>OY757913.1:121499605-122039605 GCA_963585895.1 Sepioteuthis lessoniana | reverse complement strand
TTTAAAATTATTGTTATAATAATTATAAATATCATTAGTGATAGAGAATGCAATTTGTAAAGAACATAAGAAAATACCAGGTAGACTAATCATGATACATTAATTAGATGACAATAGCGAATGCTTTAGGCATCAATAATAAAAAAATTATTAAAACAACATTTGTAGAATCAAAATGCGAATGACAATGACACTGGGTGTACAATGTACAAAATAAAGTTTGGCTTCAAATCATTTGGGTTGAGAGATACAGACGAGGGTGGGAGGGAGCGGGGAGAGTGAAGCATGTAACCTAACAGAGTGAAAGAAAGAAAGAAATATTAAAGGAAAGGTATATATATATATATGTATAAAGGAAAAAAAAAGACAATGAAAATATGAAGAGACAAAGAGAAACAATATTAGGCACATTTTCCTGTTTTTAACTTGATGTAAATTAAAGAATGAGTTCTTACAGGATTAAAAAGATTTTGTAGAATAAATGTGATTGTTAATTTTGGAAATGGGTAGGTTGTGTTAAGATTTAGATTATAGAAAACAGTGATTGTCAAGCGAAGAAAAAATAATCTAGTTATAGAGCAGCTAACAAAGATATTTATGTTGTAACAAATCAGAGATGAAAAAGAAGAAAAAAAAACAAAACAATTGGAAATATGATGATGAAATTGGAAATTTAAAAATAAGGGAGAGATAGAGAGAGAATTGTAAGAACAAATTCACACACAAAATCAGTGCCTTGTTGATTTTTTCCTCAACATTTTCTTCCTTTCTTTATCACAGACAGATTCCCTTATCTGAGGGAAATTCACCAACTTTTTTTTTTTTCATTTGATTTTCATTGGTGTGAATGGACCAACACAACTCATCACTTAGAAATGAAATTGCAAGATGAGGATGATCAAGAAAGTGTGGAGAAAAGAAAGGAAACATAAAATTTACACAAGGAAAATAAGATAGGCTAAAATATCATACATACATACAAACAAACAAACAAACAAACACACATATATATTGTCAATTACTACTGGGTCTTTCCCCATTGCCTACAAAATCAACAAAAAAAAAAAAAAAAAAGATCCTAATTTGCATTGAGGAGATCTTTTGATTTGGGGTTTGTCAAAATTACTAGTGATTTCTTTTGTAACAATATATGAAAAACAAACAAAAACAAAGAACTAAGTGACGAATGATATGTATATAATTTAAAAGACAATCATATGAAAAGGTAAGGATATCAACAATAGCAGCAACAGCAGCAGCAACAACAAAACAAAACAAAAAAAAAAAAAAAAACATGGACAGAACTAGAGATAATTTTTGATTATAACAAAGTTATATAAAATGGTAATAAAAAAAGTATTTTGGGGCTACAAAAAGCAAAACACTGATATGGTAATAAATAGGGAAACATGGTTTTCTACAAAATAAACCATGAAATGTTTAACTCAAATAAGACATTAAACAACAATGGAACTAGTAAAAATAATGTATAAATGTTAATAAGAAATGAATTGAAAGAAGTAAATAGTTTTTCAGTGGATTTTATAAGACACAGAGAAATAATAATAATAATGATGTTTATGATTATAATAATAATAATGGAATAACAAGAACAAAAAAAAAAATGACACAATGTCATACAATTTGATTTCTTTTCTAATATAGATTAAAAATCTAGATATACTATTCAATAAAGTAAAAGGAAAAATCACTTGTTTATCTATTTTTTTGATTAAATAAAACCTTTAAATTTATCAGAGTTCATTGCAATTTACATTTTATAATCTCAGATAATTCTAAATGGAAACAACAATGAAATATTCTAATGGAGTTATCTGAATAACAAAACAATGACATACAATTCTATTGGCTCAATAAAGTATTACCCAGTTTTTATAGTCAATTGAATAAACTTGTCAAAAACAGATTCTAATTCAAAGTTTGGAAAAAAATTGACATTTGCAATGTAGTTTTGTTTTGATTTACAAAACAAAAAAAAAAAATACTAGTATTCTATTACAGGTTTGCAGAAAAAAATACCTATTTGGTTTAGCTAATTAAATATCATCATCGTTTGTGTGTGCGTATATATATATATATAATCTCTAAAGAAAAACAGTTAAGTAAATTAAAAGTAAAGCAAAAATGATTAGATTAAAAACTAAAATGCTCTTCAGATACACCTAGTATAATTTTAATAAAATGAATCATGGATGTTAGCACAATTTTCTACGTGATAAAACTCTTTCTATTCAGACAGTACACATACAAACAAACAAATAAAATATGATTTTAAAGTTAATTCAAATTAGAAAACAGACATTCGCAAGGATTTTAAACATGACCATAACTCTTATAGAATAGACAAAGACTTTTTGGGGTGAACCCCCACCCCCACCACACACACTTTTTTTTTCTCTTTTTAGGCAGGAATGAAAAACAACACAAGTCAAAAAATGATAACACTTTTAGTTTTAAAAGCTTATTTTTTCAGAACTGTAAATATTTTAGTTGAAATCATTAAAAAGCTGTTTTCCATTTTTTTTCTATAGATTAATTATCAACAAGTTGAAAATAAAACGATCAAAATTTGTTCAATATTGAAATTTCAACCTGCAAATGAAATTCAGAAAAAGAAAATTGCAGGAAAAAAGGATGATGATAATAATAATAATAATAAAGCTATATATTTACAGTTATTAATGTTTAAATTGCAATAGTCTTGCAATTTAAACTTTAAGATTCAGCAAAACAAAATAATGATTAACCCTCGTCAAAAAACAAAAACAAAAAAAAACCCAAACAAACAAATACAATGAATAATGCCAACTATTTGATTTTATGCATAAAATAATATAAACTGACTACCATATTGGTGGAGATGGAAAAAAAATATGGGAAATGAAATTTAAAAACATTTTAGGGAGCCAGTGACAGTATACAATATAGTATTAATAAACAAGATTCTCTAATACTAAAGATGCAAAACATTGATAACATTATAATGTCTAATTTGTGTGTCTATCAAGAGAGAACTAGCAGAAAACCAAATATAAGAGAGATGAGTTTTTTCTTGTGAACTGTCAAGATATGATTTATCAGCTGATTATTCTCTCTCTCTCTCTCTCTCTCTCTCAGTCTATTTCATGTTAGTGTCACTTGCAAGACAACGATGTAACATGACTGCAATGGACGGACACAATAGCAGCAACAGTTATTGAGGCATCATAAAAAATATTAAAATATCACACATGATGGTTGTGAAGGATGATAAACAGTTTTCAATGCAGAAAATCTATGAGCAATGCAGTTGCTGACAATTAAATAATCAAACTAGAATTGACTCAGTAAATGAAACTTGCAATTTGTTTTTCTATGAAGAAATAGAAAATATTTCTGACTCAATAATAGAGATTGGAATATCATTTCACATTTCTTTAGAAAGAAAGCATAGAAAGATATTAATGGAAAAAAGCTATAATTTTAAAATATTTTGGTTGTCAATTTTTGGTAACATCCCAGAGAGAAAATAAATCTCCTGTAAATTAAAGATAAACAATGCTTTAATCAAAACTTCAGACAATTTTTAAATAATTGTCTAATTAATAAATATACAGAAATAAAAAAATAAAAACAAATCCTAAATTTTATTCTTCAGTCACTGCAAAAATGAATCTATTTAAACTACTTTTAATTGTTTTACTCTTGTTTTCCCCTATTGATTGCAAATTGCTAGTGAAGAACCAATTCTAAAGAGAATGTTTTTGAAAAGAACTTTTAGTCATGAATTCTATAACTATCTCAGCCAAGAGAGGAAAAACAAAAAAAAACTTTACTGGGATGAATAGACATTTATATTGATATATAGTTCTATCTCTGCATGACAATGGTAAATAATCACAAACAGTTTGGTTTGGAATAAGCCAATTGCTTCAGAGTAAATGAATTATATAACATAACAAAACATATGTCTAATTCAGCAAATAAGAGAGAGAGCGAGAGAGAGAGAGAAATGGACCAGAGGGAAATCTGATTAGAAATAAAATCTACAGAAATATGGAAGGTATTTTAATACAAATCCAGAGAGAAGAATAAAAGACTAAAGTTTATATACAAATAAAAGTAAAGAAATCAACAGATAAAGACAGATTCACTTTATGGAGTAATTTGGATTATTTTAAGTGAATCTACTAATTAATAAGAAAATTAGAATGTTTCAAGAAATCTGAGATTCAGTGTTTTGTCAAGTACTTCAATGAATATGCCCATAAATCATAATTTCACATAAAAAGAAAAATTAAAATCCCAAAAACTTTCAATGACTTAACCTCAGATGATTATTATTCCCCCCTTGTAAAATGAATGGAAATGACAATGAGATTAATAACATGAAAAGCTTTTCTCTTGGTGGATTTAAACGAAAATTATTTACATTTTCCAAGTATAAAAAGGAAAGAAAAAAAAAATGAGATGATGAAAGAATTACTTTCAGAAAACAATTTGGAAGTTGTCAATGAATAACATCCCCCCCTTAAAATGGCTTCTTGTTTGAAAAAAACTTGATGAGGCTGCATGCACTAACTTAAATAGGGAAAGCTTTCTTAAGTTTTTTTTTTAAAGAAGAGTGACGAGCGACCAGATATTATGTAGGAGATTCTATATAAATAAGATTCAACTGGTATTATGGCCTGCGGTGTAATTTAGTAATAAAACACACATACACACACACAAAAGAGGCTAGTTGATACCTTGCAATCCCCTTGTGCCTATTCATATATATCCATCCATACATGCATGCTACCTTATAAGAAAATACTATATTGTGAGGCAGATTTATAATTCAAGTCTATTTTTGAGAGAGACTGTGCATGGCAAAACTAGGAAAAAGTATCTTCTTCCTTAGAAACAATTGGACAAGGAATCACATCAAGATTGAAAAAAAATTATTTTGATTGACATAACTTTGTGGTATTAGAAATCACATTTTAACCTGTAGTTTCTTTCTAATTAGCATAGACTGTAAATAATATGTCCCATAATCCAATTAAAGGACACACTGTCTGCATTGGATCAAGATCAAAAACTGTGATTCATGAATTCAATAAAGGTATGTGAATCAGTGTGAAGAAAATCCATGGATCTTGATGCTCCTCATCATCTCAGAGATATAAAATGTTTTACCCTGTTTTTGATCTTCCTGCATCCCCTCTTAATCTAAAAGCAGGTCAAAATAATAAGGATGATCTATGTATATTTATTTTAAATTTCTTTTCACTGAATAAAAATTTTTCTTAGGAAATATTTTTCAAAGTAAAAATACATGCATCATTCTATAGATTCATAAGTATGTTTTTTGTCTCTTCCCCTTAACTTCATTGGAAACATAAATGCTTTTTTTTTTAAATCAACAATCAAGTTAAAGATTGGGACTGTTGATTCTACAGACCAAATTTTATTAGCTCTAAAAGAGTTTTTATAGAACAGCCAGATTCATCCATGCCTATAAAAATCAAAGATCAAGAACAATAATTCAATCTAGATTAACAGGGGGGTCAAAACCTGTGTTTGCTTAAGAAATAAGGAAGTTTAATAGTTTATATTCATTAAATATTTCATGAGTATTATCTACTTTAAGGAAGTCATACTTGTAATAATGATGGTAGAAGTAGAAAGTCTATGAAGTATAATTTATGAAAGGTGCTTTGTATTAGTCAAATAGATTATCAAGAATGGTTACCAAACAATCACTTAAACAAGTCAATGCCCTTACTAGTATATAATTAGAAATTTCAAGTATGGATAAATACAAAGCCTTTGTCAGCAAGAAAAAGTTTGACAAATTTATATTCTGAAGATAAATGCTTTTCTTTTGAACATGAGCAAAATTTGTTTTTGTCTTTTTTTTAATAAAAATTATTTCATGGTGATATATTTTATCATGAATCATTTTTAGTTCATTTTAAAAGGGTTTTTTAAATCAAAATATGGTTCCTAATGATAAACACATGATATACTTTTGTGAAAAAGAAATAAGCTGTAAGGGGGGGGGAGTATTTTTGGAAGTCTAATGCACATCATTGATATAAAATTTATAGTAAAATGCAGCAATTATTTTTCTCTCCCTGAAAGCAAGATATGAAAGCACTAATTAAAAAAAAAAGAGAAGGCTGTTGATAAATGGGAGGAAATATATTAATAGAAATGAAGTCAAGAAGGAAAAATAATATGTTGAAGGTAAAATTAACTTTTGATAAACGTTTACAAGGTTGACTGTAATATTACTCTCAAACATAGAATAAAAATACTTAGGATGTTTGAACTAAATTGATAACTGATATATTTTATTACAAATATAAATGACTTCTACTTTATCACCAACACAGAAGCACATATTGACTCAATAATCATAATAACAGAATGTCTTTACAAACAGTTTTTTTTTTCAAAATATGAAAGTGATTTTAAGGACTTGAGGGAAACAGAAAGAGATAAATGTAATGGAGGAGACATATTTCAGAATTTGGTGCCAATGGCATAAAAAAGAGAAGGAATTTGCCAGGTAATCTTTGGTGTGAAAATGACACTGATTTAAAATTGGAATGTTTCCAAATGAATTTGCAATCATGCAAGAAATTGGTGACTGAAGTGGGGGGGGGGGTGAGTATGTCCATAGAGACAAAAAAGATTAAAGAAATGTCAAGAATTTTAAAAAGCAGACCAAGGATCGAACTACAAAAGGGGTAAAAATAAATAAGGCAATTGAGCTCATCAAACAACTAGAGAAGAAGAAGAAGAAAATAGAAACAAAATCCTATATTTTGTTTGTTTTGTTAGTTAATATACTGATCTGTAAAAGTAAATAAGGAATCAAAGCAATGGCAGATAACTTTTTTCATGTTTCATAAAATCATGATTTATACACCACAGCTGAATGAGGATAACTATTTAGCAATACTCCTTATGAACGGTATTGAGAAGATGGTAACATTCTTTAAAAAATAAATCCAGCAATAAATAATATAAAATCAAAGAAATATATGCTGACAATGAAATTGGCAAAGGAAAATATGAGATGTATAGAAAAATCTTCCAGGAAGCTATCTTAAAAAAATTTTTTTTCAAATGATTTGCATTTTCACTCTCTCAAGTAATGATATGTTTAAAGCTTTACTTTGATAATAATAATACTAATAATAATAATAATGATGATGATGATGTTTGAGTTAAAACTATTTCTAATAGTAGTGCATCTTTGCAAATAAATGCTCAGCAAATGTGCATATATAGATTGCACCATAGTAAATATAAAAGTTTTTTTGAAAATTTTCTTTTAAAGGGTAAAGGAGCATTTTAAAACACTTGGAAAGTTTTTTGCTTTTTTTGATAATAATCAAAATGAGGAATAAAGAATTGCTGAGAATGAGATGAGATTTGAGTAAGAAATTTAGAAATGAAATTCTAGATGTGCAAATATCCACAGGAATGTTTGTTTTTTTCTTTTTCGATAAAAGTAAAGATCTATAAGATAAATGCAGATTTCATTTCACATGAAAAGTAAAACCCCTTAATGAGTATTGGCAGGAAACTGAGGTTGTTATTGAGTTGACATCAAATCACAATTTAATTTTGCAGCTCTGGTCAAGACAGGCAGAAAAATAACTTTTTTTTTTTTAAATTAAAAAAAAAAAAAACACAAGTGAAATGCTGTCATGAACTATATAAGAGCTTTAAAAAAAAAAAAAAAAAAAAAAAAAAAAAAGAAGAAGAAAATAACCAGCCCAGGCCATCAACAGCTGCTGCTGCAGATATTGTCATTTTGAACCAATTTTTGTTGCTTGATGATAATGATGATGATGATAATGACAATGATAATGGTAGGGTATGATAATGATGATGATATTAGGTTAAAAATGAAGTTGGTTGGGCAAATGAAGAAATGTTCCTTTTTTCAAAATCATTTGCCTTTTTGGAATACTTTTTTCCTGTTGACACACCATATTTAAATATTTACATTTAAAGAGAAAAAAATTGCATAAGAAATGAAATGAAATGAAAAAATCAGGTGTTTTCAGGCACAGAGAATTAAAAAGGTACACATATATATATATATATATATATATATATATATATATTGGATGCTAATAATAATAAAGATTTTAAGTAAATCAAAAAGAAAGATTATGTACGAAGTTGGAGTCAAGATATTGAGTAATGAGAGAGAGAGTACTGATAAGGAAGCAAACTGTCCTTCTACCATCTTTTGAGCACTTGTTTGTTGAAAGGAATAAAAAGATTTAATCACAGATAGTTCATGAGCAGTCAAGTAGCACGTGACAGTCCTTCTATATTTGCCTCATAAAATACTAAAATAGCAATTAAGACTAAAAACTTGAGATCATTGCTGGAGGATATTAGCCTAAAAAAGCATAAAATCTAATTTATTGATCCTTATTGAAGAAAAAAAAAAGTTAACTATTTCAACTGTCTTAATATAACTTATCTAAGCTAGGACCCTTAAGATATAGACAAAGTAAATATTCAAATTATATGTATACTGTATAAGTGATATATGCAAATTTATATTCAGCAAGCAACAAAATACTTCTTAATAGTTTTATAGTGAATTCTTTTACTTAGCTAATCAACAATCAGATCAATATAATATTGATGACAATATTATTACAATTTTAAAATAGTTCAAATAGAACTACAGTAAAATATGAATTTTTAAATAATTCTACTGCAAATAAAAAATTAAGGAAGCTGAATAGCTAAATCTTTTAGATCCTAAAAATTTTTTTTCTCTAAGCCCATATAAATTGAAAGAAAAATTTATAGCCATTTGTGATAATCTCTAAAAGCTTTTGCAATAATCTCAAAAAGCACCAATAAATGGGAATCACTACTTTTTAAAACTTCAGTTTTAATTATTCAATTGTGATGTTAAAAATATAATTAAAATTGCCAAGATTTAAAAATATGCCATGAAGAAAAGTCCAATTGGATGGTTCCTGCTCCTAAACACGCTGTGGCATCTAATTCTTATTCTTTCCTGCATAGTGGGAGGGGAGGGGGGGCATTAAATTAAATAGTTCAACGACTGATCTATGAAGAAATAAGCAGCAAAGGGATTTTGAGTGTTATAAGTCATAAACAACATCAACAACAACAACAGTCTGATTTAGGCAATAGTAATAAATTTCAAGATATACAAAAGTGAATATCTCCTGGCCACATTCTGTTGTTTATCATCATCATCATCATGGTCATATGAAATAAGAAAAAATATAAACTTTTTCTTCAAGTAATAAAGGTGATAAGTAAGTGTAAAATGTAACGGATGAATTTTCTGGTTTTGGTATTTTGTTATACATTTTCATGAGTAGAATTTTTCTTTTCAATAGACAAGTTTTATAGGATCAGAGGCAAAAAAAAAGTTTTAAAGATAAAACATTTTAAATGCATTTGTATTATTTTTTTTTATCTTTTATCAAGCAAATAAAAATATTAAAAGAACAATTTATATCTGGTAAAAAAACATCTACATAACTGGTAAAAATAAAAGTGTATAGTATTTCTACATTTAAAAAAAAATTATATATATATATATATATATATATATATATGAAAAAACAAAAACAAACTATATTTGGAAAAAGAACATCTACTTAACTTGCAAAAAAGTGTACGTGATTTCTATGTTTAAAAATTGTATAATCTGAAAAGTTATGTTAAATGTGACCAAAATTTGCAGTATACTTACAAAAATAAGTTACTTTTTTTTCTTTTTTTTAAAATCTGCTTTAAAAAGTGCTCAATAATAAAGCAACATTTAATTCAGTTTGTTGTAGGAACAACTTGAAGTAATTGTCTTTTCATGTCGGTTGCTATCAAGACATCTATGAAATAATGTTACCTGTATACAAATATACATCAAAAACTTTGAGACTAAACTTTTAATCTAAAACAGACACCCTTAAACACGTTCAGGAATCATGTTCATCTCAGATGAACATGATTCAATAGCAGTAATGAAGTGACCCAAAAGAAGAAAAAGGAAAGATGGAAAGAAAAAAAAAGGGGGGGGGTAGAGCACTATTTCTTAAGTTTAGCTCTTGTTTATAAAGCGGTAAGATATTATTTCAAAATGTCTGCCATAGGAATGCTAACAGATATTAAAAGTCAATTTGTATTTTTCTTTTTTAAATATTTACAGATTTGTAAAAAAGAAAAAACAAAGAATTTAGAGTTACAGATTCTGGTCACACAAACTAAGTTTCCATGGCAACTTGTAAAATTTGAACTTGATTTAAACAATTTTTTAATATTTGAAAATATGAAATAAATAAATTAGCAGATATTTTCTATTTAGAAGGGAGAGTGATTGACTTTTGTAGCTGAACATAAATGGGAGAGGCAGAGCATGAGATCATTGATTGAATAATCAAATCGGTTATAATTGTATGTATATAAATATGATGGCACTTATCTACAAACATTCACACAAATTGGTTTTAAATCTATGTACAATATAAACCTTATCATACATTATAACTTGATGTGAAATATCAAAACTGCTAGTTTGAGTGTTTTATATATATATATATATATATATATATATATATATATATATATACGTACGTCATGAAAAATAGTGATAGAGATAGTCTTGTACATGGATGAAAATATTTCTTTAGAGGAGAAAAGACTTTCAGATATAAGAGGGAGGGAAGGAGAGAGAGAGAGAGGGGGGGAAAGTCCCATTTTGTCCCGACTGCTGCCAAGTAGTTACAAAACATATAAATACAAATTCATAATTGTGTGTAATTTGCTATTGTGAAGAGGAATAATTTAATTCTTGTCTGAGGACAGTTTCTGCATATGGATTCTGGTAAACAGCACTTGTTCGTTGTTCTTTCTGGGAATTTTCACCTACTGCATTATCTGGGGTGAGTGGTGACAGTTGGGAGCTGTCTGGAGAGCTAACAGCTGCAGAACTATCTGTTTCTTGAAAATCTGTATTGTCTGAAGAGGACTCACAAAAGATAACTCTCTTGTAGGTGCTTTCCTTGGCAACTAATCTTCCGCATGGGTTTGCAGTTGAAATCTCCAAATTAAGCTCAACCATCTTTGCTCGTCCCATTTCTACCGAATCTTCAGAATCAGATAGAGATCCAGCCTCTAAATGTCGAGAATTGCCCAATTTATGACCTGCAGTGTTTTGAGGAGTATCACTAGGACTAGAACTGGCAGTCACAATGAATTCCGGTACAGCAGAAGCTGCAGGGGCTAATGTGCACATATAATCCGAGTTCTTATTTTCAGTTATTTCGTCTTCATCACTCGATTCTAATTTTGTCATGTCAAGGTTTTCAAGTTCAGCTAAAGGGTCTATGCTCATCAATTTCTTTCTATTTTCACAATCTGATTCACCTGATGAACTCTCGCTTGAACTGTTTGAGTGTGGGTGTGACAATGGCCTTCGGTTAGAGCCCAAAAACAAGTTAGAGCATGCTTCACTAGTTTCACTGTCTCTTGTGAATGATGTACTACTCCCATTAAAGTCTTCTTCTGAATCTTCATCAGTATGAAGCTGCTCTAAAGGTTCTAATAAGTCGTGCACATCAAATGTGTCATCTTCTAACTGACTATCAGCCAAACTGGAATCATCTGCATCATCAACAGCACTGTGGCGTCTTGGCATTGCAAATTCGCAAGAAAGGTTCCGCCTTCTCAAAGAGCCCGACAGTTTTTGAGCCATTTCTTCAGATTGCAGTCGGGATGAATCTGTAGTACTCTCCTCTTCAGTGATTGTGGCCAAAGGTTTGCCAGGCGATACAATTGAATCTTGTTTCATGAGACTACTGCCGCCACTGCTGCTGCTCTTTGTGTCAGCAGAATTTTTCTTTGGACTCCCTTCAGACTCATCTCCAATCAAAGTCCCAGGTGACGGAGGTGGTTTGAAGGTGCTAAAAGTTATCTTGCGTTCATTTGAATCCGAGTCTATATCTTGACTCAGAATCAGAGCAGCAACAGAAGCGGGATCATTGAAGTGACTGTGATCATTGTTGTCATTATTGCTGTTTTTTTCATTGCTACTACTACTGTCATTGTCCCCCATGTCCAACAATTGTCCGGCAGATTTTGGTCCTTTAGGTAATAATAACCTAGCAGCAGCAGCTGCAGCAGTATCATCAATAATCACCTGTTTATCATCAGCAGTAGATGAAGAGAGACATAAATCAATTTCTTGTTGGCTTGAAATTGACACCTCAGTTGATTTGTACTCTGACCTTTCATCTTCAACAACAGTTCTCTTGATGGATGCCACACTGGCTGGTTCTGGGAGATCTCGCAATCCTTTAACAGGGTGTACTAAATAGTTCATGGGAACCATTTGCTCTATTGGTGAACTCAACTTATTCTCTTGAGCTAGTTGCTTATCATTTACAGCTTCTGACTCATCAGAAACCTTACCTACTGTTATATATTTCTCTACATTGTTTTCAATTGTAGGACTGGCTGTATGGTCAAGGCTAGAAAAACTGTCTTTGGCCGGAAGATTTCGGAAAGTGATAAACTCTGAGTTTCTTACCATACAGTCAATAGATTCATTGTCTTCTTTACCAGCAGTCACTTCACTTTTTTGGTTCTTTTCAGCATTTTCTTTCTGGGCTCGCCTTTGAATCTGTTCTAAAATTTCTTTTTCTAATGAAGGACTCGTCGTATCATCAATACAAGAATAACTAGTTTTGGGAGGAAGCTTATGGTAACTTACCAATTCAAACCTACGAGGACTGGCGGGAGAATGGTCATTAGGAGTCCTACTCGAGGGAGATCTTCGGTTTGGAGACGGACCTCTGGATTTTCTCTGAGAATGGCATTCATTGTTCAAGTTGAGTTGTTCAAGCAAAAGACTTGAAGATGGTTTGCTATCGACAGCGGGGACATTGTGACATTCAGTTTCTGCTAAGGCAAACAACTCTGTTTCGTCCTTCAGCTCCTTGTCAATTTTGAGTCGTCGATGAAGTATGTATGGAATGTCTTTGATAAGGTCACTGCCATTGACAAAATTGATAGGTTTGTTATATTTATTATTCAGTTTGCTTTCATTACACACATTTTCCTTGTTCAAATTGGAAATATTATTCAAAACATTATTATGAGAAGTGGATTTACTATCAAAATCTTCACAAAGTTGGGAAGACAACTTGTTGCTGCTGCTGCTGGTGCTGCTGTCAGCATTCTGCCAATTTTCATTGCTATTCCACTTACTATCTGTGCACCTATTGTTATTGTTATTTGTTGTATTGTCAACTATTTTATTTTCTGACTGACAAGAATCATAAGATAGATTAGACATGACAAGAGTTTGTTTTGAAGACATTTTCTTTGCACTGCTGTCTGGAGTTATTTCCTTTAAATTAAGATCCTGATGCGGGGAAGGAAAATTGAGCGACTCTCTTTCAGCTGGGGATTTATCAAGCTCTTCACCTGAATCAGCTTGCTTGAGAATCTCATGCAACCTGTCTTCTTCTTTGTCTGTGAACTGAGCTTCAGTCTCCAAACTACAACTAATTCTGCTGTCCTCGATACCTGAAATACCAGAATCTGATTTGGGCAATAAATCATCAATAACTTTTGAACTTTCGCTGAAAGATGAGCTTGGAGGCAAAGGCGGAATGTTTTCAAATGGAACCGAATCTTCTCCACCTTCCTCAACCATCTCATCGGCAGTAGGACTTGTGTCGGTCTCTGTAATGATTTCACTCGATTCATCAGTAGGGACACCCAAACTAAACCTTACATCCTGTACAGCAGGAGAACTAGAAAGTTCATCACTTTCATCCACACCTTTAGAATCCTTAGTGTCTAAGTTCAAGTACAGCTCTCCTCCATCCCAATCAGCGGTCCCTTCACTCTCCATCATCTCTATTAGCTCCCCACTTTCTTTATCTATTGCATCCCAATCATTCTGCCTACTTGTCCCTTCTAAAGACATCTCTGCTATGTTCCATGTAAGTACACGTTCCTTACTCCCCATTCTCCTGTGGCCCCTTAACTGATCTCTTTCTGCAGATAGTTTTTCTATAGTCAAAGGACTATCACGGCTATTCACATCCTCATGACTGGCTATCTCTTCTAAAGACACATTATACTCCAGCTTATCAACTGAACCCTCATCATCACTATGATCATCATCATCGTCATCATCATCATCATCACTCTGATCGTCACTGTCATCGTCACTTTGGTCATCGTAATCATAGTCATAGTCTTCCCCTATATCTGAAATATTGTCAAATCTGTTGCTACGAGGAATTGTCTTAAGTGGAATGTCATCAGTGCTGTCAGCGTTACCATTCTTATCAATAATATCACTCATGAAATGCACTGATTTGAGAATATGTGCAGATGCATCACTAGAATCACTCGTCTTTTTTTGCCCCTTCTCCTTACCATTGCTATGAGAGGTACTCAAGATTGAAGATAAATTATTATTATTATTATGATTTCCGGCATTGTCATTTGCATTTTGATTGGCTGACAATGTTTGCTGCCTATCAGAACTTAAACTAACGGATATACCATTCAATTCCGATTTGGCATTTTTGCTGTGGACATGATCACTGGACTCCACTTTGTCAATGTTCTGCGGAGAACTGCCTGGAGCCTGGTGGTCATTCCTGTTTTCATCCTGCTCCACAGTGATGGCTGGCTGGCTGTGGCTGCGGGCCGACTCCAGCTTTGGTGATCCCAGGGAGCGGCTGCCTGACAAGGAACTCTCACTGTGCACCTCAGCAGTTTCTACCCGAGCTGATGGCAACACGTGGTTACTGTCCTGGGTAGTGTCGGCCAAGATTTGTGAGCCGCTGGAGGCATTACTATTCTGACTCACGTGAAAGTCAGAAGAGTTAAGAGTAGTTGTCTTTTGATGACTTTTAGGTGTTGCACTTGTACTCCGACTGATCCGGCCGCTCACAGATCTGAAAAGGAGAAAAATTAGGAATTTTAATTAAAAAAGATTTTTCTTTTAATTCAGAGGTCATGATAATTATAATATAAAACTTTTGAAACCAATCAACAGAAATAACATCAAACAGCAATAGTAATAACTTTAAAAATTCCTTATAATTTTGTTTCTAAATAAAGAAAATATTCAGCTATTAACCCTTTCACTGCATAATTAAATTTCCCAGTCATTTCCCCATAAATGATGTTAATTTATGCACCAAAAAAAGAAAACTGATACTGATTTGGTGTATGTTCAAATGTCACTGACTTTTGCAGTAATAAAGGAAAAAGGTTTTTTTTTTTGCAAAGCTGTAGGGTAAATCTCCTTTCTGCAGTTAACAGTAAGACAATTTTGAGTGGATATATCTACTTTCAACAGTGAAAGGTTAAATAAATTCTTTTTTTCTTTTCTTTTTTTTTTCAATTTCTAGTAAGAGTTTTACTCTGGAAAAAAACTAACATCCAAATCCTCCAAATTGTTGAGGGAGGTTTAAACTTTGTATCATTTTATTTGAACTGATTCTCTTTCATTATTTTTCTTGTTATGCTGAAGATTTTCCACACGAGTCTGTTTTATTTTCTAAAAATTAAGCCTTGTTCTATTAAAACATACATGTTCCTTCTTAAATACATAATATCTGGTGTTGCTCCATACTTAGATATTATTGATATCTATGTTTGGCCTGCTGATTGCATGGTTTCAACATAGTATACAGGCTGATTAAGAAGAAACATACATCTCTCATGAGAACAAGGTCTTTAAAAAAAAAATAATCAAAAAACAAACACTCAAAACAATAAAAAAAATAGCAACAAATAAGAGAATTATCAATAACAAAAAAGCAATACGAATAGAAAAACTTGTCAAAAACATCTTTAAAAAAGTGAAAAAAAAGTTTTTGCTTTTGATTTTTTTTCTTTTGTAGACTTGAATTTTATCTATTATAAATGGTGAAAAAAAAAAGATAGTGACAGAATCTGACTAATATGATGTGGAAAGTTATTTTCTTAATAAAATAAGATTGAAAAAAAGAAAGATATCTTATCAAATTAATTACAGTTATTAACATCTTAAAATGTTTAACTTTGTAATTATGAATACAGAAAAAGTATTCTAATGTTTTTTTTTTTGTTTTTTTTAATATAAGCATTTCTAATGAGTTTTATTCTAATGCTTATTGATGCCCATTTTGAATATCACATTTTGGTGAAATAGTTAGCAAGCTAGTCTTGTCAGTCAATTACTATCGGATAGTGAGTATAATTTTCCCTATGTCTGGCCTTGTACAAAACAATACTTACTTAATGCTTATAGCTAAGACCTTTAAAAAGAAACGAGTTATAGATTTTAATTATTGATTTATTATTTTATGTTGGTTTCTTTCTGCTTTAAGATCAAACTAACAGATTTAATACAAATAACAGGAAGTGAAGTCTTGTATTTAATGAAAAAAATATTAGCACTAAATCTAATTTGATTGTAATCAAATCTGAAAGTTGAAAGCCCATTTGTTATTTTTTTTTTTTAATCATTTACCTTGTTTTATAAATAACAAATGCCAACCTATAAAATATCTATAAGAAAAGGTCAATATTGATGAATGATAATAATTCTAATAACCAATCTTCTAATCATAAATTTACTTTTATATTTTGATTTATTCTTACAAAAAAATTTTTTATCAAAAATAAAATAATCAATAGATTATTGAAATTAATATCTACATATTCATTTACTTCTTCCTCACTAACACTGATTAGAAAAAGATGAGATTAAATTTGAAATTTAAGTAGTCTTAATAATACAATAAAATAAACATGGAGAATATTCCCTGTAAATATACCTATCTGAAAAATATTTCAAAAAAATCCAGAATAAATCAATTCATTAACTAACAAAAATTTATTTGGAATGAGCAAATTTAAATAAAAGCTCACTGGATAAAGAAAAACAACTTGATTGTTTCTCAAAGAGAAAAAAAAAAATATAAGAACCAAGTTCTAAATTTATAAGTTTTTTTCTTAAAAATAATAAATGGAAGAATTAAATCAGATTATCCCCAATTATCAGGTCTAAGTAGATAAAATTCAAAAACAATAGGGGATGGGGAAGTACTGAAAATAATTCTACTGAATATATATATATATATATATATATATTATATATATATATATATATATATATAGAGAGAGAGAGAGAGAGAGAGAGAGACAGAGAGAGAATGAGAGAAGTACTGAAGGAAGATATTTTTTAAAAGTGAACAAATTTCAACAGCACCATATATATTAAGAACTATCCTAGAAATCCTTAAACGTGTTTTGGATTTCAGGAAGAAGAGAGAAAACAAAAAAAACAAAACCATTGTACAACTATTTTCACATTGTTCAGTTTATTGAAATGAAAATTAACCTAATTTTCATAGAAAGTAAATTTTAATAATGGCCTAAAATCAATGCACGTTCCCTTTGACGTGTCAAATACCTTTTTAGGTTATTTAATCAAAACGTACAACATTTCAGAATAATTATTTTTGAGATGAATTTCTTTTTGTAATAAAACTCTAAACTATTGTTTTATATTTACAACCCAGACATTTTTAAATAGTTTGTGACTTCTTCAAGTTTAGCTAAAAAAAGTCCAAGACAACAAAACATTTCTTTTTAGGTAAAAACAACATTACTACAGAAATTTGGTGAGAATATCATTTTTGCTATTATGAAGATTTATTTTTGAATATTTTGAATGATGACATTTTGAATTCAATAAGATATTATTTATGAAATTACATTAGTCAAATGGAGATTAATTTTACACAAATATATAAAATTCAAACTTCTAAAAACAATCTAAAAAATTTTCTGTATAGAATTAGAAGAAAAAAGTTCCAGCATTCTTAAAAATACATCTAAAAATTCAAATCAGTTTTGTAAGATAAAATTAACATTAAATGAAAATGACAATAACCTAAAATTTATCAAATTTTCACATCTGTAAGAAAAGGACAGTTCAAAATGTAATCAAGTTTGTTCTTTATCAAATACTGAAAAATATTTTCATTTCATGTATTTAAAGTTTATTGTTTTAGTCAAAATAAAACTTAACATGCAAAATATAATACAAGATAATTTTGGAATTAATGATTGAAAAACAAGACATTTAAAAAATAAAATTAGAAAAAACAAAGAATAGGAACACAGTTTGTAAGAAGAAGAATCATCTATTCATTAAATTTTGGTTAAATAAAGGCTTAGAAATTTATCATTTTATGCTATCAACACATCCCTAAAAGTATTAAATAACCAACACAACACCACCAAGAAGCCTGAGCCTAAAGGAACAGAATGATGAAATAAAGCACAAGAAGAAAAAATCACATTATGATAAAATCATTATATATATATATATATATATATATATATATATATATATATATATATATATATATATATATATATGAGAGAGAGAGAGAGAAACATATAGAGTAAAATAAATGTTAAATCTAATAAGACAATAAAAAATACACAGAAAGCATAAATGCTGAGCTTGAAGCAGTGCATAGAGGAGACTTTGATAGAATATGAAGCAAATAAATGATATGAAACGTGCAAGCCCATAAAGAATTTTTGTTATCCTTAGAAATAATAAACATACAATATCATAATCTTATATACTTGCACATAAGTACATTGTTAAATTAGATATATTAAGCAGACATGCACATAAATACTTTCAAAATTGTTATACAGCTAAGATACAAGTATATAACAAAAATGGAAAACAACTCAAGAATATTGTTTGTTTTTAAACATATTAACAGTTCTATTTCAAACGATTCTGTTTAGCATAAGTTCACAGTTTAAATGTCAAAAATATTTCGATTTCAAGATATTCAGTTTAGCATGTATCACTAACGATTCAATTAAACAGTCATTTATTTACACACAGTTAAATGGAAAAAGTTTAATCTCGAACAATTCAGTTAAGCCTTTTTATGCAATTTAGTTCTATTTGACCCATAGATAGGACCCTATCAGATGCTTCCATTCCGGGCCAGAGTGGACCTGGGAATGATGGCAATAAAGGGGTGCTCTGCATTCCTCAAAGCTCGAGCATTAGCAGAGCCTCACCATCAGATTGTTAAGTGTCATATCCAGGACACTCGCTGGGGGGGGGGTCTTACCCCTCCGCAGAGATGCAGTCGGTGTATTCTACAGCCCCAGCTGACTGAGTCAAGAATATATAGTAGAGTATTAACCAATGATATAGAAGATACTCTTCTAAAATGTTATTTCCTATCTGAATTCAGTTGTCTCTGAGTTAACTGAATTTAATAATAATAACAATAACTAAATATTTGAGTAAAAGAAAAGAAAACTCTAATGTTTTAGACTAAAAAATATCAAATTCCTCAAAAAGATTTATTCAAAAGATAAAAATAAAAACAAGGAATGTTTGAATGAAGTATTTTGTTTAGGATGTGATATAAAATTTGACTTTTAAAAGAAAGCATTATCATTCTTACAATAAAGAAAGACCCCCCCCCAGCAGCTTTTATATCTCATGAACAGAAATAATTACAATCATCATTTTATTATCAATAGACAGCATCTCAAACTATTTTAGCTTGAATAAATAAACCCTCTACTTTTAACATAACAGAATTCATTTGGGAAGTATAAAAACACACACACAAAAAAAAAACATTAAGTGGAACTTTAATTAAATAGTCTGAAAATAATTAAATTTTGTTACAATACATTCTTTCAAGGATAGATTTTTTTTTATGTATTCTAATGATAAAAATAATTTCTTAAAAACTAAATTGAGAAAAATATTTAAATGTATATATTTTTCTTGACTAAATTTATATTCAAACCTGATTATTTTAAATTTCTTTTATTAAATTATCAACTCAATATGAGGAATTTATTATTTGCTATAGTTCTTTTATTATTTTGGATTACTGAAATTAAAAATGAAGTGCCACATGTTCTCTTTTGAGGTCAACAGGAAAAGATTTTTGCAAATGATGCTATGAAAATCTTGCATTCATTTTATTCTCATTTTAGTTTTTTTAATTCCTGATGTCCATAAGAAATCATTGAAAAGAAAATATCTGCAAATATCCCAAAATGAATGGATGCAAACCAATTGAGATGAGCAGAATGAGAAAATAAAGCAAATTTGTTATATTTACCATATTTGAAATAAAAACATTACAAAATTGATATCTAAACATGAAAACCCATTGGAAGATTTTGTCCAGTTAAATAATAATCAAAATCAATATAACAAAGAAAAGGTAAACATAAATTACAGAGCTTTATTGTTTTAGTTTCATCAACAGTTTTTTTTTGTTAATTTACAAACCAGAAAAATGTAGAGAAAATGATTGAAAAACATTTACTATTCTCACAAAATATAAAATCTATTTAAATGACTATTATTAAAATAAAATAGAAAGGGATATAAAAGGATGGAGACTGAAGAATTTAAGATAGCATTTTTTTTTTAATTAATTGAATGTTTATAGGAAATCAATGTAAAACATTTTTTATTGCAGAAAGTAAACTGAAAAGAGTTTAATAATAAAAAGCCTATTATACTTTTCAGTTTAAATAGGCATTTTGTAATCAAAGTCTTAAGGAGATCATTAAGAAATAAATAGTTATTAGGATATGTTTTATACTAAATAGTATTATACTTTTCATACTTAAAGTAATTTTCAATTTAGTATTTTTTAATGGGCTACAGCGGCATGGAAGTAAACCGGCTTAAGTTTATAATTTGCTTCTTGTTTTTTAACCTTAAATAATCAAGTCTCTCTTAAAAATGTTTGGAGGTATTTATAGACCATGACTGTGATATATTCAGTAACAACAAATATTTCAGAGAACTGGAAAAGTAGATGATTAGATGAAATTTTGATAGGCTTAATGTTAAATAGCAGAGTTAACTAATCTTTACAACTGCTGGGATGATCCACTGATCATTAAATTAATTTAAAAGTACAGTTAAACTTAATTTTGGTTGGTAAACAAAAGCTGATACACCATAACCACAGTACTTTGTTTGGTTGTGTGATGTGGTACAGTTCACAATTATATATTTTAAAATATCTTTAAATTATGTATCAAGTAGATATATGATTTTCAGGCAGACAATATTTATAGAGATAATATAAAGTAGAAATTATGCTTTGAAATTAAATTTTCTTAAATCATGTAACAATAACAAAAACAACAACAACAGCAGCAATAATAATAATAATCATCATCATCAAGATCAATACATAGCCTAGATTTTAAACCGTAATGCTTTATCATGCACACACACACATATATATATATTTATATATATGAACTGCAACAAGCCTAACTCATGAATATGCAAATGTTTTCATGAGGAATTTTAGCAGTAGTGCATTATTTAGTTACCCTAAGATAGGAAGATCATGCTGAGCAAATAAACACAAATATTTGGCATGGGGATCTTTTAGCTTCTAGAGAAGTATACAATGACAAATTGAAATTCTAACCTAAGTGTTGTTCCGGTGAGGTTCATTACCATCCTTTAATAGAAATAAAACTAAGTTCAAGTCAGTGCAAAAGAATTAGCCAACTTATAGAAGAATCCACATCTACTCATCTAATATAAATTAATTTGTCTGTAAAATGCTGAACATTTCTTTTCTTATTATAATTTATAATAAACAAAAGAAATTGTTTTTTGATCTTCATTTCTTTTTAGTATTAATGACATTTGATTTATGATACAAGATATGAACAATATAAATCTACTTAGTCCAAGTTAATAGTGCAGTAAAAGTAACCCGAAGCCCAACTTTTTTAGACTTTTTTTTTCCCAATGTAGGTATCATTGGGGAGCAAGAAAAATTTTATTCCCCAATGATGCTGGCATTGGAGGAAAAAAGTCAAAAAATGTTGGCTTCAGGTTACCTTTATTGTACTATTAACTTGGACAATACTAGACAAAATGAAAAACAGGATATAAAAGTACAATTTAAAAACTAAGATACAATCACTGATTAAAAATAAACAATATGACTAAAATTTAAACCTTCATAATTTATTACTGAAATGAATTAAAAAAACAAAATGTGTTTATATTGAAAAAAAAAAAAAAAAAAAAAAAAGATCTAGTGAGATTTGAATTTAGTGAACAAAGGAGGCAACTGGAACAGATAGAAAAAAGATTCTTATTTAGAAAAGTTGAATTTGTTGGCTGATAAATGAAGGCTAATCAGAAAGACAATTTGTAATTGAAGGAACAAAATCAAATCTAAATGAATAAACAGATGAACAAAAAACAACAACAACAACATACAAACCTTTCAAATGGCCGCTTTTTGAAGTAATTCTCGCGAACATATTCCATCAGCTGCTTTTGTGTCTTACCACTATACCTACAAAACAATATTAAGATTAAATAATTCTACCTAGAAACAATATTAAGATAAAATAATTATACCTACAAAACAATATTAAGATTAAATAATTCTACCTAGAAACAATATTAAGATTAAATAATTATACCTACAAAACAATATTAAGATTAAATAATTCTACCTAGAAACAATATTAAGATTAAATAATTATACCTACAAAACAATATTAAGATTAAATAATTCTACCCAGAAACAATATTAAGATTAAATAATTCTACCTACAAAACAATACTAAGATTAAATAATTCTACCTAGAAACAATATTAAGATTAAATAATTCTACCTACAAAACAATATTAAGATTAAATAATTCTACCTAAAAACAATATTAAAATCAAAAAATTTATGCCAAGAAAGATATTAAAATAAAAAAATCAAATATAAAAATCACAAGAATTGAAGAATAAATTACAAGCACAATTTATTACTTCGTTTTGCACAAAATGTTTTTGATAAGATTGAAATCTTATAACATTTTTTCTAAAAAATAAATCATAGACAATGTTCACAATGTCAAAAAGGCAGAATTGAAAAGCTATAAGGAATACAAACCTATAGGAAGATCCTCTACTGACAACTCTGGTTTTATTACGAGGGAGTTTCTTAACAGTGTGACAGCGGAAAAATGCATGGTGCTCTATACATTTTTTCCAAAATCCTTTGCATTCATTTCGGCTGTCAAAGAAAAATTCTACTATGTCTTTGTAATAACCCTAAAAATAGGAAAAGAATAAAATTAATTATTATTATTATTGATATTTAATAATGGCATATTTTTTAAAGAATATTTTCTATTTCTATATTGTTTAGTTAACCCATGAAAGCTGTTTCTTTTAGTTTTCATGAACAAAAAAGTACATTAGCTTTATTTATGAAAATAGAATAAAAAAACTATAAAAACTATAAGATCAAATGAGAAGTGAACTCTCAAATCAAAATACAATAAAAATAATTCTAATTGCAAAATTTTAGAAGCAAAAAAATTACTTAATTGACCAGTATTATGTCATTCTACAAAGCCGTTTGAAATGAGAACAAATATGACCCCGTATGTTACATTAACAGGCTGAAGTAATGTAAACAAAAAAAATTATCCATTCATGGTTGCATATGAAATTAATCTAAAAAGAGAATTTACTTTAAAAATAGAACAGAGAAAATAATACAATCATGTTGGTAGAATTTATTCAACATTATTTTTATTCCTTTCAACATTAAAATGCATATTTACACTTTGTCTAATCCACAAATTACAAACGGTTGCAAGTTACCATGCTTTTACGATTATCAATTGCCTATATGGCCTGTTTTGTTTATAGACACAAATTGTTTAATGAATTTTCTTTTGACCTTTGCCTTTTTTAAAACCATGTTACAGTATGTTTTCAAACTTCATCCAATGCAAGCTTTTGTTTATTGTTGTCAAATAGATTCACAATAATTTTTGCTGTAAATTTTTAAGTCCCTTTTTCAGTGTTTTGTTCACAGGTAAAAATATATTTTGGAGAATAAGTTTCCAAAATTCTTTTAACAGACTCTCTTGTAATGCATTTGTTATGTCTTGCAACAAATTTATCTACATAATCAAGTTTTGCAAAACAAGCACAAACAAACTCTGCCATTTGGTGAGATGGAACTGTAAGTCCTTCTTGAGAAAGTAAGTCAAAATACTGCTTCTCTGTAACATCATCCCTATCATTGTCTACCATGACAAAGGAATACATAACATATTAGTTCAACAGAAAATGAAGAATGACCTCTTTGTTTGTAATGTTGTCTTTTGTCATTCTTTTAGAAATAAGTATGGATGTTCTTCCATCAAATTTTATTGTAGTTTGGAACATTTCCTAATATGCTGAATCTTGTAAGTTTAACATTGTGTCCATATATAAACCACTGTTGTAAAGCTATAGGATTTCCATCACGTTGGAGCTGAATGTGAAGATTCTGATCAATGCAAATAGATTCTTTTATAGAGTTAAAGACTATTCTATAAATTAAAATATAATCTTCCATTTTTTTTAAATTGTAAACCATCAAGACAAAACTATTCTTCTTCCAAATGATTAAAATCTTTTATCATGTCAGCTAAAAGAAAATCTAGTAATTCATTTGGTTGATGAATGATCTGTCAGAGTTTGGGGGTTTGGTTTGGTTTTATGGCACATCAACTATCGTAGGTTATATACGTATGAACAGTTCTATTTCAAACAATTCAGTTTAATATAAGTATAGTTTTTTTTGTTTACACAGTTAAATGCCAAACAGTTCTATTTCAAGCAATTCAGCTTAGCATAAGTACACAGTTTAGTTTTATTTCACCCATAGGACCCTATCAAGTGCTACCACTTCAGGTTAGAGTGGACCAGGGAGCAATGGTAACAAAGGGTACTCCACATTCCCCAAAGTTCCAGCATTACTGGAACCTTACCATCAGATTGTTAACTGTCATATGAAGGACACTCGTGGTGGTGGCGGGGGCCCTTACCCCACTGCAGAGAAGCAGTCAGTGAATTCTACAGCCCCAGCCGACCGGGCAATAGGAGTTTTGGAAGCTTTCTTAATTCTGTTCTAGTTGGTAAAAGAGATGATTTTCTTATTTTTTCTGAATGGATTGTAGGAATTGAATGTAAAGCCTAATTCAGTTTGTTTTATTTTTCTTTCAAAATCAATTTTGCATCAAAATGTTTGATACAGAGAACTGAATTTTTGGTAGGAAATCAGGAAATTTTTTTGGAGGAAATTAAGAAAAGATATCAATTTTTCTCTAACATCCTGTTCATCTGAAATGATGTCAATTTTTTCTTTAAAAAATTCATTATAATTATAATTGATTTTAAAATAATATTGAAGCATACATTTAAAAAAAAAATTTTTTTTTAATTTTTAATTTTTTACAAAAATTAACATAAATATAATTCAAGTATGCAAAAGAAAATTAGTATTTTATTCTCTCTTTATTAATCTATAAGATTATAAGCATACTACTGATAACTTAAATTATTTCAGTTTTCTCTAAAATAACAAGACTTTATTTAATCCTGTATTTGTATTTCATTTGTCTTCGTCAATTTCATTTGATTTCATTCTGATTTGTTCCTATCTTCAATCTAAAAGCATTATTTCTCTTAGGGTCTTTCCATTCAGTTTTTATGAGCTTAATCTTCTCATCTTTTTCTACCATTAAGAATATTATAGGATTACATGGAATTTAAAGATTGCATTAAATATAGATTCTCTGAAAACCTTAAATAATAATGAGAAAAATAATTAAATACTCACATAATTTTCTGGATGAAGCTTAATAAGAAATTTTTTCCTTTTAAAACTTAATTTTCTAATTTTAGCCCAAGAAAATGTGTTTATTCTTGTGAAGTTTTGGAAAACAACAATTCCCATATGTGCAACAGCCAAGCTCAAATTTACTCCTTCATGGTCCTGAAATAAGATAAATGAAAAATAAGAAAAATAATATACACTTTTTCAAGATTTTTAACCTAGCAAAAAAATGAATGTGTTGTACTATCTTTTTAATATGCATATCTATAAATAAAATCTTTTTATCCAATAAAAGAAATAATTTGATATTGTTTCATATAAAAAAAAATGATGAATTCATTCAAGTTATCTATTTTAAGTTAGCAAAGAAAATTTTAATCATACAAATAAAAGTTTCGTGGTTGTCTCCCTTAGATATAGCTACGCCATTATTATCAAGGGAAATAAATCAAGAAGGTTTCTAATAAGAAAATTAACCTTCGTACCATGTTTGGGAATAAGCTCTTTCACAACTGATGAATAAATGATTCATGGTTATCATATACATAAAACTGATGCTTTTGTGAGACTAAACTATATATCTATGGTCAAGAATGATTTTAAAGAAAATTTTAAAAAATGTCTGTCTTAGAATTAACAGCTTTTATCATCTCTTAATACATTTAACTTTACAAATTTCATTTATTATTTTTAATAAAGGTTATATTCAGTTTGAAAAAATATTTTTAGCAAGTCTCTCTCTTATAGATAAATTGTAGCTTATTCAAATATGTTAATGATCTAAGCAATGGCATTAAATCTTCTTCATCTTGAGTATTTTCTAGCTAGGAACTTGGTAATCACAATCATCAGATTCAATTTCCTTAGTATTTGCTTTCATTAGTTAATAAATCTCATTTAATTGATACTACTAGTTACTGAAGCTTATGTTATGTCAAAAATAGATATTAATAAAGAAATAGTAATTATTCATTACTATTGGAGATTCAAAGAGAATTAATTGCTTTGTGAAGAGTTTCATAACAAAGGATTAGTAAGAAGTGTTGATCATATTTCAAGTTATTTTCTCACATAGCAAGAGTGATTTAATATAGATTCTTCTTAAATACAGAAAATATGTACAGTTCATTCAAACATGATATACAAATCAATGAAATGATCCTAATCATCAAATTAATGGTTACAGTGTCATCATACTTATACCTAAAATATAGCATGTTTTTACAGAATATGACAAAATCTAAAATCTGATAATATAGAATTCCATTTGTGCTGGAATATGCAAAATATGATTATCTAAAATATTCTACTTTATATGTAACTATTTCAAAAGAATTGAAATAACAGGAAGATACAAGATGAATGAGACTGACTAAAAATAAGTGATTTATTAAAAGAAATGTCACAAAGTTTGATTGAATAACACAATAGAAAAACTTTCTTTTGCTAATAGAATTGTCATTTTTTTCTAATAACTTTACAAATGGATTCATAAACCTTTGATACTGTTTCCCCAAAGTTTGATTTTGGATGAAAATTGCTTGCTACCCATAGAATGGCATTTTTGGGGGGCAAAGCTTTAAAGATTTACAAAAATCATTATTCAACTGTAATTTAGCAGCATGAATTGGAATATTGTTGTATACTGAATGTTCTTGATGAGTGGTTCTGATAGGTGGTGAAAAGGACCTAATTCTGATGAAAGATCCTAGATTTCTACTAGTGTAATGTCAGCTAGGAGGTAGAGGAGTTAGGGAGGGGAGAGCATCATTAGCCACAAATCTCTTGAAAAACTGTTAATAGCATCAAAATGAACACTTTTGATTACATTGATCTTCTAATGACCAACTTTAAAACACAGACTGAGATGGTACTGGCATTCAAATAGAAAGTGGTATTTATGCAAATTGACAATTCATAAACATGAGGTGTATGTTTGATAAAAATTTTATGACTCTAGAAACACCAATGTTTTTACTATTAGCATTTTATAAGGTTCTTCAGAAAATATTGTCCAATTTTTGTATAAACTATTTGAATTGTTTTAAAACATTATCTTAATAGTAATTGTATAAAAAAATTCATATTCCTAAAGATGAAAGTGTCTTCATTGGTTAATTTTCTATCACTTTCAGAATTTGATTTTTCAAAGTCATATGTCCCTAAATTATGAACATGGAAAAAGAAGTGATGTGTTTGGTTTTTTGTGTACAAGTTCAAGCTTGGTGATAATAATGCATCTTAAACAGATGTCAACAGAGCACGAGGTGAAGGATCCACTTGTAATTGGACAGTACAGTACTGATTTCAGAAGTTTTATAGTAGGTATACAAATCCTCAAAATTCAAGAGGGTAGATGACATACATTTGCAATTGACAACCAGCATCTGAAAACACTTATGAGTGTTAGATACTGTTTCTGTGGAACTTGATCCACTTTTTGATAGAATAGTGACTTGTGATGAAAAACGGATCCTTTATGACAATCATAAACAATCAGGTCAATGACTTAATCATGGCAAAGCACCTAAACACTTTCCGAAACCAAACATTGCATGAACAGGTGATTACAGTGACTGTTTGGTGGTATGTCATTAGCATTGTCCATTATAACTTTCTGGAATCTAACCAGAACATTACTGTGGAACTTTATTGCCAGCAACTGGATGAAATGCATGTTCACTTAAGCAAAATGCGACCAGTATTGGTTAATTGATGAATTCTAAATTTTCCTCATGACAATGGTCGTCTGCATGTTGCCAGGATGACACTAGAGAAGCTTAATGATTTGGGATATGAGACTTTGCCACATCCACCATATTCTTTTGAATTCTCACCCACTATCATTTTTTTCAAACATCTGGACACTTTTTTATGCCAAAAAACAATCCATTCCAAAGGAGAAATAGAAATTGGATTTTAAAATTACTTGGCATCAAAACCGTTTGGGTTTTATTGTACAGGCATAAACTTATTAATCAATGGTAGAAATGTATAGATGTTCAATGATCATATTTTGACTGAACTGATTAAAATTCATTATTTTAAAATCAAACATTATTTTCCAAACAACCTAATATTTATTTGCATGTAATGTTGAAATCCATTATAGATTAAATCACAGCCAAAACATTGTGCTTTATACAAAAGCCAATATTGTATACTAAGCAAGGCAAAGAGTACATCATCTTGAGTATTCTATAAATATAAATCTTTTCTTTTTTATTCAATATAAGTAAAACTGATTAGAAAATGTTACCTTTGCTGGAAAATTTCGGATTCCATACTGTTCAATTTTCCTTGCTGTATCTAATAAATTAATATCAGCTTCAGATGGACCTTGGCCACTGCAAATAGAGAGTTATAGGTTTGCAATATTTATTTTTATACATATAATATCATATTAATCATAACTAAAACTAATATAATGTAAAAATATATAATAGAGACATGTTAAAAGATGTATCTTTTTTTATGTTAATCCATGGAACTTTAAAACATCTCAAACATGTTCATATGAAAATGAAATAATAAAATTTCTTTTGAATTTGAATCTAAAGTCAAAATTTGTTCTGTCTACTAAATGGAATATTTGATGAGAAAAACCAGAAACAAAGATGAAAGAAATATGAGTAGAAAATGAATAATAATTCTGTTTAGTCATGTTTTGGATTTTCTTGCTTGAAGATATCCAAAAATTCACCCAGAATGAATGTTTTAAAAAGAAAGAAAGAAAATAACAACAAAAGAATGAAGGAAAAAATTAATTTTTTTTTTCAAAAAGAAAATATTAAAATGTCTTTTGAGCATGAATATAGAGTAAAAACTCATTTGGTAAATGTAGACTGGTGATCTTACAGCAAACACCAATAAAGAGTACAGCTATAAGTCAACTACTTATAAATCAAGATATATAAAATGGCATAAGAATATCTAAAACTGTCTAAATTTAGACAGGAATTTAAAATCTATATGAATTTCAGAGAACAATTGAAAAAATATTGTTATTAGAGAAGCATGTACATCATCATGAATTTTGTAGCAAATATATTTTGTAATTATTACAGAAATAAGTAAGTAAAGTTGGGGACCGTAGTCGAGGGTGACCTGAAGGCTCCCCTTTCTATAGCTACTACACTGAAGTGGAGGGGAGGGCGCTACTCCATTCCCAGGATTGCTCCACTTTACCTTTGATCCTTACCTTATATTGCTGAGTGGCATCAAGTACCATTTTTTGAGTTTTTGGTATGACTCGAACTAGGTTTTAACCCCATTCTCCCTGACCATTGGCGAACGCTCTAACCATTATGCCAATGGCCCAGTTGGCAGTTAATAATGCCAAAGATTGAAATCAAGACCTGACAATCTTCATGCCAATGACCTATGACATGAGAACTATTTAATAACAAAATTTTCTTTAAAGTATGCTGGGCCAAAATGTCAAGAAGTATTGAGTTATAATTCTTTTGAACTGGCTTGAGGTCTTCCTTCCAAAAGTTGATGTTTTCTTTTAAAAGAGACTGACAGGTCAGTATTCTTTCAGTATTCAATACTTCACGGAGGCTCACCAAAAACCTACCACCACTCATCTATCAATACTGAAACAATCTATTTTCAAGTGGATCACTTTGTAATCTACAGGTGAAAATGTACTCATATCCTTCCTCTAAAAGTTCTTGCATAAATATAGCCTGTGCTCACAAAGTTACAACAAAAGCTTTGGAAGTTTGCTTTGTTAGACAAAAATCTGAAATCTGTGCACGAGACTCAACCCAATCAGATGTGGATTTTTTTCTTGAATTTGCTATTGTCCACCAGCATAATATTAATTCAAGGATGTTTGACATGTCAGTTCGATCAACAAAGTAGCTCTCACAAGCTACAATAGTTGTCTCAAGAAAAATGGCAATAGTTATTGTGTCAGCCGAAAGAAATTTATTTGGTTGATGAATAATCCGTCTGAGTTTTGGAAGCTTTCTTAATTCTGTTGTAGTTGGTAAAAGAGATGATTTTCTTATTTTTTCTGAATGGATTGTAGGAATTGAATGTAAAGCCTAATTCAGTTTGTTTTATTTTTCTTTCAAAATCAATTTTGCATCAAAATGTTTGATACAGAGAACTGAATTTTTGGAAGGAAATCAACACGGCGATACGAGTTCAAATCCTGGATGATACTGATTGCATTTCACATAGCACTAATAGCCTTGGGAAAGATATGAATCCAATTATTCTCCCTCCAGCTATGGGTAAATAGTAGGACAGACTAGGTTCTTCAGCCTTGGTTAGGCAACTAGTCTAGGAGAAGGAAAACTCTGAATTCAAACCTGTTAAACTCCGCTTAAAAATTGACCTTGTGTCATATCCTGCCCGAGCGGAGGGGTTGGTAAATAGTATCAGTCATTAAGATTAACAAATTTCACCCATTTTTCGAGATCAGATTTTCCAAGAGGAAAAGAAAATGTCAATAATTTTTCTCTATTGGTATGATATCCACTAGAACAACCAGATTCAACACAGTTGTAAACCATTCTTGTTAAACAAAATATCACAAAAAACTTTAAAAATTCAAAGATGAAATACAATTATGTCTTAGCAAATTGACTAAACAGTGTCTATAACCAAAACAGGCTGTATAGATGATTGAAAATCATAAAGCAAAATAATTCATAGCCATTTATAATTTGTGGATTATTAAAATACAAAGTGTAAATATTCATTTTAATGTTGAAAGAAATAAAAATAATATCAAATAAATTCTACCAACATGATTATATTATTTTCTCTGTTCAATTTTTAAAGTGAATTCTCCTTTTAGGTTAATTTCATATGCGGCCATGTTTGGGTTATTTTTTTGTTTACATTGACCTGTTAAAAATCAGCCTGTTAATGTAATATGTGGGGCCATATCTACTAGTTAGCCATTGGCAGTATGAAAGTTAATTTAACTGAGAGGAAATCTTGATTCAGAACAACTTCTTGAAATTAATTTACATCATATCACAAATTATAATTGACAGCAAAATAGATAAAAGCTAAGATTGACGATGATGATAAACAAAAAAGAACAAAACTTTATATTATCTAATATATTAAAACAAAAGTGATACCTGTAAATGGTTATCATCAGGTGTAAAGTTTTGATTTCAAGCAGAAGAGATGGTGGTAGTAATGAAAGAGAGAAATGTTCTATTTTTGTCAACAGAAATAAATTCTTGACTTGTTAAAGAAAAGAATGATATGATGAATAAAAGACTAAAAGGGGTTATTGTTGCCATTTTCACACTCACATGTGCTGTCTGTGATACTCCATTATCTTCTGTTCAAGTTCTCGAGACGGATGCGGTAAGATTTTACACGAGGATAAATAGGAGCTATCTAAGTACTCATCTTCAAGGAAATCACCAATTTCAGCTGAAAGTGAAAAATAGAAAGAGTATATTAAAACTATGACAAAACAGTTATATTGACAAATAAAAGAGTGAACAACTTGATAACGATAATATTTTATTGTAATTAATCTATTACAATAGAGTTGAGCTAACTTTTTACTCCCAACACTGTAATCAATATTCCTAGAAAGTTTTATTCTTAATCTTTCTTCAGGATTAAATGTTCTGAAGATTTTCAAATCAGAGTGGCATATATAACAAAATAACAACTCATATTTAAAGGACTTCCAATAGAAATGAGTAAAATATTACTGATTACATGCAGTTGTTTTTTCTTCAAAAGGAAATGGTATAAAAAAAAAGTCAATGAATGGAAGTTAACATCTTTTGAAGTCTTGTTTGAAATTTTTGAAACTGAGGAAGTTCCAAAGATTTAATTTAAAATGGTTAATTCTTTAATAACAGACATCAAAATTGATTAAACTTAACCTTTGTCTAAAAAAAATATTTCAAACACAATAGATTATCTTGGATCAAACTATTTTAGAAAACAACAAAGTATAAAACGGTTAATGATTGACCAATAGTTTTTTTTAATCAAGAAACATTACATATTAATTTTTTTCTTTGTCTGAATCAAATTAGTTCTATGTTTGTGGTAATAAATTATTTCTCAATTAACAATCTATTTTGTTGTGATAAGAGAAAATTCCATTCCCATGTCAGAAAGAAAAATGTTGGATTTTATTTCCTTCTTACTGGTTATCATTTTGGGAATGTTTAAGGAAAACACTGAGAACAAAATGTCAACATTAAAAGTATGATAAAACCCAGAGAGAGGATTAGAGGGATAATATCATAAAACTTTTGTAAGAAAAACTTTGAATACTTACACTGAACTATGTAAGAGGCTAAGAGAGCAAGAGTATTATTACTGCAAGGTAATTCTTCTGTTCGCAGATCCCTTTTCACTTGGAGGGCAAATAGATATCTAAAAAAAAAAAAGAAATAAAAATTTTTATTTAATTTTTGACTTATTGAAATTTCAGCTCTTCACAAAGTATTTTTCCTCATTTTTTAAACTAGTATCTTAATCTTTGTTGTTTTTATCCTAAGAGGTATGCTGCATCTTGTACTTTTTCCACTCATAAACCATCTCACATAAATTGATCTATAAACACAACACACCAAAAGGAATTACTCGATATTTAAATGCATAACTTCCAGATGTGGAAAAATACTTTTGAAGATGCAACAACGCTCAGACTTTATACAAGAAAGATTGGCAAAAAAGACCCACAGAATTTGTAGTTGATATCACTTTTCTTTAGTCTTTTATAAATGGCTTTGTCACAGTCAAAATCTCCCAAACTGCATAAGTAGAAAAGGTCATATTTAATATCCCATACAGTTTTTACCAATAATATAAGGGAGATACCAGCTATTCTTCTCTTTATCAGATGTGAATTTTGTCCAATTTGAGGAAGACATTATCAAATAAACATCTGACTCCCAATTATCATAGATAATTAACAGAAAAACAAAACAACACTTGATATTTGGATGATTACATTTGGTTTCAGTTACTGTGCAAGTCATTTTCAGAGATAAGTTTGGCAACATAGCTGTCATTGGTCATTGTAAAGCTTTAAGCTGTATATCAGTTTCATTTGTTTCTAAGCCAACTCTGTGAATATGGTTGACAGGAACTGACCCCCTTTATTTGGTAAAATGATTGTTGGAATTGATAATTTACTACTGACAGTAAGTGCAAATTTAAAATGTAGATACTGCCCTGGCTTCTAAAATAACCATGAATGCAGCTGTAGTCATTTACAAAGCTTAGCTTAGTTTGGCACAAGGCTAATAATAAGGAGCACTCAATGAGAACTGAACTTGCTAACAATGATATTTGTCTAAATTTCTGAGATGAAGTTTAATAGTTAACAATGGTCTGTTCGCTATGCTCTGCATAGCGAACAGACTATTGTTTCACCTTGTAAAGCATCCCACACATTTAGTCTTAGATAATTCCTTTGGTTAAGAATTGGTAACTCAGACAACCACATAATTCTACTCAAGCTCTCCACTTGTCCAATGGACATGGCTTTGTACCCTCTTCATTTGAGTAATCTCTTACGTCCAAAATAAAACTGCATAAATACTTTTGCATAAAGATAATTCAGTCATCAAAGATAGAATATGAGTTGTGACGGGCATGCATGAAAGCGCCCGATAACAGTGTGTGTGCTTCAACCGAGCACACATTTGAAGACGACACTATAGAATGATAACAAAAAGGCACTCACCAGATTGGCCAGACCATCTAACTCGCGTCCAGGTGGCAGACAAAAATAAACTGGGCCGTAAGATATACAGACCCTGAGATATACGCCACACAAGCTGTATTTTTATATAAGTTATAGCCAATGAAGGTGCATACAATGAACTCTACCAACATTCATAATGGTATGTGCCAAGCATTACTTATACAATGCTCCAATCTTCAGTGCACACTTTGCTAACTCAGCAACTACCGAGGTTGCCACAAAATTGTGTTGGTATTTGTTTCCGTTGGAGTAGCATTTGAATAGGGTTCATTCAGTAAGAGGACTTGCAGGCAGGTGTCACCTTGCCTAACCGTTTCGGTTCCAGTTCCATAGATAAGACCACATGAGTTTACAGTTTGAAGTAAACAACTGATGTATTTTTAAATTCCTTATTTAATTTCTCTTTATCTTTTGTAACAGTGATGTTTCTTTTAAAAAGTTAATGCTTATGAATCACAAATAATCCAGGTTTCATCTGGAAGTTGTATTTCTAAAAATACAGAAAAAAAAAACAATTACTGAAACATGATAGTACCATCATGCAAAGGAAATCCAGAAACATTTTGCCTATTACTTAACTCAAGCTGTCAAGTTTACACAAAATAACAGATGGATGGATTAAAAAAAAACAAAAACAAAAAACAAACTTTGTTCATCTTAATTGTTAACAGGTCCCTTGAATCTTTTATAACTTTATTTTGTAAATCAATTTCTATCAGATCCATTGTTTTTGCAAGCAATCAATTTCTAATCAACAACTGGCAATGTTGTATAAAAAGACAGCTCATTTCAAGTAAAATATTGACTTTTAAGTTAGGGCACTTTATAAGGTTGCATTTTGTCCAGCAGCAGTAGCAGACTTCATCAGTAAAAATAAAGGTCAAATAAAGGCCATATACTGTTTGGCTGCCATTGCAAAGAATGGCACTTTGCAGGAGTCATTATGAAAAGTTCAGATATAAGAAATTTTGGCAAAAATGAAACAGTCAATCAAAATCTAGACCTTAGCAATCCAAAACAGTATAAACAACCTTCAAAATTGATAGTGCTTCTAAGAGAAAACATGTTTTAGTCAATATAAAGTGTTTCAGCTGGTATTTAGCAAGACATAACATTATTCAAAAGAAAATTTCAATACAATTAAGAAGTCCTGAGTACATTATCAACTGAGAAATTGTGATAAAAACAAATAAAAGGTACTAAAAGCCAAAATAATGTGTGGAAACTTAGAATTTTATCATGATCTTTCTTTAAAAATAGAGAGATTTAAAATTCATTAGTTTTTGATTTGGTAATGTTCATGATTAATTCAGTGCAACCTATAGTGAGAATTTAATCTAAATAAGAATTTTTCTCCTGAAATGATTTGTCAATGCTATTTGAAAATACTTTACATCGTTACCATTTATTGAATTTGGCTTAGTTTGGTAGAGGACCAGAAGAGCACTCAGTGTGGATCAAACTCACTAACGACAGTCTACTCGCCTAATTTGCAAATTATTATACTAGCAAGGTGCCTAATAATCTTAAATAGTTACTTATTAAGCATTTCTTAGTTTGGTACAAGGCTAAAAGTATGAAAAACTCAGTGAGGATCAAACTCATTAATGATGGTCTGTTAGCCTAATTTGATAATTATTGTACTAGCAAGGTGCTTAAATACCTTATATAGTTATTTACTTTGTTTTGTTGGGTTGTTTGGTGGGGGCAGGGGATCACTATATATATATATATATATATATATATATATATATATATATATATATATATACATATAATATATATATATATATATATATATATATATTGGCTGTTTACAAATTGCCAGCAAATATTTATAGACTTTCACATCAGTAGAAACCGTAGATTAGCCAATCAATGGAGACCAAGGTATATATGAACAATGGCAAAATTACAAAGTCTAGACTTAATGCAGCCTTGTTACTTAGAAAGAGTATCTTGTATCACTCAACTAAAAACAAGATGGCTAAATTCCAATAAATTATGGGCCCAGAACAGCAAAACTTTTTTTGATAGTGATGAATCCAAGTATGAGTTGTGGGAAGCGACATTCCTTGGAAATCTTAGAATACAACATTGACATCAAATCATAGTGTCACCTACAGACCAGAGTGATGATATTGACTTTGTAGAAAAGGATGCAACTGACTTTGCTGAGCTCAGCCAGTATTTGGATGGTAAAAGTCTGTCATTAGTGATAAGAGAAGCACAAGACAATGGATGAAAAGCCTTAAATATTTTAAGGGAACATTATTTGTCAGAAGGAAAGATGATAGTTATTTCCCTCTATACAGAGCTAACATCTTTGAGAAGATTGGAATCAGTCTATTGTAGACTATATAATAAGGACAGAGAATATTTTTAATGCTCTGAGGGAAGCAGGGGAAGTTATAAGCAATGGACTTCTGATTGAGATGACACTTAAAGGGTTAACTCTGAATTTTAAACCTTTTACAATGATTTTAACCCAGAAGAAGAAACTCTTGACTTTTTCTGAATTTAAAGTATGTTTAAGAAGTTATGAAGAAACAGAGCGTACATGTTCCTCCCCAGATGAATCTAACAACATATTACAAATGAAGATCACATTTGAAAAGATTAACTCAAGAAATAAACCCGGGGTAAGTATGCATTCTCGCTATGATTATAAATCAACAAATTATAATTACAACAATTACCAGAAATGTCAGCAAGGTAGAGTGGACTATAACCCCCATCGCCACAAGACAAATATTATTGGTTACATTTGTGGGAGGAGGGGACACAAAGCAATTGCCTGTAAAAATAGAAGGTAAAGTGATTTTGGTCATAATATATGAACCTATTCTAAAGGCCAAACTTATTTCTTTGCTTTCGGATATGATATTGTTTCAGACAAGACTAATTTATTAGTCGATTGTAGAGCTACAAATCATGTAATAACTGATGAATCAAAATTTATTAATTTTGACCAAAATTTTGAACCAGGGAACCATTTTGTTGAATTAGCTGACAGGAGCTGAGTGAAAAATAGAGTGCTGAAAACCTGCATTTATCAATGCAATAGCAAAGGATACATATGTAGATATATCTTAAAGAGTGTTTTATATATACCAACTTTTAAACAAAATATATTTTCAGTACAAGTAGCAACAAAAAATGGTTCACACATAAGTTTTGAGCGTGACAACTGCCAATTGATTTACCCTAATAGAACAGTTTTCAGCATAACACAGAGAAGACATTTGTATTATCTGAAAAATATCGTTTCTGCTAGAAATGTCACTTACAACTTTCATACTTGGCATAAAATCTTAGGACACAGTAACGAATTTGATATTAAAAAGTTACCAAACTTAGTAAAAGGAATGAAGATAAAACCGACACCAAATTATGCTCTTAACTGTGATATATGTATTCAAAGGAAGATGTCTAATGACAGAAATAAGACTTTGGATTGCAAGGCAGTAAAAATCCTTGCACTTGTACACAGTGATTTAGCTGGCCCTATTCAACCCTTGACAAAAGATGGTTATAGATATGTAATTAATTTTATTGATGACTATTTTGGCCATACAATGTTATATTTCTTAAAACACAAGTCCGACATTTTGCTCACCACAAAGAAATATTTAGCTGACATCACCCCTTACGGCCATGTAAAATGTTTACAGACAGACGACGGAATGAAGTTCACTTCTGAACATTTTCAACGGTTATTTGTACTTGATAGAATCAAACATGAGCGGTCAGCTCTTTATTCTCTGCATCAAAATGGGACTGCTAAATGGTCATAGTGAACTTTATTTTCTATGTTAAGGTGTCTTCTTATTGAGTCAAAATTGCCTAAAAACTAGTGGGTTTACACATTGATAGCTTCAGTGTATATTAGAAATCCCTGTTATAATAAAAACACAAGAAAAAATCAATATGAAAGTTTTACTGGTTCAAAATCAAACTTAAATTAGATGCATATTTTTAGCACAACTTGTTTTTGTTATGTACAAAATAAAACGAAATTAGGACCTTGTTGTGAAAAAGGCATCTTTGTCGGCTATGATAAACAAAGTCCAGCTTAGTTGATTTACTTTCTGGAAATAATGGCAATTAAAAGAGTTAAATGTGTGAAATTTACCAACTCTCACAATAATAGCTCACTTTCGAAACCAGATAATAATACTGAAAATCCAGAATCCTTAATCACATATGAAGTAGAACCAAAAGACAAGCCAAGCACTGAAGGGGAGGGGCAAATAAACTGTTATCCCATCCGACAGAGAAAAAGACCCAATTTTTTTTATAGCAGAAGACTTTGAATTTGGTGGTGTTGATTACTGTTGTACTCTGCGTATTATTCCTGCTAATTACTCTGAAGCTGTAAATTGTCCAGATTCAAAAAAATGGATTTTAACAATGAGGAAAGAATTTGATTCCTTAGTCAAAAATAATACTTTTGAATGGCAGAAGGCCCTGAAAAATTTAAAAAATTATTGGTCATAGATGGTTTTTTATCATCAAAAGTAAAAGTGATGAAAGTCATGAGTATAAAGCTTGTTTCATAGCCAAAGGCTCTACTCACAAATATATGGCAAGGAGTTTAGAGAAACTTTCGCCCTGACAACAAATATGGCTCCCATAAGATTACTATTGCAAATAGCAGTCCAGTATGACTTGTTAATTCATCATATGGATGTTAAGAGTGCATATTTAAATGCCCCCTTTGACTATGAAATATATGTTAAGCCGCCGGAAGGCTTTAAAAGGTAAGAATGGGAATTATGTTTGAAAATTTTAAAAAATCCCTATATGGGTTAAAACAGAGCAGTTGAACTTGGAATAAAACATTCCATACTTATTTAACTACACAAAATTTCGTCCAATCACCTGTTGACCCCTGTATGTACATTCAGAATGTCTACGATCAAATATCCATCATTTTATTGTGGGGTGATGATATATCAATAGCTTCAAAAACTGAGCCACACCTTATACAAATTAAGACAAGACTGAACTCAGGATTCAAAATGACTGATCTTGGGAAATTATCCTGGTTTTTAGGAATACAATTTGAATGTGAAAATAACAGTATTAAAATGAATCAATCTAGATATATCGAGAAGATATTGTCAAAGTTTGGCATGGCAGATTGCAAACCACGCTCAACTCCATGTGAAATGGATATAACAAAAACAAGTGATGAAGTCTATTTAATAGATAGCAAACCTTATCATGAAATTATTGGCAGTCTAATATATATATATATATATATATATATATATATATATATATGGTTGCAACAAGACCAGATGTTTGTTATACAGTTACTAGGCTGTCTCAAGACCAAGCAAAATCTAATTCTTTCCATTCAACGAGGGCAAAACATGTCTTACATTATTTAAAAGACACAGCCAGTCACTAATATTTAAGAAATTGCAGAAACTGTTGAAATTGAAAGGTTTTTGTGACTCGGACTGGGGTAATTTAGATGACAAAAAAAAGCGTGAGCAGATTTTGCTTTAAATTGGCAGAAAATAACCCAATGATTTCATGGAAATCTAAAAAGCAGAATTCAGTCAATTTGTCAACATGCGAAGTGGAATTTGCAGCTCTATCATTAGCAAGCCAAGGAGCCTTGTATCTTAGAGCACTATTGAGAACTATGATGGAACTTGAGTCACTTAAGAATCCAACAACTATTCATTGTGATAATCAGTCCAGTATTGTTTTGGCAAAAAACCCAGTCATTCATCAAAGATCAAAACATATTGATATAAAATTTCAGTTTATATGTGATGAAATAAATAAAGAGTCCATTCTTTTAGAATACATAGAAAAAGAGAAAAATGTAGCTGACGCGTTCACGAAGCCAAAGACAGGAATAAAATTAAACACTTTCAAAAAGATTATAGTTGGTAATTGATTCTTAACTATTAGGCATGACTAGTCCAGTCGACTAGGTCAGAAGAATACATCAACTGCATCTCAGTAGAAGGGTAAACCTCCCCCAAATGAGTATCCGGGATATGACAATAAGCCAGCCAATTAATCCTAACAAAAAAAAAACATAAGTGAATAAGTGATACACAAATGCACACATATATATATTATTATAAATAAATGTCATTTTGTAATTACTGAAATTTTTAATTAGTGATTATCTAAAAAGTCTTAAAAGATCCTAACTAGATTTATTGAAATAAATTTATCCATACAATTTGCTCCTGTCAAAAAAGAATAAAGTTTTGCATTTATTTCCCATTTAGAAAATCATTTTCGAACATACATAAGATGATTACAAACTTGAATAATCAAACTAAAATTCAACTTTCCTTTCCGAACTCTATATCAGATCAGAAGATATTCTAAAACAATTCCAAGCACCGAAAAACAATACAAAGTAAATCAGAAAAAATAAATAAATGCAAAAGAAATTAATAAATACTGATTTTTTTTTATTAATTCAAAATCTCTTGAAGATTAAATTCAGAGTTTAATTAATGGACACCTCTGACGTTTTTTTCATCTTTGAAAAGCCAAGCCACAGTTCATGAAGTGAGAATAATCAATTCAATAAAATATCTCAGTAGTGCCACCAAATGGTTAAAAAAATTCAATTATTGTATTTCCATATTGGAAACAAAGGAGGAAAATAAGAGATAATTCAATCACTTTCAAAACTATGAAATTATTAATCTCTAATTCACAACTTATTTAGTAAATAGCATCAAGTGAAATTCATTTAACTAAACAGGAATAAGATACATTTTAGAATATTTTTCTTTAATAACTGAATAATAAATAAGGTCCATAAATAGTGAGAAATATTGATTATTTGGTGAAATTAATTCTCAATAATGATATCTAATATAATTTGTGATCTAAAAAAAATTTAATTCAATGATAAAATAAATCTGCTCTTCATGCCCAACCCAAGACAAAATTGAAAAAACACTTTGAAATTACAATATCAAAAATATTTTAGACTGCTACCCAAGTAGTTAAAATCTCTTAAAATCAGCTTTATCTTCCCTAATTAGAGCAATTGACAGTATATCAAATTATTTGACAGTAATAGTTTGAAAATTGATCACTAAGGTTGGCAAAAAATATTAATATGCTAAGAATTATTACAATAACATGCTTAACTAAAAACATGAAAAATTGAAGGTTTATTTCTTAATTTGTGATCTTAGCTATTCTTTTCAGTTGGCCAACTGATCTATCTACACAATTTAATCAAATAGAGGCATCCATAATGTAACAGTTATTCTCATAGGATATAGTGACCCAAGTTCAAATCTTGGACAAGGCTGCTTGCATTTCACATAGAGTTAATTCCCTTGAGAAAGGTATGCATTCACCTATTCTTCCTCCAGGTAGAAGAAATAGTGGGGGAAGACTGGGCTGTTTAACCTTGGTATAGAAACCATTTAGAAATTTACCTGGTTTCACATCCTGCTTGTGCAGAGAGGTTTGTTAAGTACATACATAATTTAATCGTGAATACATCTAAAAATTATACAAGTTTAAAACAAAAAACAAAAACAAACCCAGCCAAATGAAATTTTATACGTTGGAAAGACATGAAGCAGCCTTATGGTTGATATTGTTTTTTAACAAATCCTATTAAAGTTGCAGGTGATGGTATTTAGAACATAAGTAATTTGTTATCAATCCCTTCTAATTAGTCTATACTTGTTTTTGTAAAATACAATGGAAATGAAAAAAGCAGAAATATTTACCTATTTAAAATCAGGTTAATAAATATGAAATTATGACAAAGCAAAAGTCTGCATTTAAAATAACATTCATTAAGAATTACATTTAATTAAATAATATGCAACAAGTATAAAAAAAAAAATGTAGCAAACTACAAGTAAAAAGGTTTTCTCTTAACTCAATGAGAAAATTACAATTCAGTACACTGCAACTCTCTTGTCGATATAGTCAATAGCTGTGTCAATTGAGGTCACATGCAACTAAATAAACATAACTTGCTTTCTTTTTTTCAGTGCTCATAACTGCAGATAAATATATACCTCAAGGTACTTAAGTCATTTGAAAAAAGAGAAAAAAAAGAAGATAACCAGAAAATAAAGGAAGTGTAAATAATGGAATTATTAAAAAGATCATGAAAAGACTTAATCTATATAAGGTACATCAATAAGTTCATAGATAAAATAAAGGAACATTTTTTTTAACATCATCTCCATTTTTCTTAATGTACTGAATCCATTGGTTAAGAGTAATTATATAGAGTGAATATTTCCAATTAGAATTCAGCTAGTAACTGTGGCTGGCTACAATCACTTTTATAAATATCTTTAAAATTTCATAATTTTAACTGATATTTTCTTTTATCTCTTTTTTTAAAACCCAATTCCTTCAGGTTGTCAGTTCTGTGAAAAAGCAACAAAAATCAAAAGATAAAAGAGAATAAATTTAATAACACATCAATCAATAAGTCCTGGGCCTGACATATAGATGATGCCACTAATAAAAATTCCATATGATTTTTATAAAGTACTAACCTTCAAATGGCACATGTCAAAACTGGAGCCCAATCGGATTATTAGTTTATAAATTACAGTTATTTAAGTGAAGCAAGTGTTACAAATGTTCAAAACAATGGAAAAATCTGAATTTTGTGTGTTGATAAAGCATTGCTTTCTGATGGGAAAAAATACTGTTCAAGCAAAGCAATGGCTTGATAAGTGTTATTCAGACACTGCTCCATTGGAAAGAATGGTTAGGAGGTGGTATAGTGTCTTTAAACACGGTTGTACAGACACAAATGATGCTGAATGCTCAGGTCAACTAAATTCGGCAGTTGTCCTGAAAAACACCAAAAAACTCCACAAACTTGTAAATTAAAGTTGCATGAGATAGCAGAGGAGTTGAAGATATTAGAAGGCAGTGTATTCACCATTTTGCATGAATATTTGTCACTGAGAAAGCTGTGTTCAAAATGTGTGCTGCATTTGGTCACAGTTGATCAAAAACAACAATGCATTGATGATTCAGAGTGTTGTTTGCAACTGTTTCGACACAGCGAAAAGGAGTTTTTGCATAAATATGTGACAGTGGATGAACATGGATCTACCACTTCACTCCAGGGTCAAATCAGCAGTCAGCTGAGTGGACAGCTGCAGGCAAAGTTTTGACCTCCGTATTTTGGGATGCACAACATATTTTGTTCATTGATTACCTTGAGAAAGGAAGAACTATCAATAGCAAATATTATATAGCATTATTGGTGAGTTTGAAAGAAGAAATCGCCAAAAAACAGCCACAAATTAAGAAAAAAGTGCTCTTTCACCAAGGCAGTGCATCGTGTCACAAGTCGATCGCAACAATGGCAAGACTATATGAACTGATCTTAAAATTGTTTCCACACCCACCCTATTCTCCAGATCTGGCTCCCAGCAACTACTGGCTGTTTGCAGACCTCAAAGGATTGCTCCAAGGAAAGAGATTTTGCTCCAATGAAGAAGTGATATCACAAACTGAGGTGTATTTTGAAGCCAAAGACAAATCATTCTACAAAAAAGGCATCAAATTGTTAGAGAAGCATTTGAATCAGTATATCACCCTAGAAAGAGATTATGTTGATGAATAAAGTTGAATTTTGCCTAAAAGTTGTTGTTTTATTAGTTAGAGCCAGGACTTATTGAGTGATGTGTAAATGATGATGAATGACAATGTTTTACCGAAAAACTAATATCAAATAAAATGTTTAACTTACTTGAAAGATAATTTTCTTGATATTTCTAAATATAATTATCTCTATTAGCAGCAATTTCTTAGCAGGTGTATCCCTATTGTTAAGGACATTGTAATAACTTTTGCTGTTCAAATAATATGAATGGTATAAAGTGATTGAGCAGGGCTATTAAATCCTAATTGATTTTACCAGTTTCTATCACAAAATACATAGTTTATATGTACACATATTTGGCAAATCTTTTAAGTACTTTAAAAATGTGCATTTTCATTATAAAATCAAAATACACATTTTAAAAGTATCTAATGTTTCACTTTTAATTTGTGAAATGTAAATTTGCATGTGTGTATGTGTGCACACACAGATGCACTAAACATCATAGTTAGCACACAAAACATCAATACAAATGTTTTTAGAAAAATATAGATGAATATTTTTTAAATATATATATCTAAAACATTAAATAAAAGATATTTCTAAAAACTTTTGTATATACATTCAAAATAGAAAATACAAAAAACATATTTTTCCAAAATTTGCAACATAAAGTTATATATCTATTTAATATTTATCTACATTATCAAAATAGTTTTAAAATTATGATCAGAAACTGATAAATATATTTTCTCAATGAAAGAAAGAGATCCAATATAATTCCTCTTTCTTGGTTTTTAAGAATAAAAATATTCAAAATATCCAATATTCTTATTTTACAAAGTACAAAAAACCAAGTTTTGTCATTTCATTTAGCCAATTCTTTGATAAAAATGTTTCAACACAGATGAAGGGCGATCAAGCTGAATAAATTTAGTTAATAATTTGAAAATTTTGAAAAACCAGGAAACTACTCATTACAAAAACAACTTTTTTAATCCTTATTCATTTTGCTATTTATACATTTTTATTTTTTCTAGTTATTTTTTTTAAATTTCAATTTATATACAAGTCAACAACAGTAAGTAATGAAACATGTTTTTCAATATAACAAATATATATAAAAAGAACAAATTTGTCAAGTATATTCATTTGATATTCAGAAAAGAAATCAACTTAATTTGAAAGGTTAAATTGCTTAAGATAAAGTTCTCTGATTAACAAAGAAATATTTATAAATGTTTATTAAAATATTTACTGTATCCTCCTGAAAACATTACTATTTTTTTCACAACTTTATATTCTAACAGGCTCTATCTATTCATAATTAATATATTACTTAAAACAGTGAAATTCTTGTACAAATAATTCAACAAAGAACTTTTATAGGCTCTTTATTTGTAGTCATGGCAACGAAATACCAGAATTTTAAGCATTTATTTCATTAAGTATAAAAAAAAATCTTTACAATTAAATGTTCTCAAAACAGAACAATTTAATAAGCAACACATCCATTTTTCTGAGAAGCGATAATTAAAACTGACTTTTACAATTTCTGATTTACTATCAATGAGTCTATTCTTTTTATTTTATGATGACTAGAACTTAACCCCCCCCAAAAAAAAACATGAAACAAAATAAAAAAGACTAATTCTGCAGACATTAGGAGTACAATCAGAAAGATGGCTGCAAGGTGGAATAAATAAATGGATTGAATAAAAGTTTCTTCTTTTGAACAATGTCAGCATTGACAAATAGTGTATTTAATTCTTTCAGTTAGCCAATAACCTTTTAGAAACTAAATGCATTCATTTAAAATAGATATTTGTGAAACTTGTTTATCAATACACAATTTCAATGCCTGAATGAAAGTTGGTATTTAAACTGGCCACAAAGACAGACAAGTATGGACTCGTTATTTGCATTAATTATAGAAATTTTGACCGATATCAGAAATTATAAAGATATCTTAAATTTCATTCATAAAAAGACAAGATCACTCTCTAGACAAACCTTTTAATGTAGTTCAATAGTAAAATGCAGTTTATTGCAGTCAGTCAGAAGTTGCCATCTGTTTCATCAGTTGGTTAAATCTTTCAGGGGCTTGTCATATCTCCATTATAGGAAATTATACTATTTTAGATAATTAGCTATGACTGTGAGCTTGATAAAGGAGTGCTTGGCTATCAATTCAAGAACTGGTCAATCTCATTCTCTTTCAACCTCTAAAAAGACCAAATATTGTGATAGTAAGTCTAGAAAAAGGCACCTAATTAGTTTAGTTGCCAATAGATCTTTGCAGAACCATACAGTATGTATTTTACTTAACACTTTCAATTTTCATGCAAAATAAATTTAGATGGTTTAAATTCAGAGTTTTCCTTCTTTTAGACTATTTGTTGTTGTAGCAAGACTTAAAGAGCCCAATCAATTATTTATCAATAGCTGAGTGGAAGAGAGATGGATTCATAATTCTCGCAACAGTGGGAATGAAGGGGTATTCCCCATCACCCAAAGATTTAGGACAGAAGCCTCACCATCTGATGATGTTTAGTATAAATCCCAAGACACTAGTTCTATTTGAACTAGAGATGGGACCCTAACAAGTACTACCCCTCTGGGTTAGGGTGGATCTGGGAGTAATGGCAATGAAAAGGTACTTCACATTCCCCAAAGCTGGAGTCTCACCATCAGATGGTTTAATGTCATATTCTATAGCACACTGTATTCTTATGTTTAGCTTATTGTGAAGAACAATCACACTTGTCACTAAAAAGTCTATTTTCTTAATTAAAAAACAAAAACATTTTCAAAAAAAATAATGCATTTCATAAAAGTTTATACTTAATAAAAATTTAATTACGATCTGATTCAAACTAAGATTTCTTATATTTATTATGGCTGAAAATGTAATTTCTAATTAAATATACCTGTTTTGTTTAAAGAAAAAGAAATTATATCTTTACCAGTAAGCACAAATTTATGGGCTTCTTTTTTTGGTAACATTTTACTCATTAAAGCAAATGGAAAATTAAAAATTTTCTTTAACATGTAATAATTATAGTTTTTAGAATCAAGAAAACTAGGAATTCAATTTTTTTTATGTGAATGGAACTTATTTTGAAATTCTAAAAAAAATGTAATTTTTAAGATTCTAATATAATAATCAAATGATGATCCAACTTATATAACTGTGTAAAGATATACAACAAATTTTGCATTATTCCAAAAGTTGATGTGACATTGTACCTAAATCATTAAAGGATAGAAACACATTCCATATCAGTTCAGTAAAGTCCTTTATTGAAAACAGCCTTGACTTGTAAAATACCAATTATAAGTTAATACGTGTCATACTCCCCAAATCCTAAAGTGATTGAAATTAATGTAAAGTATCTAACAGGTGAAGATTGCACCTGGATATACATTACTTTCAGAGTGAAAAGAGGGATGTGACCATCAATTCAATCTGATTCAGAATTACTATTCATATCTATTAAAGATATTTTATTACATTGTTTTAAATAAGATATTCATCTCAATTAATAATAATAATAATAATAATACTACCAGTAAATACTTCATATCAGCATTTTGATTTTTTCTTTTTAAAGTGAAATGCATTGGTCAGAAATAAAAGGTAAAATGATTTTTCAATGATTTTTAAAAACTACCACATGAATTTTGATAGAAATAATTTATATGATTACAGTGAATAAAATCAAACTTATGCTTTAAATATTCCTATAGATTGAGACTTAATATGACAAAGGCAGAGGATTTGTGCATATTTAAATATTTCAATTAAATCATGTAAAAAACAAATAGGCAACTGTGCAGTTAAGATACATTAGTCAACAAACATATTAAAAATTGCATATGCAAATCTTATTGCTATCATTTTGTAAGAAAAAGTAGTAGTGTACATACAAAAGTTACACCACTTTTGTAATACATACTCCCCTGATGATGGCCCAAAGTTGGGCAGAAACTACTCGGGGAAATAAACAATTATGGAAAATATATCAATCAATTTCCGCCGAATACTATAAAATCAACACAGCAATATGAAAGGATCAACAAGAAAAGATGTAGACAGAAAATGTCTATTATATTCAACGAAATTTGTATTAATGAAGAAATGCTGCTAATATATATATATATATATATATATATATATATATATATATATATAATAATTCACCAAACCATCGTTTGGCCATAATAAATTTATTTTCAGCTAACTCAAGAAAAGAAACCAACTTTTTCAGATATCCATCACACAATGGAGAGAAAAAAAAAAGAAGATTTTTTTTAAATTTCAAAAATACTTTTTTAATGGATTCTTACTCGTTTAAAAAAAGGGGAAGAGGCAAAAGACATGGGATAGAAGTTGGTGTCAAAACCAGATGTAATGTCATTGTCTGGTGTCATGCACCTTTATTTATTCAAACTTACGAAACCTTCAGCAACTAAAAATCTCAATAAATTAACCTATTTCATTTTAAGAAAAAAATCTCACAATTTATCTATTTATTGAGGAGAATGTGGTGATAAACACTATTATTAATATCAAACTTATCTTGTTTAGGTAAAATAAATTTATAGGTTTTATTTGATTTCCATTTAAGATTCAAATTTAGTCTTTATTCAATTTATTATATATTTGTTATTCCTTTATAATTACTGTTAAAATCATTAATATCATAATAATAATAATAATAATGATAATTATATTACTACTAATAAAAGGTAATTATTATGACAATTATAGTTAACTTATCATTTTTCTCTTTTGAAAGTTTTTCACACCAGTGTGCGCTGATGGTTTCTCACTGGCATTTGAGAGAAAACAACTCTCTTCACGTCTCCGGGAATCTTCTCAGTATTCTGACTGATCTTAATAATGTTATAGTTTGGATGGTCTCTACTCGCCCCTCTTGTTTCCATGTCCTCCAATCCCTGTATCGATCCTTTGGTGACAGCACCAAGACGGGTCTTTTCTTCTATTACCACATAACCTGCATTTGCTATTTTGTTCTGTCTTATCTATTCTTGCTTTGATATCATTGCTCCTTATGGCATTGTTTTGTGCTGCAATAAGAAGAGATTCAGTTTCTCTCTTAAAGTTGACCTTTTTTTTTCTTTTTAGCTCCATCCAAGTTTTCTCATGTGAGATGTTGCTAGTTTGTCACTTAAAATGTTCATACAGTTGTTTTTCTTCTTATTTTTGTTATCTAGTTATTTCCGTTCTATTGATTCTCATATTGTCAGTATTGTTTCTGGAGGCTGTAATCAGTTTTCCTCTGTGCTTTTCTATGTAGTCTTCAAGCCATTGGTTTTGATTCTTCAATGCTGACAAATCCTCTTCCTCCTCTTTTTCTCGACACATATAGTCTGTCGACATCATCTCTGTGATGTAAGGCCTTATGCCTCGTCATTAGTTTTCTTGTTCTCTGGTCCTCTTCGAGAATGGTCCCAAGTATCTTACAAGAAGCACAGTCCAGGCATTTATCCCTTTTAGAATGTTCCTACTATTTAGTTTGGTTTTGAGTAGCTTTCTTGTTCTCCTGAGAAATTCTTTTTTAATTTTTTCTTTCATCTCCATTTGCTTGAGGATGTCTGCATCTGATATTCCCAAGTATTTGTACATTTCCTTTTCTTTGAGTGTTCTTTTTTTTTTTTTTTTTTGATTTGGTAGTTCTATTCCTTTTGTCATGTCATCTCTTGCTTTTCATTATTAGCAAGGCACATTTTTCTGTGCCAATTCCATCCCTATGTCTTGACTGTATATTCTCACTGCCTGTATTAGGATTTCCAATTCTTTTTCATTTTTGGCAAACAGTTTGATGTCATCCATGTACATTAGGTGATTGATCTTGATTTGCAATTTACTAAGTTTATATCCACCTGTGCATTTCCTGAGTATGTGGTTGAGTGGCATCATTACTATTACAAATAGTAATGGTGATAGTGCATTTCCCTGGAATATACCTCTCTGGATCTTTGCCTCAGCTAAGCTTTTTCTTTCTGTCAATTCCACTCTTGACAGAATTCATAACTGTCTGATATCTTATACATTTTGAGACAGTTTATTATCCAGCTTTGTGGGACTATATCATATGCATTTTTGTAGTCAATCTATGCCATAGCCAGATTTTTTCGTCTCATCTTGCTCTCATTGAGGATGTGTTAATCAATGTACAGTAGCTCTCCTGCACCCCTGGTCCACTTGCAGTATCTTTTGTTCCTTGGGGAAGAGTCCATGGCTTATTAACAAGTAGTAAATCTCCTCCTTTATTAGTGCTGTTAGTATTTTCTACATCATAGGTAGGCACGTTATGGGTCTGTAGTTGTTTGGGGGTGGTTCCTTTGAGGGAGTCTTTCTGGATCAATACAGTCTTTCCTTTGGTCATCCAGTTGGGTACATCTGCTTCTTGTAAGCATCTATTCATTTTGATAGCTTGCCTGTCATGAATAGAAGTGAATTTTTTGAACCAGAATCTATATATGCCATCATGACCTGGTGTTTTCCAATTTAAGTGTTACTCTGAGTGAATCAACATGCATTTTTGCCTTCAGTCCTTCTTCGAGTCGTAACTCTTTTCCAATGTTGCTTATCCATTCAGCTTTTCTGTTATGTTCTTTTCATTGCCATATTTTGTTCCAAAATTGTTTTGTTTTCTGGTTGTTGGTATGTTTTCATGCAATCTCCCCCTACTTGCTGGTAAAATTTTTCTTTTCATTTTTCGTTGTTTTAGAATGTCCTGTTTTATTTTCATTGTTTTGGAATGTCCTGCTTTGGGTAATTTTATTATTATTATTACCATTATTATATTACCAATAATATCAATAGTAAGACTGATACCATCAATTTTATCCAACTATCGTTATTACTGAATTTTTATATCATTAACCTTTATTGTATGAGTTTAAATCTATTTTTATAGTGGTATTTAAACATTAGTTCATTATGTTTATTTAATGATGGTTATTTTTTACCCCAGGCAAAGGTTACAACCATTGTTGAAGCTTCCAAAAGTAGATTTCTTTACAAATCTCCACTTAATTTGTGGAGCTAGGCCCCTTTCTCTCAAACTCCCAAACCACCTTGATAGGACTGTTTGGTTTCTGAGTAAAGGGTTGAAAAAAGAGTGTCTATGATTATAGAACTTCTGTTTCCAATTTATATATATATATATATATATATATAAGTAAAATTCATGACCATAGTTGAGGGTTACTCGAAGACTCTCTTTTCAATACAGCATAACTCCTCTCTGAATTGTTCCACTTTACCCTTGATATGTACCTTATAATGGTGAGTGTTAAGCAAGGAGGCATAAAGAACTATTTTTTTGAGTCTTTGGTATGACTCAATCTGGAATTGAACCCTGGTCTCTTAGGCCATTGTGTGTGTAAAAAAAGGAAAATCAACTGATTTCCATACTAAAGAAAAGTCAATTTTTGTACAAAAATAGACCTGAGAAGCTGTATTATATATACAGTTTTATTAAATATGAAATCTGAGTAAAATGGGTGTTTATTTACAAATGAAATGAATTAAAACCACAAATATTATATTTAGACCTGAGAAGCTGTATTTTTGCATTTATTGACCAATTGGCATTTTCATTTGGGACACCTGCCCTTTTTCTTAAATTTCTGTAAGATCACAGATGATATCTGAATTGTCTTGCAAATTTTGAAGGATCAAGACAACATGATTAAAAAAAATCTTTTCCCTCATAGATAGATAAAAATACATTTTTTAACCAATTAGAATCAGATGAATCAATCCACTTTTTATCTAATTTATCTTTTTATCTTTATAAATAAAGTAATAAAATTAATAAACCTTCAGTAGATATACATTTATTTTCATTCTACTCAAAATTTTCATCTTTATTTCTTTTGAGTGAAAATGTAATATTCTGTTCCTTCAAGATTGTATTCAATTTTAACATCACTTGATTATTTTCCAGAAGAGAAAATTTTCTTGTTTAACCCTTTTTGACAGAGATGTATCTCCTAATACCACATTCCCTACTGCTAGATTATTCGACCACATTACACTTACATATTAGTGCATAAATATACTTTCCCTCTCAATAATAACAATGTCACATCAAGATCTTTTACACACACAAAATATATCACCTAGATTTAAAGCAATGCAAATTGCTATTAACTTCTTCTTGTTGATATCATATCAGTGCATATTAATGCTCTATTATTATCTTTTCTCACAAGACATAGTCACTTTTATTGTTTATCAAAAAACTTTTCATTCAAGTTAAAGAAATGAAATTTATTGAACTTGTAGAACTGTTTTATTCAATCATGCGCCTTGTTCATTTTATTTGGGTGATTTGTGAGATGGGAAGTAGGTAGCCGTACAGTTGTTTTGTGGGGTGTCACTTTCAGGATTTCTTCAAAACAGCAGTGAGCATTCTAGATTTTTCAAGAAAAACAAGGCATGCTAAGCACTTCTGGAGAAATAAGGATGAGCAACATTCTCTAATACACAGGGTCACATTAGTGTTGATCAACCAGCAAGAATTTACGGGCACCAAATCTTTACGGATACTGGATGCAGTGTGATGGACAAGATGGATGATGTGAGAGAAAGTCAGTGGATTGCATGCTATTTCTATGACTTGATGATTGAGACACACACACACACAGTCAAAAGATAAACTGAAAAAGATGGCCAATTAATTACTTTTATAAACTAAACATTACTTTTATAAAACTAAACATTTTCAAAATATTTTTAAAAAAGTATGTTTACTTGTCAGATATGCTACAAAAATAATAAGCAATTAATGTCTACTTGCACAAGTAAAATGACTTTTCAAGTAAAAAAGAAAAAAAAAATCAATCCAATATCCTTCTATATTTTTCCTTATTCTTTCACCCTCCATAAATGCAAATTTTTTATATAAACTATGCAAGTTTTTGTATAATTGTGTAAATATATAAGCACACACTCCTCTCTGTCTATATACTTAAGGATAGTACTATTTTAAGTACAATGGAAAAATTTTAATAAAAACATTAAAAATAATTTTTTAAAAATTGAGAACTTTTTTAGAATCTATTCATACCATGTTATTTTAATGACATTAATATAAAAAAAAAAGTAAAAACAAAAGGAAGCTTACAAAGTTATGGTAAAGATGAAAAAAGCCAATAGAAACATTTGATATTATACTGAATTTTTTTTTTTTTTTTGGAGGGGAGGGGGATATCCATGCATGCTTGCACACACATCATTATCACACAAGCAGCAGGGTGAAAATTTTGGTTACAAAAAAGTATTTCCTTATCTTCTTTTTTTTTTTGAACTTGGAATAAAAACAGGTAGACAGGCAGGCAACACATTTTGGTTCTTTGTGCAGCTATAATCATCAGATTGGGCTGCAACTAAGAAATGTGCTTATTTACAAGTATCATCATCATTGAAGGCAAAGGAGAAAGGGGATGGTTTTCTGTTGGCACTTCAAAAGTAGTTGTAGTAGTGGCAGCTATGGTGCCTTCAAGCTATTTTGTGTGTGTGTGTGTGTGTGATGGTGAGGTAATACGTGAACTAAACATGGGAAGAGGGGGAACATAAAAGAAAAGTGTATAAGAGAGAAATAACAGCTTTAAAAATAAAGAAGAAAAAAGGGGGCAAAGAAGAAAAAAGCTAGGTGCAGCCTACCTTATTTATAGTACAGTCAACTACAGGTAACTATTGAGGTATTGAGTTATATTTTCAAGTTATTACTTCAATGCTCATAATAAAACCTGATACTTCAAGTAGGTCTTTATCCAGTAAAAATTCAGTGTGTTTAAGTTGCAATAAATAAACAAATAAATGAAATAATAATGATACAAAAAGGATCTTGAGCAAATTTTAGTATTTCATCCTTTTAAATGAAATATCTTCATTGCATACAAATATATATTGAGAGAGAGAGTAATATAAGTTCTTTTGAAAAGAAAATTGTTCATGATGGTCTTTCTACTGTTCCTTCATCTTTTAAAAGCAAATTATAAATTTTCATCAATTTTCCAGGACAATTTCATATGTATAGTCTATCATTTACATTCTACTAAGTATTGGCTCATTTACAAAAATGATGGATCTCTTCACTGGGAAAACAAAAATGCACTGCTGTATCAGTAAGTAATACTACATGGCATTACCTAATAGAAAAGCAAAACCATTCTATTTCTTATAGATGTGTTGTGTATATTTAACTATTTTTAAACTTACTAACCAAAAGAAATTAAAGCTATGATTTTTAAAAATATGTATAGTTTCAAATGAATACAACATATAACAATTCTCACAAAGACATTACTCAACAAAACATAAAATAGATTACAATATAATGAAGTTTGGTCTGTCAATTATTTTTCAAACATTTATCAAAGCATCCCAAGCAAAGATGATGGCGCCCATTTATATAATAGACAGTGTGCAATGTATTATTAATTATGATGATATTCATCACCTCACATATAAAAAATTCAAAAGAGGTTGTTATGATGTAAACAATGTCAGTTGAGAATGTATGAAGTAGATTAGAGAAGTATAAAAATGAAATATGACACACACCCATTTTGTTTTTTATCATTTATTAACATGTATTTTCTGCAAGGGGGATGAGGAATGTTCTTGAAGCCCTTTCTTAAAGACAGTTGTATACTGAAAGATTTTACCTTCTCCCACTTTTAGAAAAGGACTCAGCCAAATGAGCGAACAGAATAGGTAAAGAGGCAGTGTAGCTGTAAACAAGATTTAACACTGTTGAACTGCAGTATGATTATTAGCAATAAAAAGATGGGACACTTTATCTGAAAAGTGGCAACTACATAAGTAGCAGGGATCTATCAGATATATATATATATATATATATATATTCATGAGAGAAAAATCAGTTGCATGTAAAAACTATGAGTGTTTACAAATGATGCAAAAAATGCAACTGACAAAGATAGTAACCACAACAAATCACAATCCAACACTAGTGCCATTCAAACATTTAAAGTGTATAGCACATAGGGTTTTGTAGTCATCAACCAACAATGGTACCATTACTGACACCATGGCATCAATTACTGTGATTTACCTGGACCAGAATACATTGCAATTAAACATTGGTACACCATGTGGCCAGGTGAATCACTATTTCAACTCTTCTTGGCAAACAGTTGAATTTGTGTATGAAAGAAGCTGCATGAGCCTATGGATCCAACTTGTCAGTAGGATGTTATGCAAGCTGGTGGTTGTGGTGGTGACTCTATAATAATGTTGGGTGTGTTCTGTTTCAAGGATCACTAATGAAACTGAAATCTATTTTGACAGCTATTTTCTTAGTTTAACTTAACTCATTTTGCAAACCAACCTAATAATAAATTGATTTTGAGCCTCACTGGGTAGCCCTGTCTTAAGCTAAATGAAGTAAATAACTTATTCAAGATTGAAGAAATTAAAAACAAAAAACTGGATAGATTTGTTGTATTAGCAAATGAAGATGTTAAGATTATGGTTTAGTCAGTTGCGGAATTGGACAATAGGATTAAAATTGAAATTCTTAAAAACCTTCAGAATAAATTTTGAGACAAAACGAAGCAATATTTACTTTTGATATAAAAAAGTACCAGATCCAATATATGATTTTTTTCCTCTGAAAAATCATGACAAGATTTACTAAGACATTTTCAATGATATGATGTAGTATCTTGAAATAAAAGGCAAGTAAAATATTGACTTAATGGAGTGAAGGGCAGGTAGATTTCTATTTAAAGTCAGTAATAATTGACAGAGATTTTGATTGACAGGATTTGTGCCGGGAGAATATAAAAATCAACTCTGAGTTTTTAATGAGAAATCTGATTGAAAATCTGTGTTGACACATCAAGAGTAAAAGGTTATTTCATTGTTATTTAAAAGCAGTAAGATTTGTGACACACGTCACTTTGACAATTGCTGTTGACTTAACATTGGTGTAAAGCAATACGCTTGTTCTCTGCACCCTTCTACCTGCCTTGCCTACACTGTGCAGCTATAATTCATCTTATGTCAAGGAGATTTTGATGCCACAAAGAAAGAAAAAGAAAAAAAAAAGTTCAGTTGATTTAACAAGATGAAGTCATAAGACTGAAGAGAACAAAACTTCTGATTAAAAACAAAGGCATTCTTAATTTTACCTTGTTTTCATAGTGTGTGTGTGTACATTTAAAAAGAATTCTGAAAATACCTACTCTGCCCAACTGAATACATTTTTAACCCCAACCCAATCTGTACTAAGTGAACCACACCATATATATATATATATATATATATATATATATATATATATACACACACACACACACACACAACAATAATGTGGCGTGAGTTTAACAGCAAAATTTAGAAATTATCATCATCTTTATAAAAGCTAGTTATGAAACAACCAGGTGCAGTAGAACAATGTATCACACAAAAATACAAATCATAATTATACTGAATAAGTAATGATTAGGAATAAATTAGACATCAGTAGAGATGCAAATAAGAAACACCTGGTATAAAGTGAAGGAAAAAGCTTTAAAAAAGACTTTAGTCAAATGTGACTAAGAAAGAATTCAACACTGGAAATAGTTGTATGCTAGTCTATCCAGAACAGCAAAATATTTACTAGTATTAAAACTATTGATTTTTCAACAAATGAATAATAAAATGAAGACTTTTTTTATTTTTAAATCGACTGAAGTCTTATTAATTCAAAATCAAAAACTGACTAACTAAAGAAAAGTTGGATGAACAAAAAGGCAAAGCTAATTACTATCAATTATTCAAAGGATACAATAATTTCAGGTTTATCCAGACCATAGAAAAAAAAAGACAAGGCTTGCTAACAAAAAATGCAGGTAGGTAGATGAACTAAAGTAAAGACATTTTTTTTCCTGTCAAGATAAATCGAGAAAGGAATTTTGCTCTAAGGCAAGCATACTGAAGATATATTTTAGGATAATATAAAAGGAACACACTATAGTCTGTGGAATTTTATAATTTAGGTGTGTGTGTGTGTATATATACATATATATATATTCATTAGGTAAGTATTTTTTTAAATTAAAGATAAATACCTACCACTATTTTTAATCAAGAACTTTTATTTTACAAGCAATTCAAGGATATTTTATTATAAAACTTGAAATTTACTGGACTTGCTAATAACAGATGTAAACGTTTTTACTCTTTCATGTAAGGAATCAAATATAAGATCTGCTGTCATTGCAAAAGAAATATATGACCAACCTCTATTCAAAACACGAATAACTCTTTTGTAGGAGATATTTTCTTTTTTTTCCAAATAGTCCAAACATCTTTAATAAGATTAGGAGTTTAACTTGGCTATGAAAGTTGCTTTGTACTTTTGGGTCATTTTAAAAACTATTTACTAGTGATTTTAATTCTCTAGCAAAAGGTGGCATTTTTATACAAATATTCACTAGTGACTATTCAAAGGGTCCATTTATAGTTTCTTAAACCAATATTCACTATACTCACTAAAAAGTTTGAATAATCAGATCTCCAAATTATTTTCTACTATACAATTAAAAATGAAGCTATTTTTGATGATAGTTGCTTGAAGCTTAACCAAATTGATAGCTAGGCAACCTTCAAATGCATATTCAACTGTCATTTGAAGATAGAATAAAAATCAAAAAGAGTCTCTTCTTGGCTATCATTTTCTCTGCAGAATTCTGATGGGATTAAAAAGTGGCTTTCTTTAGGCTGCTCTGTCATAATAAAATTTGTTGCTAAGACACATATTACCATTTTAGGATTGATTAAGAGATTCACAATCATATTTGATGCCTTACAATGAGGAATTATTTATTTTCAGTTACTGTTTTATTCCTATAGAGATATTTTTCGTTATGATTTAGCTCAATCTCTTTTTAGAATTCTCAAATGAGTGGCTATCTGACACTGACTCATTCATTTTTCAGATTGACTAACAATGTACTCATTTTTTTTTCTTAAATTTCATGGTCCTGTGGTACAAGAAGCATTGGGATATCAGTGTATAGTTATTTCCCTTGTTTCTTTTAATAATTGGTAACTGTTCATATATGCAGTTTTATTAAATATGAAATCTGAGTAAAATGGGTGTTTATTTACAAATGAAATGAATTAAAACCACAAATACTATATTTAAGAATGCAATCAATCTTGTTTTCGAGGGATAGAGAGAGAGAGGGAGGGGTCTTGTAATGGATTAAAAATCAATGTTCCCATTAAAATTTTGTAGAAAAGAATAATCAATAAATATAAAACTTGTTAAATGAGAAAATTGTTTTGAATATTTTCTATTGCACCAAAAGCAAAAAACCATTTTAAGATTATTAGTTGACTGAAGTACTTCATTAAAACTTTGTGACTTAAAACAGATTAAATTATCAACAATTGGAAAATTCAATGCTTGTGTGTTTCTTTATTTAGAACTAAAGAATATAAAGAATATCAAAGTGAAATTCATGTTTATTTTTAATAGTTTAGGTAAACTAGCACTAAAATTGAAAATAACCCAATATCATCATCATTATCATCACCCACCCCTCTAACTTGTATACAGTAGTAAATTGTTAACTTTTGCTAATTCTAATGAAGATTTTTCAACAGATGTTGTCATGTATTACTTTTTGAATTGTTACAAATGATTTTTTTTTTTTTTAGATATTTATATTATATAGATATTCCAAGTTTGATTAGAGATTAAAAAAAAAAAAAAGTAATCAAAATGAAAGGACTTTTTACCTTGATTTGGATTCATTTTCTATCTATTGCAAGTGCATGTGTACTGGAGATAAAATTTCAACTTTTGTAATATTTAGTCTAATGGTCAATCAAAGAACTAATCCTATTTAGGCAAAACACTTGTTTGAAATTTTAATTGACAGATAACTAATAGGTCAATTATTGATTTTAATACTTATAAAACGATAAAGAAAGTAGGAAAAGTTATTTATAGCAAATCATTATAACAAAAGACAATACTTTTCCTATTAAATGTGCATCAATTTGTTAAGGTAATTAATCTATTAAAATTTTTTTTTTTCAAAACCCAATAAAATTTATTTTTTAATCAAATATCAGATAAGGACTAAAATAACATAAGAGACTCTCCTTTTTTACTTCATGACTATTGCTCTATACACTTAAGTGATCATTTTTATTGAAATAAGCCTTGATAATTCAGAGATAAGATAAATTTTTATTACAAGTAATTCTATGAGCAAAAGAATGAACAGCAAAATGACTAATATAAAGCTTGGGTGACAGAATATAAAAATGCTGAATTTAAGTGGAGTGCTTCATAAAAAGTCATAAAAAGCAAATAACTAGATTCAATTCAAAAAAGTAATGGATAAGGGCTATGTAATAAGATTTTGTGCAATGAAAGCTCAGCCATCTTAAATAAGGAATTTCCCAACTCTTTAAAAATACTACTTGATTAGTAAATAATAGAAAGTTGTCGTCATAAAATAGCATTTTCATATAAAAAGATAAAAAATAGTAAATTTTAAAGTGGAAATGTTTTCCTTTAGCATCTCAAACCTTAAAAGATGGTAGTGCAATTTATCTAATTATTAAAATTCAAGTAAAAAATATATCCATATTTTTTACTCTTAGAGATGGATGGTAATAGTTATATCTGTTAGCTTAATGACACCATGGATCTGCAAATGTGAGTAAGATTGTATGGAAAATCTGGATCATGCAGAAAGTCTCCTTTTTTCATGACATTGATGAAAAGCCCATACATCTTTGGTATCAATGAGATGGCAAGAATTGCTAGAATAAGACTGAAGACAATGTTAGACTATCTTGGGAACTCCATCTCCTTGTTTTAAAGTCAAAGCTGTCCTTCACCTAGACTGGTTGTCCATTAATTTGCTATACTATTTTATCCACAACAAGAGGGGAATTTGTGCAAAATAAATGAAAATAGTTTTGGCTTGAATTTAAACTTGGTTCATGAATTCAATTTTCCACATCAATAACCAATGACTCTAGATGCACATTTGAATCTTTAGAGTTCTGGACAAGTAAAGAATTGAATAGTCATTTTATTCCAATAGAATCTTAAAAGACTAAGACAATGTTTTATATTATCTTTTATTGTGGCTCATCATTCAATGGTCTTCATTCTTTGAGCTTTAATAGATTAGACAAAATGTCCTGTCAGCAAAGTTGACAACTATTTCTATTTGTGAGAAAAACAATATCTACTTGCTAGCAGCAACATAATATTTTGAATTAGTATTTCTTTAACAGTTAGCATAAGGGCTTATCTGTGAATCTCATGACTGACTTATTAAAATATCTTCAAAAATTATCTATGAGTATAAGTTTACAAATGCTTATCTCTATATACATACACACACTATAAATATATGATGAAACATTTTTGCTTGTAGACACATAAACATTAGATTTTTCTTCAAGTTCTATGATGAATGGATAATTCTTTTTTTTTTTTTTTTTTTTTATACATAAGAGATATCTTTTTCCAAACTGAAACTAGCATTTCTGAAAAAGGGTCAATGAAATGAAAAAATAAAAAACAAAAAGTTAATACTGTTGAGTCAAATGATCCCAACATATTTGAAAGCATGTAAGCAGTTCTAAAGAGAGTCAAACATTTAAATATTTTTATATCAATGTTTATATATCTATTATAATCCTAAGCGTTTTACATTTTCTTTCAAGAATTTTCTACAATGCAAAACATTCTGACCAAACCTCCAAGTTATAATATCAATCTTGTTAATCATTAAATAAATGTCCAACTAATGATAAATATATAAAGAGAATGTCATTATCAATAAAGATAATTTTGAAAACATAAATTTTCTGATTTAATTTTAGAAAAAAGAAATAAGAAATTTATTTTAAAATTTGCTCAAACATTTCCAAGTTTAGAGCCATCTCTTTAGAGAGAGAAAATTAAATCAACTATTTTTGTAAAAATTCACTATGTAGCTTAAATTTGTATGTATTATATTTTCTGCTGAAAGTAATTTTTTTTATAATGTGAAATAGTTAACATCATATTTACCCCTTCCTTCACTAATAAAACATTTCTAAGAGCAAAGGTTTCAGCCATAATGAGGAAAAATAAATAAACAAATAAATAAAACCAATTTTTTGAAAAAGAAATGTAAAGTATTATTCAATGCCTTGTCAATTATAGAAATCAGAATCTTAGATAATAAATGATAATTTTATGAAACTCAGTTTTCAGCAAATGAAATGACAAATTGACAACCAGTTATGTTCTATACAAATGAAAAATAAGTGAGGTATTTGAGATAATGAAAATATTTTAACTGTAATCCTCAATAAGAGTTTTTTTTTTCTTAATGAAAACTTAATTGAAAAAATACATACCATTTAAAAGAAAAGTGTTGAATAAGATGAATCTATATCCATCAATATAAAGGATGGAAAAAGAAAATGTAGTTATCTATTACCACTAAAATATTCTTTCCTAATCATATCAATCTTAAATTGTTGGACAGAAATTCAGAGGACCACAGAAATATAGCATTAATTTAAGGACTTTTTTTTTATTCAACTTAATCTTTGTCAGCTTATTCCAAGAAGCACAAGGAAAAAAAGGAGAAGTATGGTATGAAATCACAAGTGAATGGAATCTCTAAGAGGGCTGTGATGAAAAATCAAATCCCTTTACCAACATTCACTTTTTTGGAGAGTTTGAAAAAAAATGATTATATCTAAAGCAGTACATTTTAGTTTTTATTAGATTAGTTTTTTTTTATTACAAAATTAATAAGAAATATTTAATATAATATATTTTGAGAAATTCCAGCAGTTTCTTCAGATTATCATATTAAATTTTTAAAAGTAAAACTATCTGAGGAACATGGTAACCCCTGTAGGTAATAATTTCTGGGTTGAAACAGCAGTGTATGAAGGCAAGATCTAATGATCAACAATTAAGGCTACAATGTAATTTATTTTCAATGAACACCACACATCTCTAACAGATGACATACATATTGTAACAACTGCCTAACTAAAACTATATAAATACCACCAGACTTGTTAACACAAATGTCAACATCTCAAAGTACACTACCCACCACCAATGAGAAAGCTTCACTGTTCAATATCATTAAAAGTGACAAGAATCTTCAATTAACAAACATTTGTCAGATTTAAATATTCAAAATTACTTTCACAAGGTTCATCAAGAATACTTAATATACACTACTCTGCATTTTTTAAATGTCAGAATATTTTATTGTGGTGACAGTTTGTTTAGATCTTTAGAATAAAGTCAACAAAGTTTACAGCTGAAGGTTTGATGGCAACAGTAAAGATATATGAACATGCTTTTTGGAGCATTTTTTGTTGAATAAAAATTTATTTATCATTAATGTTTTGAAATGCACTCCTGAAAAATATAATTAATATCAATTAGGTCAATTAGCATAGTCTGACATGAGATCATAACAATGAAGTATTCAATGAGGACCAAACAGAAGCAATGGTCTGTGGGATTAACTTGTAAATCAATGCTCAAAGATAATTAGCTAATTAGATAAATTTGAGAATAAGAGCAATAACTAGAGGGACTTTTTTTGTTGTTGTTGTTTGGAACTAAAAGATGCTGTACACATTCATGTGAGGCAAATTATAGTTTTACAAAGGAAAAATGTTTTTAAAATAATGTTACATCATTATTCATTTATAATTTTAATTCCTATTTTCAGTTTTTCTCTTTGACATTTATATGATATAATCTTGATTAGAAATCTCCAACAAAAATAGACACTTTAAATAGTTTTTGTTGTGTTATATATTGCTAAGCAAAATATCTGTAAAGTATAGAAAATTCTGCAATACACTTAAGAATACATTTCTAACATTAAACATGGGATATTGGGTGTTTTAAAGAAAAACTTTCCCAATATTAATCAAAATTGTATTTGCTATTAGAGTCACTATCTTAGCATGCATAGTAATTTGCAAGTTTTAAGGACAAATAGTCAGCCACTTTCAGTTTTCATATAAATTAGATTTACAATATGTTGTATATCTAAAAGAAAATGATAATCAAATTTTAAAAAAAATTATTTTCTGAGAATGCTAACAATCAACAGATATGTTACTGCTATATTAAACAGAAATAAGATCTAAAGTTTATGTTTGATCAAATGTTTTCAGATACAAGTTTAATAAGAATAATTAACAAAAGCTGATTTTAACAAAATCAAGTGTTATAACTTTATAGGTTTTGAATTTCCTTAAAAAATTTAACAGAGTTTCAATCCAGATAATAATTAAGTTGAAAGTCAGCTCTCACGCCCTTCCCAATGCTTTGCAACTGTAAGAAAGAAGGGGGGAGGGGTAGTAATTATACAACTTAGCAATATGATTAAAACCGTTACAAAAATTTACCCCTGGAAATTTGCTGGTAAGTAGCAATTAAACAACTAAAACTGGGATTTTTTTTTCAAGCTAACAATGAGGGTCTTTCCAACACAACAGAAAACAGGATTAATTTACTTTTAAAGGATTTTCTTCATTATTTTTCTTTAAACACCCAACATCTGTTGTATACAACAGCTGTAAAACTACTGAACAATTGATTAAAAAAAAGAAAAGAAAAAATAATTAACCATAAAAGAAAAGAAAGAAAAAAAAAAAAAAAAGTCAATCAGAGGAAGGTCAAAGACCTTATTCAGAATTAGACAAGATAGAACAAAAGTGAAAAGTTATGCTAATTATATAATTCTTAATATTTGAATTATTTCAAATAAGATTAAAGAGTTTAAATGATAAAATATATTTCCATATTCAATGAAATGTTCAGCAAAAAGTAGCTTTAAGAAAAGAGTTTATATCTAACATTAATACTAATATAGCTTAATAATGTCTGGATATAAACATGCATATATTTAAATAATCTGGAGAGGAGTGTGTGTTCCTATGATAAAAAAACAAACGAAACTGAAATCATTATCTGACAAATGTTATATAACAATGATTTTCTGAGGATCTACCAAATGAAGTAATTATCTGATGTGTGTGATCAAAATTCTACATGACGTATGCTGTAATCATTTTCTGAAGGAGAATTTATTTCCTAATATCTTGAATTATGATTTGAAAAACAAAAGTTATTTTTCTTGGAGGTGAACTAGTAAAAGCACAATTTTCAAGAGCAGAGAATCTCATAAACATTTGAAATCAATCTTAAACTTGATATCACTCAATTCATTCAGCAGATACACTAAAAAAATTTTTTTTGTAGAAATTACAAGTCAGTTGAAAGAAACAGGTTTTATACAAAGTATGTTTGAATGAAAAAAATGATGTGTATTTTTTTTTCATTTTCAAAAATGCAGCTGTGTTTTGTTTTGTTTTTTTCATCATGTTGATGTTGATTCAGTGTGAACATGAAAATTTCTTACCGTGTATATTCTTCCTCCAACAATACAGGATCGGGTGTATAAAATTTGACACAGAACCTAAACACAGTTTCTGTGTTAGGAATTTGTTTCAGAATCGGCTTCTCACGGTCAAGCCAACACTAAAAAGAAGGAGGAAAAAATGTATAAGAGTTTATTTATAAACATAAAAAGTTTACCATTATTTTTGTGAACATAATAAAACACAAAACCAAAAAGATACTTCAAAGTGATTTCTTCTAATTTTTCAAAAGGTATTAAATAACTTTAAAAAAAAGAAGTTCTGAAGGAAAAAAAAAATGAAACTTTTTATTGATTAAGTTAAAAAGATTATACAAATGGATTTTCTTGATAGGCAGAGTCAAAATTTTTGTAATATTGTGAGGCACAATTCAGCTGTTCCCGATGCTTTTGCCAAAGTTATGAAGGTAATAAATCTCATTTGACTGTTAAGCTTGCTTGATACTCTCCAAGTGCTAGTCAACAGATTTGTCACCATGACTTGGAGTATGGCCTTGGAATCGATGATCTTAGGCCTACCTGATCTTGTCAGATGATTGAGGTTCTTGCAACTCAAGCAACATTTTTTGAACCATCTGATTACTGTACTTTGATCAATTGTACCTTTACCTTTCACACAACAAATGTTTTTGGTTGCCTCAGCATTCAAACTCTTAAAGCATAAGTTCCTGAGTTAAGAACTATGTTGTACATTCATCTGTTCAGCTTTCAAATCATGCACAGAGAGAAGGCAATGCACAAACTACCATGATACTATCAACCACAGCAAGTACCGTCCTTGGCTTGAACAGCTTTGGTCATGTGATATACCCACCGCAAACTAGCATATACTAAGATATCACAAAACTTTTGACTTGCCCTAGTATTTTAAATTGAACATGAATAAAACAAAAATCTATTTTCTAATCTCCATATGCAATAAGGTAAATATCTGGAAAGGGAGGGAAAATGAACCTGTAATTACAAACACTAACTTTTTATAAATTAATGAACATCTGAAGCTACAAATACACAAATCAAAGATGGAAAGTTCAATTTAAAAATCTTTCCTTTTTATTTTTATTTTTTTAATTTCTTTCAAATGCCAAATATGGCATCAGCTATCAAGTGACAGCTTGCTTCTATATTTATTTCATATGCATTACATTTTTTTCTTTCTTTGGTAAAGAAATCTTCAAAACAACTTTATTCCCTAATTTTTTTTCCAACAAAAAAGAATCGCTTCCTTACAGTATCATTAAAGTAGAGATTGAATGATAGATACTTCAAAATATTACACCCCAAAGTATTTCAAAGATATTTCATTTTAACATGAACATGATTTTTTTTTTAGCTCTAGTTCATCAAAATTGACCCGAAAGAGTTCATGTTATCAAACATGTGGTCAGGTTCCTGCACTAGAAATTCTTCTAGATTAAAAAAACTATTTTATGTAGGAATATTATGAATATTTAATCAGAAATGAATATTTTGAGTGAAAGGAGATGCATTTAGTTCTCTCCACCACCATTACCAATTAATAATGTTAATTATTGAGAAAGCAAAAGTCTTTTGATAAAAACTTTCTATTCCAAGTTACAATCTCTTTAAACTTTCCTCAAAAGATTAAGTGATCATCAAAATCAAAACTTCAAAAATATATAATTACATTTAATCTGTTTCTAGTGTGCCTTATTTATGAGAGAAAAAGTTAATTGAAAAACTCATTTCAGATGATAATTGCACATTGGAACTTTGTAATTTCACAGAAAATCTTGGAAAATATTTTATTAAGTTATTTGGATAAAAGGAAGTCAGTTGTAAAATTAATATAAAAAACTGTTGAAACAATTTTTTATTTTATTTTGATATTTGCATTTAAAACAAACGTATATTCTAGTGTATAAGTTAAACCTTATTGAATACCTGAGTGAAATATAATTATAAAGTGAAGAGTGTAAGCAAAGTGTTTTATTGTTAATGATTTAATCAAATATATTGACAAGATGTCAGTCTGTAGTTGATATAAACCAATTGTTCTTGGTAGAGATAATAAAATATTCATTTACAAGTATGAAATAAAATATAAGGGGGGGGGGTGGAAATGAAAAACTCTTCATGTTTTTTTTCATGAATGATGTACACCAATGCTTATTTTTTCATTAGATATACATAAACTTTCGATATAGTTGAAATTTAAAAAAAATGATTTATTTTTTTGTTTTTGTATTTATGCCAGTGACACTTGCTTTAATTTCAATGAGATAAGAGTTATTCAGCTGACTAGTAGGTATATATTAATAATCAGAGTGCAAAATTATTCCTCTATAAACTTTATTGTCTTTAAAAATGATCAAAATATAGAATCTGAAATACAGGGTGGAATGATAAAATTGTTGCCATAGAAAAGACGACATGATTCCATTTCCGTTTAATGAAAACCGGTTTTCTTTGTTTGTTGCAGACCATCTACTAGTTGGCCAGTTGTGTACAATTCCCAAGAGCAATAGGAGCCTCCTATCATGTAAAAAAGTGACACAATGTTTAATGAGCGGGATCGGAGATGCTCTGCTGTACAATTCATACTCTCCACCAATCCAAGTTATGACAATAGGACCATTGCCAGCACCCTCAAAATGCAAATCTGGATTGCCACGAATAACAGGGATGTGCCCAGGGTGATGAAAACAAAGTTTCTGGCTACGGTTATGGTCTTTGGTGTGGTTTCAAGTGAGGGCCACATCATGCCACCTCACATCTTCAAAGTCGGCTTGAAAGTCAACATCAAAGTGTACCTGGATGTGCTGAAGAGTGTGGTGATCCCCTGGTGCAATCAGGTGGCCGGTGGCAGATTCTGGGTGTGGCAGCAGGACTCAGCGCCAGCCCACAAGCCCAAAGAGACCCAGGCTTGGTTTTAGAAGGAGTGCTACGACTTTGTACCCTTCTCTCACTGCCCCCCCTTCCCCGACCTGAACCCACTGGATTACTTCGTTTGGTCATACGTCGAGAACATCACCAACATGACCTCCCACAACACCAAAGCCAGCCTGATCGCTGCCATCCACCGAGTATTCGCCAAGCTCCCACCGGCGCTTGTAGAAAAGGCATGCTCCCAGTTCAGGATCCGTATCGAGGCGGTGATTGAGGCTGAAGGCTGCTACATTGAATAGATGTCAGCTCTACTACATAATCAAGTTACCTGAATTGATTTTTTCAATAAGAGATTTAAAATAAAGCTGTAGTGTTGTTTTCTTTAGGACAACAATTTTATCATTCCACCCTGTGTATGATTTGGTTTATTCAATGACATATCAATTCCTCATGGGTTATTTAATGCCAAAACATTTAAATGTTTGATTGTAATCTAAACTATATTTTTAAAATTCATTGCAATTTTTTCTTTATTCATCTATAATAATCATTCATTTGAATACAGTAATATGGTATCAAATATTTCTATGTAATACAAATACTTTGCACAGTTATATATTTTCAAACTAAAACTCATAATTTATACATAATTATATGATTTCAAGTATTCCTATCTAATAAAAATAATTTGCACCCAGTTATATTATTTCAAACTGCTATCCAATACTACTAATTTTCAAGCAGTTCTATTTGACCTCTAAAAGGTACTACTGTTGTATTGTCATCTGCTGGTTCATGCAGAAATATACATATATATGCTGGATACATACTGACGCAATAAATAAGGATGCATGCAGGATAAAGACGCAGGAAGACTTCTTTACAAATATATTTACCTCTCACTTTATTGCAAGGGTGCATGTGGGAGAGAGCTGGAGACCGAATATAAACTGTAATATCTTGACCCCAGGGTTATGACTGTCACATTGTGTCTTTCTTGTTCTCCTGATGCTGGGGTCCACTCCATCGGGGTTCCCGAAGGGCCCCCTCGGTCGGGTGTGGCTTTCCCTACCACATCTTGTCTCCAACAGTCTGGAATTCTACTGGTAACTGCTTCTTGGACTCAAACTCAACTGAGTTAAATAATAATTCAACGCCCACACGATCGCCCACGGGATCTTTGAAATCGAATGTTTAATCGTCATCAAGCGGAAATAACTGTCATGCAGTTCAGAGGTCACTCTCTTCCGGTGGATCAGTCTGTATTGGCACAGTGGGACCTTCACCTTGTCCCATATTATAAGCCTTAATCCGGCCACACGATCTCTTTCGATTACTGGCCATTGGAATATGTCACTTCCTTCCGGTGCATCACCTTGGAATAGCATTTCTTTGGGCCGGGTCGAAGGTCAAAACATAACACTACTACTCCAGATTAGAGTGGACCTGAGAGTAATGGCAATGAAAGGATAGTCTACAACATACAGAGCTTCAATACCAGATGCAGTTTAGTGTCATATGTTGAACAGCCCCGCCAATTTTTTTGTTTGTTGAGGGGTACCCCCTCAGTTGAGGATACAGTCAGCATATTCTAAGCTCCACTGAAATATATATCTTATTCATTTATTCTTAAAAATGTATTCTAAGTAGTAATGGTAACCGAAGTAATAGATAGAAATGAAAATGATCTATTGAATGAGCCTATGTATAATGGGATTGGTTAAAGGAAAACTCAAATAGCTATCAAATAAAAATGATCTTCAAATTATATATAATAACTTTCTGCACTCGTTTGATAAAGATTAGAACCAATCTAGAAATTATTTTGTTGGCTGGTTGGATTTTATGGCATATCAACCTTTGTTGGTTATTTAACACCAAATCAATTTTTATACAAATAACCAGTTCTATTTCAAACAATTCAGTTTAGCATGAGTACACAGTTTAATTGTCAAAAACATTTCTATTTCAAGCTATTCAGTTTATTCAAACAGTTCTAATTCAGCTAATTCAGTTTAGTATAAATATAGATTTTGTTTACACACAGTTAAATGTCAAAACAGTTTGGTATTAAACAAATCAGTTTAGCGTAAGTACAGTTTCAATGTCAAAAACAATTTAATTTAGCATGAAATCTAAGTACAGTTTAATTGTCAAAAACATTTCTATTTCAAGCTATTTAATTTAGTCAAACAGTTTTAATTTAAACAATTCAGTTTAGCATAAGTATGCAGTTTAGTTCTATTTAACCCATAGATTGGGTCCTATCAGATGCTACCATTCCAAGGCAGAGTCAACCTGGGAGTAATGACAATGAAGGAGTGCTCCGCATTACCCAAAGCTCCTGCATCACTGGAACCTCACCATCAGATTGTTTAGTGTCATATTCAGGACACTCATTTGGAGGAGGGGTTACCCCTCCGCAGAGGTGCAGTCAGTGTATTCTACAGCCCCAGCCAACTGGTCAATACACACAGTTAATGTCAAAACAGTTTTATTTCAGATAATTCAGTTTAGATGTCAAAACAGTTCTATTTCAAGCAATTCAGTTTAGCATAAGTACGCAGTTTAAATGTCAAAACAGTTCTATTTTAAACAATTCACTTTAGCATAAATACTCAGTTTAAATGCAAAAAACAGTAAACCCATAGATAGGACCCTTATCAGGTGTTTCCAATCCGGCCCAGAGTGGACTTGGGAGCAATGGCAATGAAGGGGTACTCTGCATTCGCCAAAGCTCCAGCATTACTGGAACCTAACCATCAGATTGTTTAGCATCATATCCAGGACACTCGTTGGAGGGGGTGTTAGCTCTCTGCAGAGAAGCAGTCGGTGTATTCAACAGCCCCAGTCGACCAGGCCCAAATTATTTTGGTATTACCCTTAAGTATATAAATTTATGGCTGAGAGGTATACTCTTTGGTTTTTAGGTCAATTGTTTGTGCTAGAGAAACTGTTTTGAAACAAATATAAAGTACTTATAACTTATTTTAATTTCATTCAAATATAGCATCTTGTATATATTGAAATAACTTTAAATGAATTAATGGTTGAGTGTAGAAACATTTTCTGTTAAACAGACCGTGTGTACAATTATGAATAAAGAATTCTCTAAAGACAGGAAGCAGCATTTCAAAAAGGTTTTATTCTCAGGTTGGATTTTTTTTTTTAAATTTTAAGTGAGAGAAATATATCTACGACCAAGTTACATTTTTGAGAAAACAACAAAAAGTTAAACAGACTATGTTTGTTCTGATGTTGTAATTCATCTCAATTCATAGAAATAAATTTATAGATGTTTTTTAAAGACTAAATTCTTGCAATCAAGTGTTACCTCAGGCTATGGCAACAAAGGCATTGAAATAGCTTGTGGCTCATTTCAGAGTCTGTATATAATGACACATCAATTTGTTGGGTTAGATACATGGCTTATTCACTGATTATGCTGGATGTCTCAATGGTGATTCTTATGAAAGTGGACCTTTTGGCCAAGGAGTAATATATCACAATGTTTATGTCCAAAGTTTGGCAGGTTGCAGATCTAGGAAAGGAAGCTGATGTCATCAAATTGCTGTGTAAGAAGGAGTTGTAACTCATGATATGTGATATCAAACACTTGCCACTGATGAATGAGAAGACCATTCTTCTATCCAGTCTTTTACAATCTTTGCAGTTAAGACCTGGTAGCCTGAAAAGAGATAGTGTACTTACTGCTTCCAGTCTCCTTAGGAAAACATCATTCAATGTTGGCAAGTGTTTAGCCAACATGATAATGGGTGGAGTCTGAGACCTGCATCAACAATGATGAGGATTATATATGCAGAGACTCAGGTTCAGGGAGATGCAGATACCAAAAGTGTCTTGGAGAGAGGAATCAGTGGTAGGATCTAGTAGGGCTCAAAGCTAATTACCACAGCGGGGCTGTAATACTGCCTTTAGGTGATGTCTGTCATTTTGCTTATGAAACGAAAAATGAGCTGATGACATACGTTAAATGTATTGTGAAAAGATAAAATGCAAATGTAACTCATATTTAAGACATCTTTAAACCTGGTCACTTTATTCAATAAAATAATGATTTCTTTTCGCCAATGGTCTGGAGGACCAGGGTTCAATCCCAGGTCGAGTTATACCAAAGACTTAAAAAAATGATACTTGATGCCACCTTGCTTAACGCTCAGCATTATGAGGTGCGGATGAAGAGTAAAGTGAAGCAATTCAAGGAATGGAGTAGCGCCTTACCCTACACCTCGGTGTGGAAGCTATTGAAAAGGTAATCTTCAGGTCACCCTCAACTATAAGACTGTTGGCCTAATGAGTAGAGTGTTCGCCAATGGTCTGGGAGACCGGGGTTCAATTCCATGTCGAGTTATACCAAAGATTCAAAAATGGTACTTGATGCCACCAACTTTACTTTTACTTTATAAGACTGTTAAATTTAAAACTATTCAATTACAAAAAAAACTAAAAATGGCTTTAATTCACTAATGATAAGTTCTAAATAAGTTTTCAATATTGGCCATCTTGATCTAATACTGAATTTGTCTTAACATTTCCTAATAGAAATTTTGACAAGATAATTTTTTGATATCAATAGAATTTGAAAGTTATATAGCATATAAAGATAAATGTCTCAAATAATCTTTGAGAAATTTCCTGTAAGTATGAATTGACCATCTCCAGCTAAATTATACTTTGAAGATGCACCAAATCTTAAATACTAATAAAAAAAGTTCTATTTTCCATGTTTTCCCTATAATTAATCATTTTAATTGCAAGGATATAATGAGGCAATATAAAGAGATATTACAAAATTTATTTTATTAGCTTATATTTCAAGAAAATAACTTTAAAGACAAATATTTTTTTTGCTATAACTTAGATTTCAAATAAAGAATACTTGCTGAGAGCCCGCAAGGTGAATAATAAGAAATGATAGATTTGCAATCAGTTAATTCTAGATAAAATGAAAATGCTGACATTTTAATAATTTAAGATTTTCTTTGAAAATTTTATTTTTTGGCACACTGACACAAAATATCTAAATCAGTATATCAATATTTTCTTTTTGCTTTTATAAACCTATTGAAAAGAGGAAATAGTGTTTTGTTATATAATAGATTTAGAAACACAACATAGGTTTAAGATTATTTCATGAAATTAGGAAGCCTGACATTGTTCTATGACTAATATTTTATTACTACTTGATCAATGCAGTATTTCAAATTTAATGTTTTTCTACCTTGTTTATATATGTCATGTTAAAGTACAAAAGATCATATAAAAGTGGATTAGTAAAATTTAATGATTTTTCTTTTGTTTGGTTTTTGATGAAGAGAATTAAAAACTATTTTACGGAAAGAAAAAATGTATAAATAGAATTAAGAATAAAAGGACATGTCTGTATAGGAATTTATGATCTTGTGCTTTAGCTGTGAAGACTAATCAAAATGTCACCTTTTTTTTTTACAAGAGAAATATACAGCAAAATATCATGGTGTAGAGTGAAATCAAGTTTTAGACATAATTTACAACTAGATAGATACACAATATCAAGTGGAAAAGAAATCATTTATATCAGAAAAGAATGAGTTCAGAAAGACAGACAACAAAGCAAATAAAAAAACAAATATCTCCATGAAAATAGGAAAAATGCAGAAATCTGAGAAAAGCCCCTGAAAAGAAAAAAGAAAAGAGAAACATATACAAACTTTTATCAATAAACATATATCATTCACCTCCATCTTTTAAAGTTGACATACTAACTATTTTATTACATCGACTTAAGTTTTTGGGTAGAGCAGATGAGTCATTCATCTAATTCTTTTCATTGTGTCAGTCATTAGACCATGTTTAAGATGAAAGATAAAATGCAGGGATAGATGGATTTATGCCTTTCCAAATTCTGTCTTCTAAGTTTATAAAAATTCCATCAACTCCCATTTCCTCCAACACAAATAAGACATACATAGATGATGTGCTGATAACAATCCAATCTGTAATCTCATTTCATAGAGTAGATGATAACCTAATCTCTAACCTCATGAAGAACAAGGATGATGATGTTTCCAATCTTTTTTTTAGTATCTCATGTATAACAACAGCTGACATGTGGATACATCCATTTCTATAATCTGATGTAGAGTATATAGACAGCAAATGTCAATGCTGATAGTGTTGTTGCAATTTCCAATCATTTTAGAGTTTTTCGAACAGAAGAGGATATCACCTGAGGCATGTATTATGTATATGAAATGATACTGATAACTTCCCAGTTAATAAACTCAGTATTTATACAGCAGATGTTCCAGTCTCCAACCTCATGTAGGACAGCTGTATAACAGATGACGTTCAAGTCTATAAATTCATATCACATCTGATGATGATTCATTTTACAATCTCATTTAGGGTTTTTATCTAACCAAGAGAGGGACAGGTTACATCATGCAAAACATGTCTATAAAAGATGATGCAGCAGTCACATTGCAGTTGATGACCATCTATAGTATGTATTCAACAGAAGATGTTACAGTATACAACTGTATGTCCCAGAAAATATCTTTACATAGAGGGGGGCATATATAAAGCAGTGCTATTTACATATGACATCCCAATGTATAACACCATGTAGTGCATATGTACAGCTGATGACATTTCAATCTACAATCTGATTTAAAACATAAATATATTTAACAGATAATATACTGAAAACTTTCCAATCTATAATATCACATAGGACATCTGGACTGGACATAACGTACTCATGACATCCCACTCTACAAATTCATATAAAGCACAAATACAGCTGAAAATGTCAGTCTACTACGTAGAACACCCATACAGCCAATAATTAATGTCTCAGTCTAAAACATCATGTATGTATTTGAAGACATTTTTGTAGACAATGTAGCAGTCTATAACTGTATATAGGACAGATAATGTTCCAATTTTCAACCTCAAGTAAGTCATCAACATAGCATACAATATGTTGATGTTATTACTGTAGATAACACGTAGTGCATGCACAGAAGATGATGACACCAATATACATGAGATTGCAGACATGGATGCATCTGATTCTATCCTAAATAATTATTTAATTATTTAATGCAAATTATTACATTCAGCAATTTAAAAAAAACCTTACTTCAAATCAGAAACAATAGTCTTTATAAATATGAAGATGTATTACTGCCCTAAATATTAAGCAGCTACTTGTTTATTTGAGCTGCAATTTCTTTTTCAAGAAATTTTATCTGAAATAAATCTGAAGGTCTCATCTGGTAAAATAATTTTTCACCCACATACATTTACAGGGAGACAAAGAAAATAAAAGCTTTAGTCACTTTAAGTTAGTACTCTATCCTACATCATAAAATGCTATGAATTTGATTTGAAATTATTTCAAAATCAGATGATCATTAAAAAAAAAAAAGAAAAAAAAAGGGCAAATTAAATCAGTTATTTTCCTTTACTCATTTAATGTTTTTTTAAAATGGTAAAAAAAGGAAGTAATCATATTATTACCAATTTATAATTGGATTATCAAGAATCATATACATAAACTATTTGCTGCTTTTTAGACCAATAAAAGTTTCCATTTTTTTTTTTCCTCAAGTATTTAAATATCTAAAACTTGGAATGGAAATTCATGTTCTTCAACTTTTCTATATACAAACATGTTTCCAAAATAAGTATTAGTTTTACTCAAGAATCACTGATAAAGTTCTCTACTATTAGAATTGGTTACTTTTAATTATGTTTTATTCCAACCAACTAATGGTTCCAGTTCAAATCTGTGAAGGACAACTATTACCTGAGTGAGTCAAAAGTTTTGCAATATTCTGCAAACGTGAAGCACAATTCAGCTGCTCCAGATGCTTTTGCCAAGGTCGTGAAGGCGACGAATTACACAGGACTGTGAGATGCTGAGTTCACCTGATACTCTCAGAGTACTACTCACTAGATTTGCACTGATGGTTAAGAGCACGGTCTTGGAATCTACGGTTTTAGGCTTACCTGACCATGCCTGATCATCAAGGTTCTTGCAACCCGAATAAAATGTCTGAACCATCTGATTACTGTACTGTAATCAATTGTGCCTTTTCTCATTTGGCACAACAAATGTTTTGGGTTGCTTTCGCAATATTATGGAACAGTTCAAATTTATGTAAAAATGTACCCTATTTCCCAAACGGTGTAAAGTTGAAAAAATCTTACTGATATAAAGCCAAATAAAAATGATTTGGATTTATAATATCTAAAATTTAAAATTCATTCCATACATCATCAAGTTGTGTTAACAGCATGAAATTCCCTGACTCTCTCTCTCTCTCTCTCTCTCTAGCTGTCCCAATTATCCATCACTCCCAGCAGATCTTCTAAACTACATTCAGTGTTCACACAGAGCTTGCTGGTCAGCCAACACTAGAGAATCCATGTGTAGGGGACTATTGAAGAATGTCACTTATGAGTTTGTCTTAGCTTCTTCAGCAGTATCCTGCATGTCTTCTTTATCTTATTTGAATGGTTTGAAAGATGGGAGGGAAGTGGCTGTACAGCTGTTTCGAGGGGTGTTGCTTCCAGGATTTGTTCAAAATAGCACATAGCATTCTTGTGTAGTTCTCATCTAACTTTTTCTCCATGCATTTGGTTAGCATCCATGTGGGGCATTTACACTCATTTAATTTGGTTTTTTTTTTTAATGGTAAAGAAGGAAGTAGTCATGAGTAGTAGTATTGCCACAGCTTTGAAAAAATTCTGTTTTATTTCATTGGACCAATCAGACTTCTAAGTGATCAATAACCTAGAGATAGCAATCCATGTCTTCACAAGGTGTATGTTAACATCACTCTCAGTAGATGAGATATTGCTGTTGAGGTATATGAATTTGTTAACCAATTTTAAAGGCCTGCCACTTAGAGTGGAGATGGCTCCTCATTTAAAACATGTGTACACTGTTTTATTTGCATTTATGTGGAGGCCAATGCTTCCTGCACAAGGTTATGCAGAATGGATTCAGCTTGGACAGGTGAATTTGCAAGAAGTGTTAGATTGTCTGCATTTGTTATACTTTCAGCAGGATATTGTATGCTTTTGGGTTTTTTTTTAGTATTAAGGCATTTTCTTTTATTAGATCTATCCACTTTCAAAATACATAGTCTAGGCAGATTATTCCATACAAATGTAATAATCATTTCTTTTTTTTTCCTGATATACTTACATGTATGATACATGTTATGACTTTCTTGGTTTTTTAAAAGTAAATTAAGGATTAGATTTTTTGAAATATTATTACTTCAATGTTTGTTGAATTATGAATACAACAATAAATTTTCAAGAGATTTGTTAGGGAAATATATCAACAGTGTATAAAGATTCATATAAAGTTTTTGATTTAATTACTTTTTTTTTTCTTTTACCATTAATGAGCACTTCAAATTCTCAATTACCCAATGGGTACCATCTTAGGTTTTAATAAGATTTCAGCAGGTGACACATTTTCAAGAGATTAATCAACTCTAAATTTTTTTTCAGTTTGATTGAAGAAACAATTTAGAATTTATGACAAATTGAAATTTGTTAAAAATTTACATACTGAAATCCTTAAGCAACTTTAGGCTGAAGATATCAAGAAATAAGCTGATTCTAGATTTCTCTTAGTGGTCTGGAAGTCATGGATCTTTTATAATAATAAAAAAGGCTTTTTCATAGGGATTGCCAAATTTTTGGACAGAGGTAAAAACTAAACTAAACTAAGGGTATTAAAATTAAAATATCACTGAAATGATAACTAATAATTACAGATGGATGGTTTAACGAAAAAACTAACTTTTTTCAGTTTCATCTTAACTCTGTGAAACCACATCAAAATTTTTTATGAAACTGAAATCATTTGGTTTAGTGCTATCACCACTTTGTGACCATATCCAAGGAAATACTGCTGAAGAATACTTTCAGATTTTAATAAAATTAAATTTTATCAACATTTCTACCATTGTAAGAGGAAAATATTGAACAAAAATATGGTAAAAACATTTAATTGATTAGTTTTAAGAAATAAATGTGAAATCTATTTGTTTACAAAAGAAGAAGAAGAAGAAAGGAAATAAGACAGATATGACACTTGGAAATCTTTTATATCATAGAATATTTAAAAAAAAAAAAAACACAACTTAATTTAACCCCAAAACTATATTTCCAGTCATATAGACATTTTTAAGATTGCACCAGAAATACATGAGAAATTGTGAGTTGAATGAAATAAGTGGGAAATTTATCAATTTCAAAGGATATCAACAGGAAATGCTATCACTACACAAGAAAATGAATGGTGCCCTTAGAAAGCAAAAATACTAAATCAAAACCTGTAAAACCAAATTGAAAACTATGGTATCAAGGGAAAAAAAATCTGAAACTGATACCGAAACATAAATTGCCAAACTGCCCAACTTTACAACTAATTTTCATCAATAAAATTTGCCAAAAAAGCCATCTTGTCATTGCTACATTCATAAAGAAAAAAAATGAGCATCAAAAAGAACAAAATTATAATCCATAATTTTGAATAGGCAATTCTTCTTCTGTGAAGCAAATTTAAGTCTATAATTCCATTGTCATCTTGGATATAATGAGAAGACGAGAAATCTCTTTTCATTCAACTTTAAGATGTTTTGAAAAAGTGATATAATCTTACTGCTAATAAACTTTTTATGCTTTAAGATAAAGAGTATATATCTTTAACTCTTAACATACTATTTTGAATGATATCCTACCAACCAGCCAGTTCTGATACACACATGAACTTTGTTTATATTTGTTTTAAAGAAAGTTAGCAGCTCTCTAAAGCAAAAGAGAAAACACTAATCCTTTCTTGCATCATTCATTTTGAATCTGTAACACATGTATTCAACATCAGACAACATGCTGATTCATTTTTACAGATTTTTTCCCCAATATTTTTTCTATGAACAACCACTTATTTGATGATTTAATTGATAAATTGATAACAGAGCTGTTGGCTTTGTAGATGATAACCACAGTGACATATGTATTTCTTTTGTGCATACAAGTCAACAAGCTGAATTTTTATCAATTAATTTGGATGAAATTTTACCAGCAAAATGATCAAATGCTGATGTTGATACAAGCATTGTTGATCCTAAAGAACCTCAAAATTGATGCTAAGACTTTTGAATTTTTCTTTTAACTTTGATAAAAAAAGAATCTAAAAACAGTTTCTACATAACATTGTTATTGTAACGTAATGGCCGAGGGATTTCGGTTCATGCCTTTGAGTTTAATTAGGCTGAGAACCTTTCGGCTCAGCACATGGGTTAGTTAGGTGCAACATTGAGGCAGGTGTTAACGCGGGCGGGCGGATGGAGGTGTCACTCAGAGATGTCACAATAGTCCGAGACAAAACGGGTGACAGAGTGCGAATGACGTCACGCACCGGAAGCGCGCAGAGGTTTGTGAAAAACTTAAAGAAAGTTAGAGAGTTGAGACTAGACACTGGACGAAGATGGTCGACTTTTGGGGCTCGCTGAGGCAAGATGAATTTGTGCGCCATGGGTGCCGCACGAGATAGGGGCCAAATGAGTAAGACGGCATAGCGAGATTGCGTCTCTCCTCCTTATGTCGAAACCTTTAACTCAAAGTTAATAAAAAGGTTTCATACCTGAACGAGAAGTCGTTACGTGTTTTTGAATTTCGAGATTCCTATGTTCTTTATATGTTCTATCGTTATGAACATTATATGTCTATTTTGCAGATGGCGTTAATTGTGGATATAGTACATTATATATCAAAGTTAATTATTTTTGTGTGAAAAAACCTTAAACACCTGTATTTTTATTTGTAAAATTCATAAGTTGCATAAAAGTAAGGAAAAAAACACTTTTTTTTTGTTTGTGATATTTCTATGAACATGTGTTATTCATTGCATTTAATTTATTAATAACATCTTCATTTTCAACCTTTTCTTTCTTTTTCTGCATCTATGCTTTAATCATTATTACATAATTAACAATCATGCATGCAGAAAATCATTTTACCACAAATGGTTACATCATATAAAAAAAATACAAAATATCTTCTAGCAATTCTGCTAACTTTCATCACAATCTGTAAACAATTAAAGAAACAAATCAGATTTTAGTCAATTTCTGCATAATCCTTAAAGGATTGGGTTGTTAGAAAATTTTCAGCTGGATGTCAACAGTTAAAGTAGAAGAAAAAAGGCTGGAATGATTGAAGAGGATAAAAATGTTGAAAAAAGATGTAATGCCTAATGCTCTTTGGTAACTTTATCTGACAAGTATTTAACTTACCTGCAATCCTTGTTCATCGTTGTATTCCAAATCGAAATAATCTGCTTCTACAAGTTCTAGATACTTGATAACATCTTCCCACAGTACAATTCCCATAGCTTTGGCCTGCAATAAAACAAACATTTACAGGTTTATTATAAAAAAATTTGGTACAGCTAGCATGCTGAACAAAATTTGTTCTTTTTTTGGTTGAAAAATTGTTTATATTTTGGATTTAGTGTGCTGGATAGGAAGAATAAAACTTTAGTTTGAGGTGCTAGCGGCACAACATGATGATGATGATTGAGGTAGTATTGGATGGCTAATTTCTCTCCCTTAGTTTTGATTGTGGTCCATTAACTTCCACATAAAGGCTGTCTATGCGAGAGGTAGAAAAGGTTTGTAGTACAAATCTTATTCCTTCAAGGTAAACTCTATCTAATGATTTCAAGCAGGATTTACAGGCAGATTCATAGATCATACACAGCCATAGTCCAACTAGGAACAGACTTTGGTTCTGTATTGTTTCTTTAGTGTTTATTGATTAGCTCTCCAATCTCTATAGGCTGCCACATGTAATAGTCGCATTGCTTTGTTACATTTTAAGATTCTTTCAATGAAGAATAGTTTTTTGTTTTTTTTATCAAATATCATGCCCCCCAAATTTATGTTGTTCAACCACTGGTATTTTTTAATCTTCCAGTTTGAGTACAGGGTCATCATGAAGCTTTCTCATTTGACAAAGGTGAATACATACAGTTTTTATCTTTAAAAATCAGAATCTGTTTGATATTGCCCATTTGCTTATTCTATTTAGGCATTGTTGTAATTGTGACCCTGCAGATGTATCTTGATTGATAGCATATCAAGAAGTCATCCTCATATACACAGCACTCAACTATATCATTGATTTTTATACTGAATAGCATCACTGACAGTATAATACCTAGGGGTATCACTTCCACTAGCTTTTTGAGGTTGGAAAGTGTTGATTCTAAAAAGGACTTTAAAGTTTCTTTCAAATAAAAATTTGTTTATAAAGTTAGGTTGTCTACTTCTCAGTGCAAATTTATGCAGGTCTTTCATTATTCTGTACTTCTATGTGGTATTGTACACTTTTTCAAGATTGAAAATATAATTATTAAATGTTCTTTTCTGATATTAGCCACATATGAGTTCCTAATCTTAACAGGTGATCAACCGGGTTTCTATTGTTTCTGAAACCACATTGGTATTTTGTAATGAGTTTGTGTTTTTCAAGGAACCAGATAAGTCTCTTATAATCATGTGTTCCATTATTTTGCAGAGGCAGTTTGTTAGTGATATTGGTCAGTAGTTTGGGGGGTTTCTATTGTCTTCACTAGGTTTTGGAATGGGAATCAATTTTGATTGTTTCCATATTTTGAGGAAATTCTTCATTTATCCAAATATCATTCAAGAAGATATTATAGTGATTCTTGTGGGAACGGTTTGATGAATTTGGAGTAAAAATTAGATTTTCACAATTATGGAGCACAGCAAAAATTATAATGAAACTTATAATTAAACATTTTCCAAACTGGAAGAAAAGTTCAAATAGTTAACAAAATTTTTAAGAATAGCATCTGTTTAAAATTCAGAAATAAAAAGTAGTTATTATTTATATGATTTACAAATCTTGGACTTTTGTTCCCATCTTGGTTGTTAGATTCACAATGTTTCAGTTGACCTACTTTGTGATGAATTAATTGATAAAAGATATTCCAAGATATGGAATGAAAACAGTCAACTTTTTGAATTAAATAAAAGATCTGGTTTGAAATTCCCAGTCACTAACAATAACAAAAAAACCCTGAAAGAATGGTGGTCAAACAGTTGTGAATATGGATACCCAAAGACATGTAAATAAATGTTATATAACACATCAATCAAGTCCCAGACCTGACATATAGATGGTGCCACTAATAAGAAATCCACATGATTTTTATAAAGTACTAACCTTCAAATGGTACATATAAAAATTGGAGCCCAATCGGATTATTAGTTGATAAATTACAGTTATTTAAGTGAAGCTACTGTTGCAAATTTTCAAAACAATGGAAAAATCTGAATTTTGTGTTGATAAAGGATTACTTTCTGATGGGAAAAAAATACTTTTCAAGTAAAGTAATTAGTTGATAAGTGTTATACGGACTAAGCTCCATCGGAAACAACGGTTAAGAGGTGGTATGCTGACACGGTCATACAGACATAAATGATGCTGAATGCTCAGGTCACCCAAATTCAGCAGTTGTCTCGGAAAACACCAAAAAACTCCCCAAACTCATTTTGGCCAATCATCAATTGAAGTTACGTGAGATAGCAGAGGACTTGAGGATATCGGAAGGCAGAGTATTCATCATTTAGCATGAATATTTGTCAATGAGAAAGTTGTGTATAAAGTGTGTACTGTGCTTGCTCACACTTGATCAAAAACAACAACACATCGACGATTCAGAGTGTTGTTTGCAACTGTTTCAAAGCAATGAAAAGGAGTTTTTGTGTTAATATGTGACAATGGAGGAAACATGGACCCACCACTTCACTCCAGAGTCAAATCGGCAATCAGATGAGTGGACAGCAGCAGGTGAAAGCTGTCCAAAGCAACCAAAGATGTAAACATAAGCAGGCAAGGTTTTGGCCTTAATATTTTGGGATGCACAAAGTAATTTTGTTCATTAAATACCTTGAGAAGGGAAGAACCATCAATAGCAAATATTACTGGCACGATAGTTAGAGTGTTCGCCAATGGCCCAGGAGACCTGGGTTCACTCCCAGGTCAAGTCATACCAAAGACTCAAAAAATGGTACTTGATACCTCCTTGCTTAACACTCAGCATTATAAAGTATGGATCAAGGGTAAAGTGGAGCAATCAAGGGAAAGGAGTAGAACCCTCCCCTACACCTTGGTGTAGTAGCTATCGAAAAGGGAGCCTTTGGGTCACCCTCGACTACAGTCGCCAACTTTACTTTTTTATATAGCATTATTGGTGCATTTAAAAGGAAGAAATTACCAAAAAACTGCTATCAATGAAGAAGAAAAAAGTGCTCTTTCACCAAAACAACACACCGTGTCACAAGTCTATTGCTACGATAGCAAAACTACATGAATTGCACATTGAATCTTTCACACCCACTCTATTCTTTAGATCTGGCCCCCAGCAACTACTGGCTATTTGCAGACCTTTTAAAGATGATAACCCCCTTTGAAAAATAATTAATAAGAATAATGTAAAAATTAGTTATTCTTGTACTAACAATATATCTAAAATAATTGACAATTACAACAAGAAATTGATAAATAAAATGGTCTGGAATAACAATGACAACTTAACACATTCATGTAATTGTAAAATAAAAAATAAAGCCCGCTAGGAAATAAATGTTTATTTAGAAATCCAACATTAAAAAAAAAAAATAATCAAACTGCCCTATCTAGGTATTACTGGGATGTAATAGAACTAGAACTAACATCTATCATAGATTGGAAAATAATTTAAAAAATCCTCCTTGACAAACAGTTTACATGGCAAGTGTAATTTATGCTTTGAAGAGGAAATATGTATATTGAAATATATGAATAGAAATTTACTAAATACCAGGAATGAAATGATAACTAAATGTCGACATAGAACTAAATTCTTAGTAGAATTTAACTTGATATATTATTAACATTAAATACATTTAACTACCATTAATTAGGTGATTTACATTTTAATTCTATATATTGAAATATTGATTCATAATTTTTAAAAATTGATTAAATAAGATAATTTAAAATGTATTTTTCCAATAAAGAATACATTTAAATTTAAAAGAAAGTATAAATACACTTTCTTTTTTTTATATAAAAAGATCATAAAATAAAAAATAATATATATTTGTTAAAATTTTTTAAAAAACTTATTAATATAGCCTCATAACTAGAAGGAACTATCCCTGTAATACACTGTTTTGATTACATATAGAAAAAAAACGGTGTAAACAAAAATTTATGAAACTAACATTTAATTTATTCATATTATCATCATCATCATCATCATCATCATCATGTCGTACTGGTAGCACGGATATCCCTGACCTTCTCTCGCCACTTTTCCCTATCGTTCATCGCCTCAGGCAGGTCTTCAGGACAACAACCTGTATCCTCACATAGTTGCTGAATGTATGTTCATGCTGGACGTCCTGCTTTTGCACGGCCATGTGTGGGGGTCCATAAGAGTACATCTCTTACGAGTTCGTCCCGGCTTCTCCAGCAGTGTCCTGCATGTCTGGTTCATCTAACTTGAATAGTTTTCGTGATAGGAGGCAGGTGGCCGTACAGTTGGTGTCTTGTGGGGTGCTGCCGCCAGGACTTGTTCAAGATTGCTCCCAGCATTCTTGTGTAATTGCCGTCTAGCTTCTTCTCCAGCCGTTTTGTTAGAGTCCATGTAGTGCAACCATATAGCAGTATCGATGTGACCGCTGCCTGGAAGAAACTGCATTTCATTTTATCGGTTAGGTCTGATTTCCATATAATCGATAGCCTATTGATAGCTGTCCATGCCATCGTTAACCTCATGTCGATGTCCTTTTCGGTTAATGCGACGCTGCTTCCTAGGTAAGTGAATTTGTCAACTGGTTTAAGAGGGGTTCCGTCTAGAGTGGAGATGTCCCCCGTTTGATTATAGCACATATATTCCATTTTGTGTGCATTGATATAGAGGCCTATGCCCGCAGCTGCTCGTTCCAAACTATGCAGTAGTGTTTTAGCTTGGTCGGGTGTATTTGCCAGTATCGCTATGTCATCGGTGTAGCCGGTGTCAGTAATTGTTTTTGCGGGGTACCTTCTGCTTCTTTTCTTTGTCAGCTCAAAGCTGTTCTCTCTGATTTTGTCAATCGATGTTCTAAGTACGTAGTCTAAACAAATGATAAAGAGGTATGGAGCTAGCATGTCCCCTTGTAGTACTCCTGCTACAATGTCAAAGTATTCTGTGTCTCCATCTGGTGATCGTACTTTTACTTTGGTGTTTCTATAGAGAATCGTTATTGCTGCTACAGTTTCTTTAGGTATGCCGTATGCTAGTAGGATTTGTTCCATCTTTCCTCTGTGAATGGAATCGAAGGCCTTGGTAAAGTCGACAAATATTAATGTCGCTTGTAGGTTTTTTGCCCGTACACCTTCAAGGATTCTACGGATGGTTAATATTTGTGAGGTCGTGGATGTATTTCTTCGGAAGCCATTTTGGTTTTTCCTAAGAATGTTGTCGATTTTGGGTTCTATGCGGTTTCGCAGTAGGGCATTGTAGATTTTGGTTGCTATGGATGTAAGTGTTATGCCTCAGTAGTTTTTGGCTAATCCGAGGTCACCCTTTTTAGGGAAGGAGAGATTCATATTATAAGTTAGGAATTATTAGTTACATCAATAAAATATCTATTAATTCTTTGCTTATTACAATTAATTCTTTGCTTATTACAATTAACTTAACTATCAATATGTTGATTTCTTCCTAATATAAATAACATAGATTTTTTACAATGTTTCATAATTAGAAATAAAATTTTTGTATTAGCATTGAATTATTATTTCCTGACTACACATATAATATTATTTAATATTCATAATACATAATCGTTTCACAGAATAATAAATTCATATATTATCTATAATTTTAAATAAGTCACAAGCTACCATTTAATTTTCCTGGATTTACGTATTTTTTAAAATTTCAGTAGTATTTAAATTAAGGGTAATGTTTTTTGGTGTGTTAAAAAAAAAAGAAAAAAAAAAGAAAAAAAAGGAATGTATAAACATTGTATCAAATAATAATAGATATGATATATCCACTGTAAAAAAATTATTTTAATTAAAATTATAAAAAGCATATAAATAAATTCTATTCTCGTCAGAAGCAATATAAGCATACCTAAGTAATTTCATTTAACATCTGAAGAGGATCATCATAGGCCAGAAATAAATTCATAATGATACCAAGAAATTTAATTTTTTTCTTTTTATTGTAATCTCTGTGTAGAGGAAAAAATTAGTATTATAAAATATAGAAATACCAGTAAATTACTAAATCAAAGAAATGAATTAATATTTAAATGTCACCATAAAAACAGATATAAGCTTATGTGAAATGATTTTAGGCTTTATATATGTGTGTGTGTGTGTGTGTGTGTATATATATATATATATATATATATATATATAAAAACAACAGCAACTTTATATATATATATATATATATATATATATATATATATATATGTATAGATTTTATTTAAGTAAATGAATTTTGGATTTGTGTATATATGACTTAAAATTTGATCTCAATTAATTCTTATATTTTAAACAACTGCCTTTATTTATTTATTTAAGTTATGTAATAAATGAAATAAGGTATTTATTTTGATTACAGAGTGCATATTATGAATGATATTTTTGTTATAATGTTGAAGTACATGGTAATTATTATCAATGTTAATTATTATATTAAGTAATATCATATTGTGGTAGTTGTTGATATCTGTTGTTGTTTTTGCTTTTGTTGGCATTGATCTTATTAATATTCATAATAATAATGAGTTGATTAGTTTATAATGTTAGTAGGTTTGATGATTTGTAGTTATAAATGTAAGTGTAATATTAATTGTGATGATAATTCTTAATATGGTATTATCTATAATATTTGGTATGATTTTATCTATGAATTTAAGGATTTGAGGTTTAGTAATAATATGAATATTATGATAATGCATATGATATAATTGTAATCTTAAGGATATATAATATTATGCGATAGGATTTGTTTATGATTTTAGATAATAGTCTTAACAGTAACTGGTATAATTTTTATCTTTATTTTTTGATGTGATCCATTATATTGAATAGTTGTAAAATATTGATAGGACAATTTCCTTAGTTTTTGGATAAAATAGTATTAATATACAATATAATATAATTTAATTTTTGTTAAGAGGTTATTAATTCCCATGTAAGTCGTTTATAGTAGATAATTTTCTCTCCCTATATCAATTTATTCCTTTATTCTATACTTTTTTTTACTTATCTCCTTCATTTGGGTTTAAAAGTTTGTTTGCCATTACATTAAAAAAATAAGTAGAAAGAAAAGAGAATTCAAATATTGATACATCTTGATACAGGAATTGAATGTCATTTGTCAACCAGACAGGAAAAACAAATGGTCTGGTCTTTACTTAATAATAAAAAAAACAAATGAAATTTGGATTATGGAGATAGGATGACCTGAATTTTGTGGGTTTTTCTAAATCTTCATTAGAAATTTCTCATTATTAAAGGTTTTTCTTTATATATATATATATATATATATATATATATATAAGAATAAGCAACATGATTTTTTTTATGTAGAATGAAGTCACTGTTTTAAATTTTTTCTCTTTTGTGCAATGTACCTTTTTAGTTTTACATGAATTTCTAGCCTATCTGCTTTCTTCCAAACAAAAGAAGTTTTTTTGTAGTATATTATTTAATACAATTGCTACTGGCTATCTGATTAAATGTATGCAACTGACTTAATAAAGAGATAATAAAAGTTGATTTCTGAGTAAAAAGTTTGAAAATATTATCAAAAGTTACTTTTTCATTTCTAATTTCTAGATGAAAAAAAAATCTGTTAATAGGTAAACCATGAATGGCAATTAGGAAAATTCTATTAGAAATATAATGAACTACTTATCAAAATATTCCAGAATAATATGTTGATTTAATGAATTTAAGAAAAAATAGATAAAAATTCACAGAATAATTCATTCTGACATTACTTACACTTTATAATACTAGAATATCTATAGATTTAGCAAATTATATTTTATTGCTAAACTGAAAAAATGTTGGAACATAGAGTAAAAATTTAAGATTTGGAATTTAGACAAATGAACCAGTATCCATTTTATATCAATTAAAACTTTAAAAATACCAAACAACAAAAACGAAATGAATTATCAACAGGTTCATAAATATATCAGATTAAAATTATGCAAAGACTAATGATACAGAAATAAATATTTTAAAAACTTTAGATATCAAATCATTTACCAAGAGCTTTATTCTAAAATGTCCCATAAAATAACTTGTAGATGACATATGGATATTTTGAGGGGGAAAAAAAGTAAGCAAGTAAATATTCTTTAAAGCATTTAGAAATATTTGTTTGTTTGTTGTTCGGTTTTATGGCATATCAACCTTTGTAGGTTATTTAACGCCAAATCCAGTTTTATGTAAATAATCAGTTCTATTTAAAACAATTCGGTTTAGCATGAGTACACAGTTTAATTGTCAAAAACATTTCTATTTCAAACTATTCAACCAGTTATATATAACAATTCAGTTTAGGGTAAGTACAGTTTCAATGTCAAAAATAGTTCAATTTCAAATAATTTAGTTTAGCATAAGCACGCAGTTTAAATGTAAGTACAGTTTAATTGTAAAAAACATGTCTTTTTCGAGCTATTTAGTTTAGTCAAGTAATTCTAATTCAACTAATTCAGTTTAGTATAAGTACAGATTTTGTTTACACACAGTTACATGTCAAAACAGTTTTATGTTAAACAATTCAGTTTAGTGTAAATACAGTTTCAATGACAAAAAACAGTTCTATTTCAAATAATTCAGTTTAGCATAAGCACGCAGTTCAAATGTAAGCACAGTTCAAATGTCAAAAAACATTTCTATTTCTAGCTATTCAGTTTAATCAAACAATTCAGTTTAACATAAGTATGCCGTCAGTTCTATTTAACCCATAGATAGGGCCCTATCAGGTGCTACCACGCCAGGCCAGAGTGGAACTGGGAGCAATAGCAATGAAGGGGTGCTCCGCATTCCCCAAAGCCCCAGCATTACTGGGACCTCACCATCAGACTGTTTAGTATCATAATCAGGACACTCATTGGGGGTTGGGGAGAGACTTACCCCTTCTGCAGAGGTGCAGTCGGTGTATTCTACAGCTCCAACCAACTGGGCAATACACAGAGTTAAATGTCAAACAGTTTTATTTCAGATAATTTGGTTTAGCACAAGTAGACAGTTTAGACGTTAAAACAGTTCTATTTCGAGCAATTCAGTTTAGCATTAGTACGCAGTTTCAATGTCAAAACAGTTTTATTTTAAACAATTCAGTTTAGCAAAAATACACAGTTTAAATGCAAAAATCAGTATAGTGAAAGAAGCATGGTTTAGTTCTATTTAACCCATAGATAGGACCCTTATCAGGCGCTACCACTCCAAGGCCAGAGTGGACCTGGGAGCGATGGCAATAAAGAGGTATTCCGCATTGCCCAAAGCTCCATCATTGCTGTTACCTCACCATCAGATTGTTTAGTGTCATATCCAGGACACTTGTTTGGGGGGATTTTTACCCCTCTGCAGAGGTGCAGTCGGTGTATTCTACAGTCCTGGGCAATAGAAATATTTGTGTCAATTATAAGTCAGCTTGAAGTATAATAGTAAGCTCTCAATGAAAATAAGAATAATTTTTAATAAACTCTGAACATCTACCTAAAATATATGATATACAAAGAAAGACTTAATTTAAAAGAGAGATAGGAAAATCTTTAAACCCCAAATCTTATGATCATCCACAAATACAAAATGTGAAAAAAAAAAAATTTTGTACACTTATTTTTAGTAATTATATCACAGTGAAGAAGAAACTACTGGAAGATCATAATCATTAGACTGAATAAAAAAAATTGTGAACTATGCATAAGTGGTGGCCATGTTCATTTGGTGTATTCTGTCAATAGTCACACCTACCTATATGTGATTTGCATTCATTTGATACTAATTGCACCTGATTATGAAAAAAAAAAACATTAAATTTAAACAAAGAAAATGTCAAAAGTGAGAATAATTAGGGTACTTTTTTAAGATAATCAAATTTGTTGATAAATAAATGGAAATATGATATCAAACTTAAAGCTCTCTAAAAAGATTTTCTTTGGTCAATTTCCAAAATGAAATTGTGTAAATTCTAATCTCGTAAATGAATGAGTAAAAATTATCTATATTCAAATATTCTTCAAGAATCAATTTGAAATAAAAATAATTCAGCTCATTAAGATTTATCACAAAAAATATTTGTAAAAATCTGCAAAAACAGAATCAAATAACCAATTAACAATATATAAAGCTATGTATATAAAAGGGTCCCTATAGACAATATATAAATAACAATGTGTAATAGATGAAATGAGAAGTCAGTAGTTGCTGTAAGCAGAAAATATTAACTGCTTATTGAGGCAAACAAAATTGAGACAAAAAAAAAAAGAAAGAAAAAAAAAAAAGATTAAACTTAAATAGATCCTAATCTGACTGTCATAGGAAGAGGATTATCTTCATATCCACAGTTGTGTACAACACAACTAATTAGGATGGCAGCATTCTCACTTCACTGTCACTGACCTGTATAAGAAGAAAAAATATAGTGAAGAACAAGCATATTTTTATTTGGGAGGTTCATAACTTCTAAAAGTTAAAAGAAAAAAAACCCCTCTTTTAGGAAGCCTAACTTGCTGGCTTAACATTTAGGCAAGTTCAGATAAAGAAAACACGCACTGTAAGTATATTTATGTTATTAATTTAAAAAAATCATAAATGTATTCTAGTCTCATAAGTAGATTGTGTAATGGTTTGCCTCATAATTGAAATGCTTACATATTTTGGACAAGTGTTCTACATTCATGTTTTGAGACTAGATAAAAGCCAAGATTTTGAATGCTGACTCTCCACCTTCTTATTCAAAAAATTATTGCAATACCATCTTTCTATCGTTATTTCCCTTCATTTGATCTAGATCTGTACTAATTTCTATCATAAGTATTATCTAATAAATATCAATAATCAAATACATTAACAGTTTAGTGTAGACTAAAATTGTTGAATTTGTAAGAGAATACTGTTAACATTTATACAGTAGTTCCTGTTTTTCAAAAATCTAGAAAAGACAACAGAGATAAAATAATTTTTTTTAAATTCATGCATAAAAGGCAACACCTTGATGCACTAACATACAATAATATCCACATTCCACATTGCAGTTAGATTTAAAAGTGTCTATTCTTTGTCATAACCTAATTATCCCATTCAAATTTCATGCTTCAATATTTTTGCTATAAATAAACAGTTAAGAGGAATTAATTACAAAAAGTTTGCTTTTATTTTCTTAATGCTACATTTTAATTTTCAAACCAAACATTAGTTGATTGAGTAAAGAATTTGAACAAATAGTTTCCCTATCCATAAACAAGTCTTCAATTATCATGAAATGATTGAACACTGAGCCTAAGTTTTAAAATGCATCTAAATAAAACAATTATCAGTTTTGAGATCTCTGCTATCTGATCAACAAAACCCAAATGATCATTCTTAAGTATATCACATGTCTCATAGAGAAATACAATTCAGTATACATATCAATATGTATAACATTCTGTGTTTCTTGGACTTTGTAGGGAAATGAAAAAGCTACACAATTATTTTTCCTCAAATTGTACAGGTCAAATAACCTATAATAGACATGATGAGTAAATTATTAAAACCTAACAGCCTGATGTTTATTTTTATTTTTTTTCATTTTGTTAAATGATATAGAGTGAATAATTGGAAAAAAAAATTTCTTAAAAGCAACAGAAAAAAATAACTATGAAACATTTGAATATTTAAGTTTAGCTCCTGTGAATATTTAATTTTTCTTATGATATTGAAAACTATCTTCAGAATTTGACACATATTCTAAGATCATTTTTTTGTTTTTTGCAATACGACAATATTCAAACCCTAAACCTTTATTCTGTTAATATATATATAATGCAAAGATTTAAGCAGAATTTCTTATAAATCCATGATTTTTCAATGTATATGTGTGACCAACTTGAAAAGTATCATATAACACTTTATTATCATTGCTAAAAATCAAGTTTTAAAACTTTCTGCTTTTAAGTTAAAATAGATTTTTGTTAATAGTGTCAAGTTGTATATAGAACTTGTGCTAACAGATTTTCAGCTAAAGTAAATGAACTTTGTGAGAATCAATTCCCAGACTTTAACACTACTACAAGAAAAAGTTTAGATTTAATGGCATATCAATTCATGAATAATTTAATGCCTAAATCTGATTCATCTATAAAGTTTTGATTATAAACATAACTATTTATCTATTAGAAATAATTTGCACACAGTTATAATATCAAGTATTTCTCTCAAATATTAATAATTTATACACAATTATGTGGTTTCAAGTAACAATAATAATCATTTGTTTGTATCCAACACTAATAATTTTCAAATAGATCTATAGGTAGAACCCTAACAAGTACTATCATTTCAAGTCAGAGTGAATTTTGGAGTAATAGTATTGAAAAGTACTCCATACTCATCAGAGCTCTATTTTAATGTTACACATAGGACATCCCATTTTAGGGGAGCTATTTAACCCCTCTGCCGGGGATACAATAAGTATATTCTAAGTCACAAGTGAGCAAGGAATAAAGGCTCATATAATTTTCATAAAACTTGTCATCGAGTTGTTAAAAAAACAAAAAAGACATAAACAAGTATGTTTGAAAGTAAAGAAAATTGATATCTGAATGTATTCTAAATATGTTTGGAGACTGTCAAAGACAAACAAATCTAAGAAACTTTACATTTTGAATATGAAGGCATTCTAAAAGTTACAGTTCTTAACATTTCTGATAGCAAACAAAAAATGGCTCAAGTGTGATAATTAGAGATTTGATATCCATTGAAAAATGATAATAAATTCAATCATGTATTATTATTCTGTGAAAGAATGCCTAAGAGTAAATGGAATGAGATAGGTTTTAGAACTTAGACAAGAAAATATGAAATGACCATTTAATTTACTACCCTTTGACCGTATAAAACACTTTTTCTAAAACAGATTAGATATTTTGGAATGGAGAGTGTTATTTCATGAAACATCACAAGTTCCAGAATTCAATGGATTAGAAACATAAATACTCAAGTCCTAAATTTTAGAATATCTATATGAATAACAGAAGAGATTAGAGAGAAAAGAAAAATAAGAAAATATTATATCCATTTTGATTCATTATCACAAAAGTTTTGTTTTAATTCAATCTTTATTATTAATAATAATTTAATGTATCTCACTTAACTTTTTAATCTCTTTTTTTGAATGTAAAATCAAAACTCTGAATTATAATTATCTTTCCTATTCACAAAAGAAAAAAAGAAAAAAATGTATAAATCAAAAAAGGAAATTATTTCTGAGAGAGAGAATATTTAAGTGAATATTTTTCTAAAGATGGCAAGAAAATAATTTAAACTCAGTCTAGTGAATAATCAGTTTCATAATTCTAAATTATAATCTGGAACCTCACCATCAGATTGTTTAGTGTCATATCAGGACACTCATTTTTTTTGGGGGGGGGGTATCTTACTGCAGAGGTGCAATCAGTGTATTCTACAGCCCCAGCTGACTGGGCAAGTTTACTAGAGGTATGAACAAAATTTTGACAAAAGATTCACACATGGTATTAAAAAAAAAAAAAAACAGACTTTTAAAAAAGTGAATTTTATCATGAAAATACTCTGTAAGAAGAAAGATTGAAGAAAATTCTGATATAAAGCAAAGAGTGTTGATAAGTAGCAAATGAAAATGATGCGAGATGAAAAATGCACAAACAATGAGTAGTGGAGGAGAGAGACCAAAGGATCATATGTAAAAATGATAGAAGACAGGTTAAATCTTAAAAAATGATAGGTTAATGCCTGTGATAAGTGAAGCTTTAAGAGGAGGTGGCGGAGCTCTCAAAGTAGTTTGACAAGAGAAAAGAGAGCCCCTTTGGTTTGAATTTAGAGTTTTCCTTCTCCTAGATTGGTTGCCATACCAAAATTAAAGAGCCCACTCTGCCCTACTATTTACCCAAAGTTGGAGAGAGATAGTTGGAGTCATACCTTTCCTAAGAGTATGAGAGCTATGTGAAATACAAACAGCCTTGTCAAGGCTTTTTAAACTCTAGTCACCGTGTCCTATGACAATAACCATTACACCCTGAGTGCATTCATTCAGCAGAATGTTTGGCAATCAGAATGAATTCAAGTTTTAATCCATAGTCGGTTGAGTATGTGGATGCAAAATTCATGGAGAGAAAGGGACCACTGTACATAGATTGTTAATCAATGAAATGATAAATCAAGTCAACATATTGACATTCATGTAATTAAAAAGCAGACTGATATGTCAAGCCAACAAATTTCCAAAATACAGAATCAACATTTTATTAATAACCATCTTATAGAACTCGTAGGTCTCCACAAAATATTTAACGTACTTTCTACACGAATACTGAAAGAAGTTTTTGATAAAAAATAATTATAAACTAATTCTCCCCCTGAAAATAACTGAAATGAATAAATTTGTCAATTCTCAAGAATTTGTACCTTTTGTCATATAAATTTAGGGTATATATTTAAAAATAGAATATTAACATAATCAACAATATATTTTTACAATTTGATTTTTAAAAAATCTTCATAATGGGCCTATTTTTGGCATCAATTCACACCAAACTAATTCTGTTTAATATCCTTTTTAAATTAGTATAAATTTCTTTATAACAATTACAAATATCGCGAATTGTCAATAGTTTTATACACAACCTCTAGTTGTATTTATTGCCTATATTATATTTCTTTTATGTAATCATACAATATGTAAATAGTGAAAGGGTGAAATTATTCTATTATTTCCTTTTCCAAATCAGGTGAAACTAATGAAATTAATAGTTAGAAACAAAATGAATTGAGCAAAGAAGAAAAACAATATCAAATTTGAAATACATATGACATTTTTGTATTTCAATCAAGTCATTTGTAGTGAGTAAGATAATTCCTGTAAACTTTAAGACATTATTTGACATATTAGGTTGACAAGATGGTTCTTGCGGTTTTTAACTCTTTAAATTCAGATGAACATATCTCGGCTCAAAACAAAAAATTATTAATCAAAATAAGCACCACCAGAATCAACACACTTTTGCCAACGCAAGACAAATGTATTTATGGAAGTAACGTAAAAATCTTGCGTTCTGGTGGCGATGAAGTCGCTGAAGGCGTTTTTGATATCGCTTAGGTTTCTGAAGCATTTCTCACGCAGAAAGTTGTCAAGATGCTTGAAAAAGTGGTAGTCAGTAGGTGAGAGGTCTGGAGAGTATGGCGGGTGAGGTAGAATTTCGTAGCCCAATTCGTTCAACTTCTGCAGGGTCAGTTTAGCAACGTGCGGTCGGGCATTGTCATGGAGGAGAATTGGGCCTTTTCTCTTGACTAATGCTGGGTGTTGTTGTCGAAGTTTCTGATGCATTTCATCCATTTGTTGACAGTATTTCTCTGCCATAATGGTTTCGCCTGCATTCAAAAAACTGTAATGGATGAGACCAGTTGTGGACCACCAAACAGTCAGCATGACCTTCTTTTGGTGCAACTCTGGCTTCAGGAAGTGTCGTGGAGCTTTGTCAGCGTCTAACCACTGAGCTGAGTGTCACCGGTTGTTGTAAAGAACCCACTTTTCATCGCAAGTCACAACCCAGTTGAGAAACGGGTCATTCTTGTTGCATAAAAGAAGGGAAGATGACACTTCATAACAGTATTTCTTTTGGTTGTTTAATTTGTGAGGCACCCATTTATCAAGTTTTTTTGTCTTTTCAATCTCTCTCAAGTGGTTAGAAATCGTTGTATACGTTACGTCTAATTCGGAAGCAAGTTCTCGAACAGTTGTGCGTGGATTGGCTTCGACTAAGGTTCTTAATTGATCGTTGTCAACATCCGATGGCCAACCACTATGCTCATTATCTTCAAGACTCTCGTCGCCACCACGAAATTTCTTAAACCACCATTGTGATGTGCATTCAGCAGTGGTTCCTGGGCCAAACGCTTCGTTGATAGCGTGAGCTGTTTCAGCAGCTTTTCGTCCTAGCTTGAATTGAAAAAAGAAAATAGTGCGAATTTGCTTTTTTTCCATCTTGTATTCAATGTTCTGAAAAGACAATCGTTTTAAAACGATTGTAATTTAAACATTTAGATAGAGCGAAAAACGCTCTTTGAAATGATATATAAAGTAAAGGTATTATAACGAAAACTTATTTGAAAATACATCATTTGAAATCAAAATTAAAAATTCCGCAAGGACTTTCTTGTCCACCTAATAAAAGCCTTTAACTATTAGTTACAATTGCTACAATTTTATTCCATAACATTTTGTCTCATTTACTATTTCTTTTTCTTATGATTTTATAATTTATAGTTTTTTTTCCCCTTAATTATGTCACAGCAACTTATGATTTAGCCATTAATTACGAAATATTTGAAAATTTGGGTTCTATTTCAGGAGGCTTTACTTTAAATATTGAACCAAGATTCTAGTCAAAATTTTAATTGAGAATTCAATTCAACAACAATATAATTAATTTTTTATTAATATAGCAATTTCATTTTCAATATTTGTATTTATATTTTCAAATTATTTTCATTATTGCTGTAATTCATATTTTTTGTTGTTCTTTGATTATTGCAAACATAATCATTTAGTTTAAGCATATTTTATGGAACTGGTTTGTTTTTTTAAAGTCATTTTGAGATTTGAATCCATTATTTCAAATAGTTATAGCAATTCATTTCTTGTTTTCTTAACTTTTTTTCAGACAGCCAATGAACTTGTTATATAATAGAAACATCAGTAGTGATAATCAGTGAAGTTAAGAAGCACTTTTAAATGGATGACAATTTGAGAACTGTATGCATTGAAGAATACTTGTTTTGAAATTGGACCAAAAAAAAAACAAAGACCAACTGAAATATGGAGATTTCATTGAATAAGATTTTTATTGCCATTTGTTTGGGAGCTGTTTTTATTCTTTTGAATAACCTACGTTTGGTGCAGTATGATGTTGAACAGTTGAAAAGGTGGGTATCAATATTAAATTGATATTTAGGATAATTTTTTTAATCTCTTTAGACATATTACATTATTTTTCCTAGACTAATAGTCTTTTGTTGCTTTCTTGTTAGAAGAATTAAAGTCCTCTACACTGCATCCTTTTCCTTTGCTGTCCATTTTACTTTTTTCGGAAGATGTCAAATCTTATTTTGGGCTGGTATTTCAAACCCATTACATCTTATAACTCTTAAGATTTTTGAAACTTTAAATTTATTTTTATTTACTCATTTTTTGTCAGTAGTTCCCATGTCAGGGACTTGTCTTGTTGATTGCATGTATGAGTGCCTATTCCTTCAACCATCTTATTTAACATGGCTGTTGCCACTAAGTATTTTGACCTTATTTCACAGGCAATGGATCAACCATTCTTTATTCTAAAGGTTCTCTCTGAATTGTAGCTTTTCAATGTGCTTCAAGCATTACTTTGAGAGTGTATCCTTGTATTCCCTTCCATAAACAGTACAGAATTTTGTACTTAGTTTTGAGTTCTATTTACTTCTGAAAGCTGTTTTATGTTTAGGAGCTGTGTAAAATGAAAGATAACTTTTGAATACTCAACTGATGTTATGTAGATCATATATTCTCAAGATCTTCTCTAATGCCACTGATGTATGATAAAATGGTTGTGGCCAGTATTGTCTTCTAAATCTGTGATTGCTGCTGGTATTATGATCAAAAGATAATTATTTCTTTGTAAAGTATCCTTTATATTGATAACTTTGTGGTATGTGTCTAGGTTGCCTCATAAATACTATAAGAAGTGTATGCTTCTTTTCTTTGTACCACGTGAATGAACAGAATTAAAATCCAGTGAATGACAGCTTGGAGTATACTAATGTCCAAAATCCCTGCTCAGTACAAATTATTATTACATCCAAGAAGGTTAGCATTCATTTCTTTCTCTCTAGTCAATTGAAGGTTTTGTAAACTTGACATGGTCAAGCAGCACTTTCACACCACAGTGAGAAGGCAAAAGTATGATGGTGTTGTGTGTGTGTGTTAGGATATTATCCTCTGTGGTGTCATTTTTAAGACAATTTCCTCAAAAATATTTCATGTTTATGCTTGAGGTAGCCTGATAACCATACTTTCTGTCAGATATCAAATGATGTGTGGCATTTGTACACAAAATGTTAACAAAAACATAAGAGAATCAGTTTAAATAAAACAATAATATTTACAATATTTTTTCATTGGAATAAACCTTATCCTATATATAAAAAAAACAAAAAAAAAGATTCTTATAACAGTAAAAACAATCAATGTAATTAAAAAACAGTTTAATTCTATAGGATCTTGTTTATAATTACAAAGAAAATGATCAGATAATTAACAACTACTTCTCTAATAAAAATTATGTCATCTCAAATTATTGCTGATTCAATTCCTGCAATTGTATTTCAGACTGTACAATTAAAGAAAAAATTCAAGAACAACAAATATTAGCTTTAAAACTGGTACAATTATGGAACTGCTCAAATATTTATAGTCAGTGATTTATATATGAACTGCACTTTTAAAAATCTTGAAAGAAAGAAAGAAACAAATAAAAAAAACCCTGAAAAAACACAAGCAATATAAATTTATTCTGGGGTTTTACTAGGTGGCTAAGATAATTGTGTCTATGATACTGGTACTAGAGACCAGTGTTTGAGCCAAAAAAAAAAAAAAAAAAAAAAAAAAAAAGTAATGATATTTCAAAGGCAGGCAAGAAGTCCCTCCTCTAGAACTTGAAAGATAGATACAATACCATATTCCTCCCTCAAAATCTCTTCTCCAACTATTTTGCTCTTGTATTGTACTAAGTTAACCATTGTAAATATATTCTTCTCTTTGCAACCAGTACTGATTATTATAGCATACAGATCTTTTAATCCAGAAATTTTCATTATTAAAAAATAAAAAATAAAAAAGCCACAATGATATATTTAACTTTCAAATGCTATCACTAACTGGAGGTAGTAATCCTTAATAATTCAGTTAATGACTTCTTTAATAAACCAAAGCTTCATGTCATCAAATAGAATTGGAAACAAAAGCTTATGTTAATTATACAAATACACAAACACCCTATATATATATATATATATATATATATATATATATATATATATATATACACACACACACTACCAGTCAAAAGTATTTGGCCAGTCTCAAAAATTTTCATTTCTCATCCTAAAATTGTTATTTTTAATGAAACAAGTTAAACACTACAATGCTTTTATTTATTATACTAAATACAAGTTTTCCTCATTAACTTTAACCTTAGTATAACCAGATATCTTTTGAAAAATTAATTTGAAAGTGTTTTTCTTCTTTAATACTGAACATAAAGTACAGTGGATTATACTATTAAGAGACATCAAGAAACAGGATAAAACAAGACTAAAAGTAGGGCTAGTAGAGCAAAAGCAACACCAGCTTGTGAGACAGAAGGCTGACTGCTCCAAACATCATTATACAACTGATCCAATGTGTTGAAAACAATGTGTCAACATCCACTGAGAGCAGAAAACTGTGTAACTGGTCTATATAGTAGAATTGCTGTAAAGAAACCACTGTTGAGGAAGCAAAACAATATCAAAAGGCTTCAGTGAACCATGGCACACAAAGACTGGACATTAGAGTAGTGGAATAAAGTCCTTTGCACTGACAAATCAAAGTTTGAAATCTTTCGGTGAAATAGGAGAGTCTATGGGTGACGAAGAGTTGATGAAACAGCTGCAACCACTAGTATCACACTAACTGTAAAGCATGGAGAAGGCTCTGATAGGATGACAGGGGCTTTTGCCAATGGCTAAGTTGGGGATTTGTACCAGGTTAAGGGCAAATTGAATCAGAACAACTATCACAGCATACTGCAGCATCACATGATCCTATCTGGAATATGGCTTGTGGGTCAAGATAATGACCCAAAACATACATGTAAACAGCTAAAAGCAAAGAGGAACAGCACATCCTTCAAATGATGTCTTGGCCGGCACAACCAGCAGCCTTAAATCCCATTGAACTAGTGTAGGATGAACTTGACCCAAAAGTCAGATCTAAACAATCCACAGGTGTAGCTCTTCTTGCAGGAAAGCTGGACAAAGATATCTTCAGTCTTTGGTAGAAAGAATGCCAAGAATCTGTGAAGCAGTGATAGTGGCCAAAGGGGTTCATTTTGATGAATCAAAAGTTTAATGTTTTTGTGTTTTTTTGGTTTAGTTTGTGTTCAGTGTAGCTCAGGAAGATTTATATTGAGTATAAAAAATAAAACAATTGTGTTGCTAAACTTGTTTTTATCAAAAATAACCTTTTTAGGATGAAAAATCAAAGATTTTGAGGGTGGGCAAATACTTTTGACTGGTAGTGTATATAACAAATTTATATTAATCTTTTAAGACTCGTTTTGATCTTTCTTTTTCATTATAGGTTCCAGCATTTAAAGAAGTTTTCTTATGTCTTGGATTTGAAGCAGGTTCTACCAAAACATCAATTCAATGTTGCTGAATGGTATAAAGATATGCTACATCAAGTGAATAAGCCAAAGAAACCATCTTTGAAAATATATATTTATGATCTTCCACAGAAATTCAACAAAGACATCATTTCATGCTTCTACCCTAAGTTAACCCTATCAACTTTATATAATGGAATGGGACCAGAACTTTACAGAGATCAACAACTATCAATACATGCCACTCCAAAACATTCTCTCGAATGGCTAATTCATGAGAAGCTGTTTTTGAGTCCTTATCGAACACAACTTGCTGCTGAAGCAAATCTTTATTACATTCCAGCATACCTTGGCTTAGCCTGTTTATGTAAGGATAAATTAGATGATATGGCATTGACAGAAGAGCTGTTTACAATTTTTAAAAATATTTCCAGCTTTCAAGATGGTAAACTTCATTTATCAACACTGGTAGAAACTGAGCCACAACAAAGATTGATTAACTGTTCCTTGTTTAAGCACCCCATGGCTCATAGAGTCACTTATATTTCACCAAGTAAGAACCGGTTATTGGGATGGAACAATGAAGCCAGACCAAAGCTTATCATGGCACCTTATTCTTCTTCTGCTCATCTACTGCCAGAATATTCTTTAAGTGAAAACAACTTGTTGAAAAGAAATTCTCTTGAGCAGAGAACAATACAAGTGTTGTTAGCTGCAACTGAACAGCCAATCAGTTCGCTCCATTCTAAAATCATTGATCAATTTAAAATGAAGTCAAATGAAAGCTTTGAGAATTTTTCCAACAGGAGTAAAGTAGAGAGTTTGCAGGCAATTATGTTAACTGTACCAGAAAGTAGACAGGGTGTGATTATAAAATGGATGCAGAATTCAATATTTTGTCTGCAACAACCAGGATATTCTTCACCCAGAAAGTTATTTTATGATGCTATCATGTGTGGCTGCATTCCAGTAATAGTTAAAGAGAACCACACAATTACTTATGATTATCCATTTCAGAGCAGACTTAATTATTCCTCTTTTACATATACTATCTCCAGTTACTTGATTAATGCAAATCAAAATATTATTGAGATTTTAGAGTCTGTCTCAGAAAATATGCGTCAAAGTCTATTTAAAAACGTAGCCAAAGTTGCTCATTGGTTACAATATTCTTTGCCTGACAATAACACACATGCAATGCAATATGATGCATTAACTCTGATTATTGAGGAACTTACAAAAGAACCTAATTAGAACAGAATTTTTATTGACATTTACAATGAGAATAGAAAGAGAGATATTTGCCTTTGACCACTTAAATAAATGTGATAAAATTGCTTTGAAACTTGTGACAAATCAGGTTGTTTTTGGAAAATAAATGTTTGAAAAACTGAATGATATTTTTATTTCATGGGAGGCAAGATTAGTTGAGCAGTTTTGGAGCAGGAAATTTATTTTTGGACCTGAATAAAATTTAAAAAGTGGAATAAAATATTTATACACCATTAAAGCAATAAGGAAATATGAGAATGCAAAATAATTAGAAAAAACATCTTAACAAATTCTTCAATTTTTGTTAGATAAAGCATTATCAATGATAATTAATTTCTGACTGGTGTTTTATTTTTCATTTCAATTTTAACAGCTTTTCATTCCAACTATTCAAGACAATCATTCTGTCGTAGTTAGGAAATAGCACAGATTGAAGATAAAAGATAAGCTCTCAATGAGAACCAAACTTGCATCTCTTTTTCTCCAGAAAGTTAGTTTTCTTTTCTTTTTTTTTTTTGCAAAGACTGGTCTCCTTCTTGAGCTTCAACACCTTTTACAGTTAGGAGAAAAATCATTTAAACTTATTTTTCATTATTCCTTGGTCATTCAGCATTATATTTGTTATTGTTTTCACATTTTATTTTGCATACACAACTAATAATTATAGCAGTAATAGATAGGATTTGAAAATTTACTATTCATAGTATACATGAAAACAATAAATAAATCTCAAGTCAAGCAATCAAGGAATAATGAAAAGCAAATTTAAATGGTGACATTTAATTTTTTGTCAGCTGTTAAGCTTCTTGTAGCTTGAGCCTCAGAGCAGATGTTGTAAAAAAAAAAAAAAAAAAAAAAAAAAGAAAAGAAAGACAAGAAAAAAAGAGAACTTTCTCAAGTAAAAAATATGCATGTGTTGAACTTCGGGTAGCCATCTTGTTTTCAGTTTTGCGATACAAAAAAGTATGTCTTCTCAATAACAAGGCTGGAATACACTTTTACACTAAGCTGTAACTTGCTGCTGCTCATATATTCTTTAGTCATCTCAGATTGGCCAATCTCCTGCTGCTACTGATGTGTAAGTCTATAAATATTTGCTAGTAATTTGTAGACAGTTAGTACCTATCATGACCCTCCCTCAAACAATCCAACACACACCCTGTTTAGACTCTTCCACTTTTAAACCTTAGTTGGGAGTGACCCAAAGGCTCCCTTTTCAATAGCTACTACACCTAGGTGTAGGGGAGGGCACTACTCCATTCCCTGGATTGCTCCACTTTACTCTTGATCGGTACCTTATAATGCTGAGTGTAAAGCAAGGCAGTATCAAGTACCATTTTTTTTTGAGTCTTTGGTATGATTTGACCAGGGATTGAACCCCGGTCTCCTGGACCATTAGGGAAAGAAATACATATTAAATAAAAAACTGTGAAAAATTATTTAAAAAAATTATTATTAATAATACAATTATTATTGGTTTCGTTTTTAGATAATCGACACAAAAACATGATTAGTGATTTAGTTTTTGGTTTGGATTAATTGGCTAGTTCAATGTCATATCCAGGACAATCATTGGGGAGTGGGGGGTTACTCCTCTGCTTAGATGTAGTCGATGTATTCTTCTGCCCCAGTTGACTGGGCTAGTCATGCCTGATTTACAAAGTTAAGAATCAATTGCCAACTATAAACTTTCTGAAAGTGTTTAATTCTATTTCTGTCATTGGCTTCATAAACACGTCAGCTACCATTTTGTCCGTTTCAATGAATGGACCCTTTATTTATTTCATCACGTATAAACTGAAATTTTTTGCCAAAACAATACTGGACTGATTATCACAATGAATAGTTGTTGGATTCTTAAGTGACTGAAGTTCCATCATAGTTCTCAAAAGTGCTCTAAGATACAGGGCTTCTTGACTTGGCAACGAGATAGTGATAAATTTCGCTTTGCATGTTGACAAAGCAACTGAATTTTGTTTTAGATTTCCATGAAATCATTGGGTTATTTTCTGCCAATCTAAAGCAATATCCACTCACACTTTTTCTATCTCTTAAATTAACCCAATCTGTGTCACAAAAACCTAATTACAAGGGTTTCTGTGATTTTAAAATAGTGACTGATTGATTGTGCCTTTTAAATAATGTAAGATGTACTTTGCTTTTGTTAAATGGAAATAATTTGGTTTTGCAAGGTCTTGAGAAAACCTAGTAACTGTATAACAAATATCTGGTCTTGTTGCAATCATTATATATATCAGGCTGCCAATAATTTTTTGGTAAGGTTTGCTATCTATTAAATCGACTTCCTCACTTGTTTTCTTTATATCCATTTTACATGGAGTTGAGTGTGGTTTGCAATCTGCCTTGCCAAACTTTGAAAATATCTTCTTGATAGATTGATTCATTTTAATAGTACTATTTTTACATTCAAATTGTATTCCTAAAAACCAGGATAATCTCCCAAGATCAGTCATTTTGAAACTAGAGTTCAGTTTTGTCTTAATTTTCATTAGGTCTACCTCAGTTTTTGAAGCTATTAATACATTGTCAACTCACAATAAAATGATGGATAGTTGATTAACATTTTGAACGTACATACAGGGGTCACAGGTGACTGCAAAAATTTTGTGTAGTTAAATAAGTATGGAATGTTTTATTCCAAGTTTGACCGCCCTTTTTTTAACCCATGTAAGGATTTTTTAAAGTTTCCCAACATAATTCCCATTCTTACCTTTAAAGCCTTCCGGCAGCTCAACATATATTTCATAGTGTAAAAGGGGCATTTAAATAGGCACTCTTAACATCCATATGATGAACTAACAAGTCATACTGAACTGCTTTTTGCAGTAGTATTCTTATGGAAGCCATATTTGTTGTCGGGGCGAAAGTTTCTCCATAATCTTTACCATATATTTGCGAGTAGCCCATGGCCACAAATCAGGCTTTATACTTATGACTTCTGTCACTTTTACATTTTACAGTAAAAAACCATGTACTAATGACAATATTTTTATTTCTTGGAGTCTTCTGCCATTCAAAAGAATTATTTTCTACTAAGGAATCAAATTCCCTTTACATCGCAGAAATCCAGTTTTTAGACTTTACCAAGTTAATGGCCTCAGTATAATTAGTGGAGATTGTATGCATTGTACAACAGTAGTCAACTCCACTAAATTCAAAGTTTTCAACAACAAAAAAAAAAAAATGTTTTTTTTCTCTGTTTAATTGGATACCATTTTATTTGCCCCTACACCTCCAGTGTTGAGATTATCTTTTTGTTGTTCATCATATGCGTTGCTTATATAGTCCAACAATTCTGTATGTTAATCCTGTTTTTTTAGTGGGCTATTATCATAAGAGTTGGTGAATTTTACATACCTAACTCTTTTAATAGCTGTTGATTCCAGAAAATAAATCAAGTAAGCCAGACTTTGTTTATCATAGCCAACAAAGATGCCTTTTACACAGCAAGGATCTAATTTTGTTTTATTTTGTACACAACAAAAGCAAATCATGCCAAAAATATGTAACTTATTTAAGTTTGGTTTCAAACTGGTAAAACTTACATACGGGTTTTTCTTGTGTTTTTATCATAACAATGATTTCTAATATACACTGAAGCCATCAATGCATAAACCCACAAGTTTTTGGGCAATTTTAACTCAATAAGGAGACACCTTGCCATAGAAAATAAAGTTCGTCATGACCGTTCAGTTCTATTTTGACGCGGAGAATAAGAAGCTGATTGTTCGTGTTTGATTCTGTTAAGTACAAATAACCATTGAAAAGATTCAGAAGTGAACTCCATTCCATTATCTGTCCATAAACATTTTACATGGCCATAAGGGGTGATGTCAGCTAGATATCTCATTGTATCAAGCAAAATGTCGGACTTGTGTTTTAAGACATTTAACATTGTAAGGCCAGAATAACCATCAATAAAATTAATTACATATTTATAACCGTCTTTTGCTAAGGGTTGAATAGGGCCTGCTAAATCACTGTGTACAAGTGCAAGAATTTTTATTGGCTTGCAATTCAAAGTCTTATTTCTGTCATTAGACATCTTCCCTTGAATGCATATATCACCGTTAAGAGCATAATTTGGTGTCAGTTTTATCTTCATTCCTTTTACTAAGTTGGGTAACTTTTCAATATCAGATTTGTTACAGTGGCCTAAGATTTTATACCAAGTATGTAAGTCATAAGTGGCATTTCTAGCAGAAACAATATTTTTCAGATAATATAAATGTCCTCTGTGTTATGCTGAAAACTTCTCCACAAGGGTAAATTAATTGGGAATTGATATGCTCGAAAATTATGTGCAAACCATTTTTTGTTGCTACTTGTACTAAAAATATATTTTATCTAAAAGTTGGTATATATAAAGCATTCTTTAAGATACACCTACACATGTGTCCTTTGCTATTGCATTGATAAATGCAGGTGTTACCTCTTTTTAGCATTATATTATTTGCTTGGCTCCCATCAGCTAATTCAACAAAATGGTTCTCTGGTTCAAAATTTTGATCAAAATTAATAAATTTTGATTCATCAGTTGTTACAAGTTTGGTTGCAGTCGACCAATAAATTACTTTTGTCTGAAACAATATCATACCTGAAAGCAAAGATATAGGTTTGGCCTTTTGAATAGATTCTTATATTCTGAAAAAAATCTTTTTGCCTCCTATTTCAGCATTGAAAAGCTTTGTAGCCTTTTCTCTAACAAATGTAACAAATAATATTTGTCTTCCCTGGGACGGGGGGGGGATATTGTAGTTTTTACTACTATGCTGAAGTTTCTAGTAATTGTTATAATTTGTTGATTTATAATCATAGCATGAATGAGTACTTACCCCAAGTTTATTCCTTGGCTTAGCCTTTTTAAATGTGGTCTTCATTTGTAATATATTGTTAGATTCATCTGGGGGTGGGGGTAACGCATATGCTGTTTCTTTATACTTTCTTAAACATACCTTAAATTTAAAAAAAGTCAAGGTTTCCATCTTCTGAGTTTAAAATTAGGAGGCAATCCTTTTAGAATCATGGCAATTAAAAGTCTGTCACTTATAACATCCCCAGCTTCTTTCAGAGCATTAGAAATATTCTCTGCCCTTATTATATAGTCTGTAATAGACTGATTCCAATCTTCTCAAAGATGTTAGCTCTATATAGAGGGAGATAACTTTTGGCTTTCCTTTTGACAAATAATGTTCCCTTAATATTGTTAAGGCCTTTCTTTTATTGTCTCTTGCATTTCTTATTACTTATGACAAATTGTTATCATCCAAATACTGAATGAGCTCAGCATTCTTTTCTATTAAATACATATCATTACTTTGATCTGTTGGTGACAGTATAATTTGGTGTAAATGTTGAATTCTAAGATATCCTAGGAACTTCACTTCCCCCAACTCATACTTGACATCAAAAAAAGTTTTGCTGCCCTGGACCCATAACCTGTTGGAATTCGGGTAGCCATCTTGCTTTTAGTTGTGCGATACAAAAAGGTATGTCTTCTCAGTAACAAGGCTGGAATACATTTTGACACTAGGCCATAACTTGCCGCTGCTCATATGCTTTAGTCATCTCTGATTGGTCGATCTTCTGCAGCTACTGATGGGAAAGTCTAAATATTTGCTTGCAATTTGTAAATGGCTAGTACCTATTACAACCTTCCCCCAAACAATCCAACAGCAAGTTTAAATCTTACCAAGATTCTTGGATCTGCACTGCTTTCTAATGACAATAGATTGATGACCTAATTAGTTGAGTTAAAAAGCAACTAAAATACTTTGTATTCTGCAAAATGCATTTTGAAATATCTTAAAATATCTTTCTAGTTGAAAGCACCAATGTTTCATTTTTTTTTAAATCATAGGAATGATTCAATCTAATCTAGATAAGGGATGAACCCACACACACAATCTAATAGCATTGCAATAAATTCTTAACATTTTAAAAATGACAACCATCTATCTTATGAAAGATTTGAATGAATATCATAAAATTTTGAGAGACAATCCAGTATACATTTATTAAAAAAATAAATTTATCAACTTTCATCAATATTTATCATTTGCTAAAAGAAAGGCTAAAATAATATATAAATACAAGATTTTGATTAAAAGCAACCAGAAAACAAATTTTGACTTATGCTGTACATTAAAAATATAACACAATGTCTATTCGAAGTTTTATATAGATATCAACAAGAGATATATCAGTAGGTTTTATAATTAGGAAAAAAATTTTAAGTTGTCAAATGATTAGTGAATACATTTTAAGTGTTTACATGTCATATTTTTTAACATTTTTTTCTTTTTTTGGCAGCAGTAATATTCATTTGATATAGACACAGGAAACATTTTTAAAACAAATTACATGAAGAGAAGTAATGTCTGAGAAATTTATTATAAATAACAGCAGCAATAAAGTATCATCTCATCAAATCCTATCAGAGCTTAAACTTTTCAATAATAAAAAATCCAACATAAAAGTGGAAATATACAAGATACTGCTTGTTGCTACAGTCAAGATTTGTTACTGAACACACCTACTATAAAAATAGAACAATATTAGATAATAAAAAAAATGTTTTACTAAATAAGTACTAGAGTTTTATCTTGATAACATCTAAAAGAAATATGATTTATTACTAAAATATTTCTTATTTTGGAGTAACTACCACAATATCATAGTTAGTATGCTGATCTTACAGTTGCATGTGAGAAATAGTCATTTCTCAAAAATGCTCTATGAATATAGTCTCGTGCCATCTAACCTACCAACTTCTGATAAAATGGCATTCATGTGTTTCATAGCAACTAAGAAATTGATGACAAAATCAAATTTTGAAAAATAAAATATCACAAATTTACACAGCTCAAATGACAAGAATAAATAAAGATCATATGTAACTTTATAAATATAATTTAACAAAACACTAAAAGAAGTGACCATAAGTTACTTATTAACATTCTAGGCAGATTGTTAACTTTATATAATTGAATAAGCTAAATCCTATTTCAGAGACAGTTAAAAGTTATTAAATGATATACTATAAAAACATCGCAAACATCATATTAAGTTAGGTAGTTTAAAGATTTATATTGAAAAGCTTCAGTCTTTAAAAATAATTTTATATATCCTGTATGACATTAGAATTGGCTCATTTTATTTTATAAACAATTCTGGAATAATACAACACCTAATCAAACATACAGTAGCGGCCATAAGTTAAGAAACGGAACAACAACAAAAAATTAAATGATTTCTACTTTAAAAAATTTGCATGTATGTTTAAAAAAATTTCCCAAAATCTACTTGGAACATATATGTATTTATTACAAATAAAGTTTTCTAAATTTTTTTTTTACAGAAATTAACAGTAAACAAAAATACACATTTTGCCCTGGTCAAAAGTTAAGGAACGCTGTTGAATTATAGTAATTTAGATAATTTTTAAACAACTTGATAGCTAATTTTGATTTAAAGTCAACTGTCATACATTGTTGGATCTATTTTTAAGCAAGATGGAGGCAAAAGCATGTAATTGTTTAACTCGAGAAGAAAAAAGCTCATTTTAGTAAATCATGAAGAAGGCAAATCATGTTCTGAAATTGCTGCCATTGTACGAAGGTCAAAAAGGGTTGTTTATTGTGTAATCAGTAGATTTAAGGCTGACAAGACACTTGAACCAAAATCGAGATCTAGCAGGCCTCCGATGACTGCCGAACAGGAAGATCGGATGATTGCTAAAATGTCTTTAAAAGACCATTTCAATGCAGTGAACAGGAAAGCCAATCTCTAGAAAAACTGTTTCTCATAGGTTAAATAAGGAAAAATTAGTGGCTTGGATTCCATGTCACAAACCTTTGATTTTAGAGAAAAATCGAAAGGTTCATCTGGACTTCACCACAGAGCATATCCTGTGGACAGAGGAACAATGAATTATGGTTTACTTTAGTGATGAATCTAAATTCAACTTGTTCCCATCTGATGGTAAGAGGTTTGTAAGACGTAAAAATGGAGAATGCTTACCTCCTGAATGCGTTAAGAAAACGAGGAGGGGGGAGTGTAATGGTGTTGGGGATAATTTCTTCAGCAGGAGTAGGACCCACTATTAGTTTTCACAGTGATATTGATGTCATTGTTTATAAAGAATTTCTTCACCAGCATACTCTTCCTCATTTACACAAAGGGACTGTTGAAACTCCAATATTTATGCAAGACAATGCACCTTGCCACAAAGCTAAAACTGTATCAAGCTTTCTTGAAGAGGAAGGAATAGCTGTCATAAAGTGGTCACCACAAAGCCCAGATATGAATCCTCTAGAGAATGTATGGAAAATCATTGGGGAGAAAGCTCAGAACAGAAATCCTCAAAATATTGATGATTTATGGGGTTTTCTAAAAGAAGAATGGGAAAGTATCACTACCACCTTTTGTAAGAAGTTAATTGATTCATGTGGTCGAAGATGCAATGAGGTAATCCAATGCAAAGGAAAATTCACTAAATAGTGAATTTTTCTTTAGTTTATGTATTGATCTAACAAAGATTTATCGTGTGTTCCTTAACTTTTGACCAGGGAAAAATGCATATTTCTGTTTTTTCAGTTGACTATTAATTTACTGTAAAAGAGAATTGAGAAAACTTTATACGTAATAAATGTATACACAAGGATCATTAAATAAGTTTCCAGACTTTTTTTCATATGAGCACTTTTATTGAGAGTACACACATGAAACTCGAGTCCCCTTTGAAGTAATCTCCTCCGGCTGCAATGCACTTGTTGTATCATTCCAACAACTTCTGGAACGCCCCATCAAAGTCCTCTTGTGTGAGCATGCCAATGACCTTCATCATAGCCTCTTTCATCTCCTCAATTGTCTCATAACAACAGCCTCTAAGTTTTTCCTTGAGCTTAAGGAATAACCAAAAGTCACAGGGAGCAAGGTCTGGACTATAAGGAGGGTGAGGAATGGTCTTGATGCCTATCTTGGTCAAATAGTCTGTGACAAGGATGGAATTGTGGACTGGTGCATTTTCCAGGTGGAAATGCTACTGACCCGATTTCAAGAGTGCTGGCCTCTTCCAACGGAATCTCTTCCTGAACTCCCTTAAAACCTCAATATAGTATTCCTTGTTGTCTGTCCAGTGGGAACCCAGTGCATGTAGATCATGCCAGCACTGTCAAAAAAAGGGATCATCAAAAGTTTGTGCGTGGATTTGCTCTGTCTGGCCTTCTTGGGTCTGGGAGAACCAACATGCTTCCATTGGGAACTCTGTCTCTTGGTCTCTGAGTCATAGGAGTAAATCCAGCTTTCATCGCAGGTCACCAGAGCATCAAGAACTGTGTGATCTAAATTGATCAGCTCGACCATCTCCCTGCTGTCATGACAACGTCTTTCTTTCTGATCTTCTCTGAGCACCCTTTGCGCAAATCTTCCACATCTTCAGTTCCTCGCAAATAATTGTATGTACAGTTTCCACACAGACATCACAACTGTGCACTTATTGTCTCTATAGACACACTACGGTCATTATCCATGAAATTCGTTATTTGGTCAATCAACTCTGGTGTTCTGACTTCCTGACTCCTCCCACACTTCTCATCATCCCTCACAGACTCCCTGCCTTCCTGGAATCTCTTATGCCATTCAAAAACTGATGCTCGATTCATGCAAGATGCTCCAAAAGCAGTCTGAAGCATTTCATACATTTCTTTGGCATTTTTTTCAAACAGAATTTTATTGCCTATCGTTCTTCTAAAGTGTCCTCACGTCCAGATTGCATTTTTTTAAATTCCCCAGCTGTGATAATCAGGCTTTAGTAGGGTGTATTCCAATTCCTGCTGTAGATGTTCATTTGAAGCTGAAATCATAAAAATTGGTCAGTCATCTCATAAGATGTATAGCAATAACATACTGAATTTTTTTACAACAATTTTAGATGCCTGTACAAAAAAGTCTGGAAATTTATTGAAGGCACCTCATACATTCCAAGTATATTTTGGGAAATGTACATGCAAATTTTTTTCAAATAAAAATCATTTAAATATTTGTTGTTGTTCCATTCCTCAACTTATGGCTGCTATTGTATGAGTACTTATATATCTGAAAAGGGAGTATGTAAAAGTAAATACTAAGTTTTCTTCAGTTACATAGGACTAGATATGTGATATTCTTCCATTCTGTAAAAAGAAAGAAAGAAAAAAAAAAACTAGTATGTATGATTCATCACAAGCATATATGCGCCATTTAAAAAGGAAACAATTCTTGAATGTCAGCAATATTTATTTAAATATATATAGTATCAACAACATATCTAGTTAAGAATACAGATACAAAGTCAAGTATAGCCACTTGGTTAGAATTAAAAACTTGTGGATATTTTTAATGAAAAGAAAAAATATCTAAATATATTTTCATCCAACTATGTACAAATATTTCAAGATGTGATAATACATTATTCTATTTAGCCTACATCACTGTTACCAAATAAGTCTACAAGTGACATTAGTATAGATATCATTCTTGAAAGCTAGAACTGGATTACATTCAACAATCTGTATTGAGATAATGAAGATGGCTGCTTCATTCCCTCAAAGTTAGAGAATTGCTGGTTGCAAGCTTTAGGATTGGCAGACAGATAACAGCTGCCTAAATAAAAACAAGCCTTTATAAAGTTGAAACAAATCTCAATTAAATGTGGCTGAATTTTACTAAATCTTGAAAAAGATTAAAGAAAAAAATAGATAAGTAGAGACATTGTAAAGAAATAAACAAATAAAAAGCTTCCCAAACAAAACTCTTAAAAAATGATTTTGCTGATATTTCAGAAATAGGAATTAAAACCAATTAATACCCTGTTGTTATGAATATCATTGAAATTATTTAATTAAAAATCCCTTCATTAAAAAGAAAATTCAGTTCTTTATTCAGATTTTGAGACAACTGATTACAAACTATCAGTAGAACAATTGATTTAGCAGATGGAAAATTTAACAAAAATAATTATTCACTAAAAATCTGACTCATTAATAAATATGGAATGAAGAAAAATGATTTTTTTTTTTAAATTTCTGAATAAAAAGAGAACATGCATTTTGCACATATATTTCAAGATCAAGAGATTTGGATTTTACACTTTTCTACTTATAATAAATTCCTACAACTTCTATAGCAATGTCAACAACAAAGCCATCACCAGAGGATGACTGAGGTTAGGCATGGTTTTGGAGGCCAAAGTATCATCACCAGTAACCCGGGGCACTACAGTATTAACATACAATACCACTGGGCTTTGTTGGTTTAGCATCACAATAAGAGAATACCAGATCCATGCCGATGCAGATACTGTCTGATCTTGGAGCCTTTTGGAATATTTCTATTTTTCTGTTAATGACAAGACAAGTTAAATCAGATATGCAAAAGTTACATGAACAGTAAAAGCTTGGCATCTGACATCAATGAGATTTATAACAGGAATTCAGCTGTTTTCTACACATTACACTTGTAGGTCTTCATACTTTTTCACCAAATATATTGATGTGTCCAGTCAATATTTTTCTCAAAAGGAATTGTTAACTCAATTATCTAAAGTCTTTTTGAATTAACAGATCAGATCAGAGGGTCCAGATGCCAGACAGTTTACATTATTTCAGCTAGAAAGGCAAGATAACATTCCAAATCTACAGTGACATTTCAGTTCATGCAACCATCAAACAACAAGGAATTGTACTTATTTAGAAAAGTAATTCTTTGAATGTTTCCTCCTTTTGTCGTATACAGGGAAGAACAACAACGCTTTTCTTTTCCTTTAATTACCTGAAATGTACCAAATGGTAAAGTGAGAGGAAGTTGAAGATGGCTGAGATTTACACACAGGGCAAGATACAAATCTTCAGTAAATTGCTTCTTCTCCATTCTGCTTTCAGGAGACTGTTACAGGGCCATATCAAGGCACTGAATCATCATTGTTTCTACTCGCTTCTCTACTTTTGCGAGTCTCATCAGGGCCATCTCAACGCACTGAATCATCTTATATTCTCCTTACTTCTCTACTTTTACAAGTCTAGTACAGTTCAGGCTTTTCTCTACCTCTCCACCCTGGGCAGTCTGACGCAAGGCTAGTGCCCAGAGCGGCATAATGTCTCGTAGCTCTTCTGCTGGTCTTCTTCATTCTCCATTTGTCTCAGGTAGGGTTGAAATCTTCCTTAGTTTTTATGATTTCCCGAATGCCCATGCAATCCTTGTGATCACACCTCCTGCCTATGTGTAGAGCATGGCTACGTTTCCTGTCTAGCATACTACCCATGCAACTTCGGCGGCACTTCCACAAAGGAAACACCTGCCTTATATTTACTTGAAGAAATTGGTCTATTTCCAGTTATGCCACCCATGCAATTTACATAGCAAGTAAAAAAGGATCTTTCAGTCAATATTCAACCCTTTTCCATACTAAATTTTATTGACAGCTTTACAATACCTCTTTGTAGTCTAGTACATGATTTGAAAGTTCATTAAAGTTGATATCATTCATTAAAAATAATAAATGTCAAATATACAAGTAAAATTGAAATATTTCAACAACTATTTTCAAATTTTAGAAATACTTTCTCTTTTTCAAAGTTTGTAAAGCTAAGCAATAGTAATTTTTTGCCAGAGAACTGAAAGAGCTATGAAATAAGAAGGTGACAGTGATACCAATTGTGATTGGTGTCCTTGGAATGAAGAATAGAAGATCAGAGGAATAATGAAAACCATCCAGACCACAGCACTGTAAAGCTCAGCAAGAATATTCAGAAGAGTCCTGGAGACTTCAATGAAAAATCACCAGTTACCAATGTAACAAACATGCCAAAAGTAAAATAATGATAAGTGCCAAATATAAAAGTAAGATTCAATGTTTACATTTGTGATGTTAGAGATAAATAAAATTGTTTCAGGAAAATCTCATTTTTTCCCAACCATCTCCACTGAAAGAGAGAAATGACAAAATTGAATTTTAAAAACAGTTCATTATCAAATAATCTATGTTAGTAGGATCCTGAATGAGAGGATTATTCATATATGGATTAACATTTAATCTCTTATGCTCTTTCTTTTTATTTCACTATAATTTCTATACTTCAGTCTTCTCCCTTCTTGTTATCACTTTATATTTTCTTTCTCTTTTCTCCAAACTTATTCTCTCTTTGATTTATTTTTCTAGTACTTTTTGCCTTCCTTCCTTCTTTCCTATGCATTGTATTTAATAAAGAGATTGCTCCTCAATTTATATTATCAAGAGAGGAGGATTGTTATAAAAATTATTCAAACAAATGCCTGTATTTACTATTTTCTTTAACATTGTCAGCACCCTGGTGTTTAATAACAATATTATTTGATATTATTAACTAAAGATGGCCTGTTCAGAGATCATTTGGCATTCATAGCAAGTAGATGATATTAAATTGATTGTTTAATTCCAGTTGGCCTTCTCCCAAGGCAGTACCTGCTTACAAAAGGCTGGGTTTATTGCTTGGTGTCTGAGGTGCCCTGAAAGGGATCAAGCATTTGTTGTGATGACCATGGATGAGTCTTGATTTGTGCATGCCCCCTCCCACCCACACATTAAAATGACTATGTCAAATCTGACTTTGTGGGAAATCCTTAATCCCTTATTAACTAAAGATGATGATAATATTTTGGCTAGCATACAAGATAAGCAAAACCAATTCTTTTTGGTAGTAAAAAGTAGTTATAAATCACTGCTTTTTCTCTCTTTTCATTCTTTAATCAATCATGCAGAATTAACTGTTTTAATTTCTATCTTGAAAGTCAAAATATTTTTCAAGAGATTCTCTCAATGAGAAATACTACATTTCTTCACTTTATAATTATCACTGATTATTTGGCCTTTCAATTGCTATTATTTGTGAATAACTTTATGGTGACTATTACGAACAAGATGTGTTTGTTTATTTTACTATTGTCTCTTAGATAATCATCTTTGGCTTAGTTTATTCTCTAAGTATGATCAGTATTCTACTTCAAAGAACTTAACAACTAGATTCCTCCCTTCTTCATACTAAAATATACAGACAAAAAAATAGGAGAAAAAAAAATTTCCACTTGAAACTTAACCAATCGATCTTAATATCATTTTGAATAAATATACTATTAAAACAAACCTAGCAAGTATACTTTTTCCATGTTAACAAATTCAGTTGAAAAGAATCCATTCTAAAAAAGGATACAAGAAAAAATAAGTTACTGAGACTTAAAGATAAATATACTGATTCTTGTACAGAACAAATTTACTATGTCATTTTTATAAATAATTATATAACCCTAACAACAATTCTTTACACCCACATCATCATTTCAAGGACAAATATTTTTCTAGCTTTCCTTCATATTTCCTCTCTTCTATTAATGCTAGGTTAAAAAAAAAAAGAAAAAAAAAAAAAAGGAAGACAAAACTTGTTGAATATTTTTCTTATTTGTTAAAAAGAATAAACTATGAAGTAAAGCTAAGAAACAAGAAGATAATAGCACAATGCATGATCAAATCTAAATTCAGCAAAAAAAACAACAAAAAAACAAAAAAAAAAAAGCAAACATGCTCATTATATATATCTGTGAAAATAGTGTATAAAAAGTATTTTCTGTAAGAATCAAATTTGTTTCTTTTCTTCTATCAAGGAGAGAGAGAGAGAAAGAGAGAGAGGGATAGAGCACATACAGCTGATTTAAATGCAGATTTTCATATCATGTCCCACAAAAATGTCACCATTGTCTGGCCACTAAGATCAAATCTTTGCATAAACAAACAATATAATGAACTACACAAAGAATTCAAAATATTCAATTTCTCATTTTCTCAATTTTCATGTTCATTTAAAATTTTATTCATGGATTTTAGGTGGTCATTTCTTTGTTATTTTCTCTTTCTATAAAACTAAAAAGTGTTCAAATAACTGTGATCAAAGAACACATTTGAAATTTGTCTGAACTGCCAAGATGAGGAATTATTACTAAGTGATTTATTTTTCACCATTACCCTTATCTTAGTTGCTATTTCCTGAATAAAGTGACTGAAAGAGTCAACACACACACACACACACACACAAGGTTTTAAGAACCTAATCAGTAGGTCTAGGATAGAATTGAAGACATATAGGAGGCTTTGATCAACAAAGAACAGACATTAGGTTTAAGTCTCCAAAATTATTGTTGTATGAAACAATATGCTGATGGACGTATTTCAGTTTAGCTCAAGTTGAGAATTCATTTTCGGGAGCAAGCAGTAAAATCTATATACTCATGGGGATTTTATTGCTTGATCCAAGTACTGAAGTTTCAACTTTTTGTAAATGTATCCTCATGATGCTATATCTACATATTTAACAGAACAAGTTGTAGTATATGTATTTACACAATATGTATTGACACAAGGTCAATTTTTAAACAGAGAACAACTGGTTTGAATTCAGAGTTTTCCTTCTCATTGATGGATTACCTAACCATAGCTAAATAACCTGGTCTACCTTACTATCTACCCATAGTTGAAAGAAGTGATTGATTTATGTTTTTCCCAAAAGCATTAGTGTGAAAGTGAAATGCAGCCTCATCCAGGATTTGAACTCAGCTTGTTGTGTCTATTTCCTATAATAACTGTTACACCACATGTCTCTATATTAGTTAAGTGTTACAGTTAACCAACAAGTTGAAAGTTCAATTCCTGGGGTAGGCAGTTAAATCTATATACTCATATGAATTTTACTGCTTAATCCAGAGATTGAACTTTCAACTTGTTATTAATTCATCCTTGTGATGCTATATCTACTTGTTCTGTTGAACAAGTAGAAGCATCATCACAAAGATGATTGATAAAAAAAGTAAGAGAAAAATTAACTAATAAAAGATATGTTCTCGGATTAACAATGGAATGAGAACGGCCCATAGATTGAATGAAAGTTTCAGTCGAGAGAACATTAGTAAATATGATAAGCACCTGAAGAAGAAGGATACAATGGTTAAAATATAACTAAAACAACTAATGTAAAGATAACTGTTCAAATAAATCAGAGAACTGGAAAATGATTTAAAGATTTTGCAATCATATATAAAACTATGGTTAACATTACTTCAAAAATATGTCTGACTGATCTTTTTTTCAAGTGATAATCAGAAAAAAGTTGCAACCAAGGCCAATAAAAAAATTGCAACAAAAGCCATTTTAAAAGCTAATTATTTAATATAAAAGTTAAATGTTAATTTCTTGAAACATTAAAACAATGGCAATGAATGCGAGGAAAATGTCAAAAAGCAAATGAGTAGCAAATAGAACCACTTGACATGACTTGATGTACAATCTTAACAAACAGCTCAACAGAAAAATAAATTGAAAATATTTTTTCCCCAACTGTTAAATAATAGTGCTACTAATGGTGGTGGTGGTGGTGGTGTTTGATGATGATGGTCATGGTGGTGGTAGTGGTAGTAGTAGTAATGGAGATTTCAAGCAAAAATTCAAGACACTGCATTTTTCTCAACTTTAACATTTAAAGAACAGACATGAAAGAGGAAATGATACAAAATAAAATCAATGTGAAAACCCACAACATCTAGGTGGCTTCTATCTGAGTCTAGTGGAAAAATGCAAAGGAAAGATTTTTAAAATTCTTAAAAAAAAAAAAAAAAAAAAAAAAAAAAAAAAAAAAGGAAAGATTTTTCAAAATTAAATGAAATGAAATTTTTTTTAAAGCTAAATAAGTAAAACAAGTCTGAGGGTAAAATTTAAACATTTATTAAAATTGATAACTTACTTCGACATTATTGCAGGAGTACTACAAGGGGACACGCTAGTCCCATACCTCTTTATCATCTGTCTAGACTACGTGCTTAGAACTTCGATCAACAAAATCAAAGAAAATGGCTTCGAGCTGACAAAGAAAAGAATCAGAAGGTACCCTGCAAAAACAATTACCGACGCCGACTACGCTGATGACATAGCATTACTGGTGAATACACCTAACCAAGCCGAAACACTACTGCATAGTTTGGAACAAGCCGCCACAGGCATTGGCCTCCATGTCAATGCACACAAAACTGAATATATGTGTTACAACCAAACAGGCGACATTACCACACTAGACGGAACCTCTCTGAAACTAGTAGACAAATTCTCCTACCTAGGAAGCAGCGTCTCATCAACCGAAAAAGACATTGACACACGACTAACAAAAGCATGGACAGCTATCGATAGGCTCTCAATCATATGGAAATCAGACCTGACTGATAAAATGAAACACAGTTTCTTCCAGGCAGCGGTCGTATTGATACTGCTATATGGATGCACTACTTGGACGCTAACTAAACGGCTGAAGAAGAAACTAGACGGCAATCACACAAGAATGTTGAGAGCAATATTGAACAAGTCCTGGCGACAACACCCCACAAGACACTAACTATACGGCCACTTGCCTCCCATCATGAAAACTATACAAGTTTGACGAACCAGACATGCAGGACACTGCTGGAGAAGCAAGGACGAACTCATCAGTGATGTACTCCTATGGACCCCCGCATATGGCCAAGCAAAAGCAGGACGACCAGCACGAACATACATACAGCAGCTATGTGAGGATACGGGATGTAACCCTGAAGACCTGCCAAAAGCGGTGAATAATAGGGAGAAGTGGCGAGAGAGTGTCAGGGATATCTGTGCTGGCGGCACGACATGATGATGATGATGATGATATATATATATATATATATATATATATATAACTTGAAAATGATTAATTCTTTTTCTTTGAAAATTAAGTCATCAATGTGAATCTCATGTTAAAGGTATGGTGAGTTTTAAGGCTTTAAAAATTTGGGACTTAATTTTATCAGATCTAAATACCATGCATAATTCTTTTATACAAATTCATATAATTTCTTTTTTTAAAATAGTATTTTTATTCATCAAGTATGAATTATCATAAAGATAGAGACAAAATTCCAGCCAAAAATCTAATATAAAATATTAGTTCTATAAAGTTTCTTAATATAATTTCTTTTAAAATTTAAAAACCCATAAATACAATACTGTAATAAGAATTATACGAATACAAATTACATATTTGTTTACATGAGGTGCGACACAAAAGTAATAACTTTTAAAAGAAATATATTTTCTGATTTTTTTTTTTGGGGGGGGGGGTTGGTTTTATGGCATATTAGCCCTTGTAAATTATTTAATGCCAAATCCACTCAATACATATATATTAAATAGATATGATTTGTAAACATTTCATAGATGACATATTTAAATGAGCCTGAGCTCATTCTTTTGCACACAGTTAAATGGTTTCAAGTATTGCTATGTATCACTAACAATTCAATTAAACATCATTCATTTGTTTTCATTCAGTTGAATGGTAAAACAGTTCTATTTCTGACAATTCAATTTAATATAAGTCATTTGTTTGTACACAGTTTAAATGTTAAACAGTTCTATTTGACCCATAGATAGGACACTATCAGGTGCAACCACTCTGGTCAGAGTGGACCTGAGAGCAATAGCAATGGAGGAGTACTCCACATTCCCCAAAGCTCCAAGTCTGAAGCCTCACCATCAGGTGGTTTAGTGTAACATTTGGACAGTCATTGGTATGGGTTCTTACTCCTCTGCAGAGATGCAGTCAGTATATTCTACAGCCCCAGGCGACTGGGCTAGAGTTTTTTTTTGTTTCCAAATGCTAACTGGACTTTCATTCACATCAATTGAAAAAACAAACAAAAAATAAACAACACCTAATTGCAACTATAGATTCTACAATCTCTAACTGAATGACCTCTGCTTGAGGCCTTTTACAAATATACTAGACAATGAATAATCTGAATAAGTGACCAATTACTATCTTTGTCCTATAATAGTTGCTACAATTACTATATGAAACATATATCTAAATGTAACAATCATTATCAGATAGTGGTAGAATCTTTTTTTTTTTCCTTCTGAAGAAAAGACCAAACTGAAAACAAAAAAGGTCTTTCTGTATGAGTACTTAGTTATTAAAAACCAAACATTTACTCCTGTAATGGTTAATCTTATACAAGTAAAATCCATAATATCCACTTTGCACTGCCTATCAATTATTATCTTTATGTAACAGAAAAAAAAAAAAAAAAAAAAAAATGACTGATCATATTAGCAGTCTGACATTCTGTTATAGAAACTGACAAAACCCTTTATTATACAATGATTAATTACAAACATAATCTGACCAAACTAGCTGAATCATTTTTTCTGAAACATGAAAACTGAAAAATATCAAAATCATATCATTCTTTCATTTAAGAGACTATGAAAATTTGTTTCAGCTGTGATGTCAAAAAAAAAAATTTAATAGAACAAGTTATGTAGGAATTATTTTATATAATTTTTTCACTTATCACGGGTATTTTTTTATTGATTAAATACTTCGACAAAAGTGTGAATACATGCATACACATGTAGAGAGATTTTTTAAAAAGAATCTTCCTTCTGTCACATCTCAAACATTGTGCAACCTATTCAGTCAGAATTTAAAAAAAAAAGCTTTTTTTTTTCCAAACTTTTAAAATGAAACAATCAATTTCACATTCTTGAATTCATGATGAAATTATTTTAATCCTAAAAAGACAGATTTCATATTTCATTAATTTATCAAATTAAAAAGATGTAATGAAAGGATGCAGATTAAACTGTTAATGGAATTATTGAATAGTATTAATATTTAATAATAATAATAATAAATCCTGAAACTCTAAATGGAGTCACTTCTATTAGAAACACTAATGAATATTTCAGTTCATCAGACAACATTGTTCACATATTCATTCATTACATTTCTTGCTTTTGCCGCTTGATGCAGATAAAAGACCAACGTTTGTCATCTTTTTATTTTGATTCACCGAAATAAAATATATCAACGTAGTATCAATATGATGGCTCAGCAAAATCCCTCCTTATAAAACATTCTCTTTTAGTATTTTCCAAAGTTTATCATGAACATATTTATACATAATAGATTATTAAGTCTGTAGGAAAATTATGAAAAACATTCCTCTGTAAAACATGCAGCTTTGTCAAGTCCTTGTATTTAAACAGTATTATTTGCAAAAAAAATTTCAATAAAATAACAATTCTGATATGAGCCAGGGTTAGGGTTATGGTTTGCCTTCAAGTAGTTCATCAAAGTGTTCAGTCATACAGGTGGAAGAAGCTTTCAGATGCAAAGTTCCATTTTGAGAGGATAACTGAAAAAATTTATAACTCAACATATCTGATTCTTCAACAAAGAAACATTCTAGCTTGATATAACAATTCACCTTTGTGTATGGGTAAAATTTTCAGACTTAAGAGAATCCTAACAGAGCGGCATAGAATTTTTAAAAGAAAGTTACCAAAAAAAAAATTATTAAAAAATTATAATGTTAATATAAGTATTTGAAAATAATGGCCTGGAAGATAAGAAAATAAAGAAAATGTCTTACTTACCTGTACTAGAAAGGTGTGATGATTATCATCCAGCAATTGAACCCGGAGGTTCACAAGCTTTCCCTTACGAGGGGACTTTGGTAACATAATATCTGTCGCCATTTTGCACCCTTTTTTATTTTTGACGGGTCTGTCTAAAAGAGTCTTTCAAATCCTATTTTGGAAATTTCATGATTTCAGAATAATCATAGGAAACCTGCAAAAGATTAAAAAAACAAAAATAAAAATATTGAAAATATTTACAAAATCTTTCAGAGAATAAAAATGAAGTTTTAAACATAATTTAGCATTAAAATTTATTCTTTTTCTGACAGCACAAAAGAGAAGAGGCTATTTTAAAACACACTTAAATCAATAAAAATAATTTAGTGATATTTATTTCATTTTTTCTTTGATCTCAAACACCCAAAACAATGAACATGTTAAAGTTCCAAATCTTTAAAATTCGATGCAGTTTTTATTTCTCTCGATTTTTAATTGGTGACAAAAACAACCTCTGGGTGGAAAAATATTCACAGACTTGCAAACATACAGAAAATACGGAAATTAAACAGAAATTAAGAAACAATTTAGAATTTATGAGGGTCATAGGCTGACCATGATACTCTTATGGAATGTGACCAAACAAGGTTTATTCAACAGTCCCCCTTGTAATCACACACTTGTTCTATAGGAGTTGCTGTGTTTGAATCTCATTGGTAAAAAAAAAAGTCATCCACAGCAAATATGACATCATTATATGAATATTTCAGCCAACAAACTTTTCAGCTTACCTTCGTATAGAGTCCAAGCAGCTTACTATTATTTCCAAAAGTAATTCACTTAAAATGTTCTTCAGTCAATATATGTATGAATTTTTTTTTCTTAATTATAAAGTTTTGAATTATATTAACAGGAAAAGTAATACACAGTCAAAGATTGTAAAATCATTTTCTTCAATAAAAGACAAAAAAAATTTTTTTTTTTTAAATGCTAAAACAGATTAATGTGCAGAATCAAAATGGAATGGTAAGAGATTATTTTTTGACACGAATAAAGATTTGCTTTTCTAATCATAAAGCTTATGTTGTTTTTTTACAAAAAATAAAATAAAAATAACTGTATGACAATATTACTTATTTTGAGTAACTTGAGGCATAAACATCTGATTTCATATGCTTAAGTATCTTCAAAAGATTTTTCAAATTATCTTTAATAAGTAAAAAGAAATCAATATTTTTATTTCCTGTCAGAAGGAATGGTACTTGAAAGAGATTTTTCAGTCTCAGTATAAATATCAATTAATTTCATGGTAGGAAAATAATTTTTTTTTTTCATTACAGTAAGTCATTTCTTTCTTTGTTTCAAACCAAATACTTTCTGAAGAAAGCAAAATTTCAAAATATTTCATCAAAACTTGAAAATTAGAATAGTCCCATTTTGTTAGTAATGTTAGCATTCACGGCAACTAAGAATTCTTTTTTCTGCATTTCCAATGCCAACATTGATTAAGTGCCAAAATTTTCATCGTTTTAGGGTAAAAATAAATGATCAACTTTTTTCACTATACCATCAAAAATATTAAATTTATTTTTTGTGAAAAATGATAAAAGCTACAAAATGAGGAGGAACTGGTGATAATATTGATAAAAATCAATGGACAATAGTGAGAAAGAAACAAAACCTTGTTTTGATAATTTTTGAACAATTGTAATTATACTGTTTTATCCCAATGCAACCAGAAATATGCCATGTCACGAGATAAATTTATATATATGTTTATACTCATAAAATTAGCAGTTGAAAACTGAAAACGAATTTGTTTGCAATTTTCAATTGCTAATTTAATGGGTAATTTTTTTTACTTTCATTGTCAGTCTTTTTTGTTAGAAAACATTGACCTTTTTTCCATTCCTTTTTTTTTTGCACAATAATTGACTATGGAAAATTTTGAACCTCTAAATTTGTGGAAGAGGCATAAAGACTTGCTTGGAAACTGCACTAGAAGGACAATCAAAGAGATTATAGACTTCCTCAGCATCAGCAGAAGGATGGTGGAAAAGGTCAAAAAGGAGCTGGAGGATTTAAGAGTTCATCATGAAAGTCCAGGAGATCAATAATGATCCCAGCAAGTTGATGTGTGCCATTGCAAGAGAGAAAGGTGTGGATAAAAATGTCATCAAGCAGGTATCTTTTATACAAGATGAAGAAAGGATAATTTCTGTCCAAGGTGATGCAGGTAAAGCAACTTAAACACAACAAGAAGATGATCAAAAAGTTGAAACACCTGCTAGAGCCAGGCATACTGTGGTTCTACTACAATGAGAACTTTTGCCAAGATCAGGAGATTCCCTCCCAGAACAATAAGTGGCTCACTGTCTCACCCAAGGACACACCTCAAGTCATGCAAAGTTTCTTGCGACAATCATGATCTTTGGTGCCATCAAGAGTGAAGGTGATGTCATACCCCCCCCCACCAACACCAACATCTGTGTTCTAAGTGAGGAGGTGAACCCCTGGATTGACTGAGTAGCTACATGGAAGCTGTACATGTGGTAGCAAGACTCAGTGCTGTCTCACATCAACTTGAAGACCCTAGGTCTGCTTGTAGAAGAACTTCAACCACACTGCACTTGATATTTGGCTTCCCAACTTGCCTGATTTCAACCCCCCCTCGACCTTTTTTGTGTGGGGTGTAATAGAATGAGACCAACAGATCCAGCTGCAACATGGACAAGCTGAGGGTCAGGATTATCAGGACCTTCAGGGGCTTAAGTTAGAAGATAGTGACAAAGGCCTGTGGTGGGTTCATCAAGTAAGATTGACAGAATATGTCATGAAGACTAAATGACCCAAGTCTGGTGAATATATCTTTAAAATTTTTTTTTTTTTTTTTTTTTACTCGGTTATCTTGCAAATGAATACTGTCTACACTATATATATATATATATATATATATATATATATATATGAATTCTACAGATACATAAATAGCTAGTTTGGAAATAATTCTAAATTTCAGAAAAGAGTCTCAGTCTAATGTTATAAGACAAAATTTAAAAAAAAACTCACCTTTATTTTAACAATATTTATTATTAATGGATTTATTATCTTCAGTGATAATGATTACATAATAGAATACTGAAATCTATTTTCATATTTTATGCTCAGTAATGATTTAAAAAGTAATATTTCTATAAAATACTTTCAAAATCTAACATGCACCATTTGTAAACTACTTTCAATCAAAACTGAAGAGCATAAAAGGGAAGTGTAACTACAACAACAGCATTCTACTACAGTCAGCTGTTTCTACTTATTCTTTTGAATAGTTGGATATCAGCAGGCATTTTATTGTTTTATATTTTTATTTTTTGATAAAGAACAATGAAAAACATAACCAAAAATAATGCAGATGTAATCGATATGTGTAGAATATGAAATAATTTTGCATATAGTCAATCGGGTTAGCAGAGAGCATAAATAATAAATTATACTGAGATTAGTACAGATTGTATGTACCAATTTCCATTTTACATAAAATGACACCTTTTTTTAATGTAAGTTTCCGCATCAACTTAGTCAAATGCTATTAATGAGAAAATCTACAGCTTTTTATTCTCAACAATTGAGAATTGTTATGTCAACATTGCACAATAAAGATATTTACAAAATATAAAAATAAATAAATGTAAATAATGGCATATCAAACATCAAAACTAAGAGGAGTCATGTTACAGATGTTGAAATAAGATAAATAATTATCCCCCTTTAGATAATTTACACATCCATTAGGGGCCCCCATAGATATCAGTTCAAAAAAAAAAATTCTGGATCTTTATTTACTTTGTCTTTAAGCAGTAGAGATGTTTCTGACTTTTACCAGATAATGGTAAAGCCACATGGTTATCAACCCTTATAAAATAAGCCCTTTTCTATCATGTACTGCTGGGACATGTTGGTATATTCTTTTGTTTTAATACTACTTGTAGGTATATTATGTATATAAAATGTCAAATGTTCTTAGTATGGACAAATGAGTTTATCTCAGTTTCTTTCCATTGTGTTCAGTGTTAGCATATCACAGATATATTAATGCTTTGAGGACTCAAAACATCTTTTCCACCATAAAGAATCCAATATAGGAAAGTGTAGATTTTTTTTAATCAAATCCCTCAGAAATGATAGTAGAGGAAGATAAGAGAACGACTTTGTAATTTGTGTTTCATGTTGAACTCGGGAGCCCACATAGAATTGAAGAAAGTCAAAGTATTCATCAGCCAAAACGTTGTGAATATAACAATGAAGATAAAGACAATTGTCCAAATACTTTAAGTAATGAAAGTTATCAAGCTTCATCTAAGAAATTTAGACAGATAATATCTTAGTTGGTTTTAGTATGATACATGAAACACTTTTTTAAAATTATATCTTCCCTTGAAAGCCCAAATATATGTAATAAATGACTGAAAAAGTGCTTTCTGAAAGGAAATACAGAAACTTTCATGAAAGAAAAGATTAATATACCAAAGTGTTATACAGTCTACTATCAACACACTATCTCCATTCAATTCCTGAAGCCTAGAAAGTCAGAGATGGCTAGCAGCTGCACAAGTTGCAATATATTGCCAGATTCCAGTTGCTAACTGAAATTTGTCAGTCTTCATATAGCTGCAGCAGTTTGTTTAAGGTTGTCTCTTCTAGCTTTCAAGACTAACCTATAAAGTAAGGGGGGTTAGAGACTTCAGTTCTTGAGGTTTGAATTCTTTCTCCTAAACTGGTTCCTTATATAAAGCTAGAGGATTCATGCCTTTCCCAAGAGCATAAAGTGAATACAGTCTTGACTGGAATTTGAACTTATCCCACAACTTTTAAGTTTCCACACTAATAACTCTGGTGTTATCCACACCTACTATTCCAAGAGGACCAAGTAATAAAAGTGCTTTTTAAATAACATTGGGCTTTGAAACAATAACAAAAGAATATCATTAGATATTAACAATGGTAAAAGGATAGAAAGAAGAAAGGTATCAAACATTCCTACAGCTAACTGATTCATCATTAAAAAAAGCAATAAAAGCTAAAAAGTAAATCAAATAAAATCTCTCTTGAACAAAGTTATAAACAAAAAAGAATTACTCTTCGATAAACTATTTAGATTAACATCATCAAATTTGTTATATTTATCTTTTAGTTTCTTCAGGTATACGTATTGATAATATTTTTTTTCTTCTTGTTCATATCTTCATTGGTCAAATCCCAAAGATTTCTCAGTTTTCATATTGAACTAGAGCTTCAAATGCTGAATTTTAAATTATATCCAAGTACAAATCTATTCTTTTTTTTTCAACATCAATCTATTTTAAAAGTCTTTTGCATGTAATTATATTGTGAAAATTAAATTCACTTATTACATTATTTACAATGATCAGAGAAAACAAGTTTTCTATTTTAAACACTCCCAAGTAGAGAGGAAATAAGAAAAAAAATGGCAGTGCACAGGAGAAATGTTTTTAATTAGAATCAAAGTATGAAATTATTCTCATAGAATGTGTGTGATTAAAATCAAGTTAACATATAAATAATAAACAAATGCATTTCATTTCCTAAAATATGTAAAAAAAGAATTTTACTTTACAAATTGTATTTGGTAATAAACAGGTATATAAATGAGGGTCTAGACTTAGATTTTTTGTTTGAGGAGTTAGGTAGGTTTATATAAGAAACATGGAGGAGGTAGTTAATATAGCTGAAAGAATGAAAAGATGATTTTTTTTTAAAATTCAGTTGATCATATTTGTGGCCTTTAATAAAAAAAAAAAATAAAAATAAAAAAAAACTTTAATTTAAAACAATAACTCAGTATTGAAAGTAATGTATATAAAGTTTTACTCCAATTATGAACTAACAATGAAAATGCAAGTTTGTGCAGATTTAAGATATGCAGTCTGATTGATGAGCTACATCTTTAGAAATATCTTGGAGATAAATCAAGCAATGATGTTTCTTAAATAAAAAATAAAAAAAAGTAATGGTAAAAGGTTTTTAAATAAGAGAAAATCCTTGCAACATGAGAACTAAAAATTTGAAAATAGAAAAGAAGTAAAAATAAATATGAAAGTGTTAACATATAAGAAATTCTTATTTATACTAAAACAGTGGGCTTATTGTTACAATTATCATCAAAGTAAATGGAATTAACAACCCAAATTCAAATCTTGGACCAGGCTGTTTTACTTTGCACTAATTCCATTGAGAAAGGCATAAATCTATCTTTTCTTTTCCAGCTATGAGTAAAAAGTAGGGTAGATTGGGTTCTTTAGCTATAGTTAGGTGCAACCATCCTAGGAAAAGAAAAACTCTAAAATCAAACCAGCTGTACTCCACTTAAAAATTACCTGTGTTGTATAATGCCCATGATGGAAGGGTTGGATAAATGCAAACTTATATCCAAACTTCATATAAGAATACAGGATTCTTTTTTTAGACAAGTCTTTTGATTTCTGAACATCTGTCTGGATGTCTTTTACATAATAGCAATGAAAGCTACTTATGACTTTTGATAATATATATATATATATATATATATATATATATATATATATATATCCAAAGATTGGTTAATTACTTATTGACATCATTCAATACTAATTTTGTTTGTCAACTGACTTATTTAATAAAATTGATGCCTATATATAATAAAGTGATAATGAAGAGTTAAAAAAAACAGTAGCATGACATCAAGGATCAATTACTGGCATTGTTAATATTTAAAAGGAGAAAAATCTATCAAAATATATTAATCATATCATTCAGATGAATTTAATCATATATTGGACCTAAACTACTTGAATTTAGGTTTAAGAGATTCTAGCAAGAAGGTTTTTGTATGAAATTTAAATACACTGATGTGATGTTTACTAGTTTATAACTATTCAAATAATCTAATATAAAAATAATATATAAGAATAGTTTTACAAAATTCAATGTGTACATGCTTTAAAGGCAGCAGCTAAAATTTATTTTCAAAAGTAGAAACCAATGAGAACGGTACATACTATCATCTATGTAGAATTGCTGGTCCAGATTGCCCATTAAATGAAAATATTTGACTTGATCAAATATATTAATTAAATAGACATATATATATATATATATATATATATATATATATATATATATATATACACACACATTCTGTGAGCACAGAAGTAAAATCTACCTACCAAAATATTTGTTGAATATTCAACCTGAATATTCATTTATAATGTTTTCAGAGATATGTTACTATTTGTAGGTTAAAATCAAAATATTTTTCACTGAAAGACTAAAGAAAAAGTCAAGAATGAAAAATGAAAGCTATGTCAACCACTTGAGAAACCTATTTGCCTCTACATTAGCCTTATTTCCCGAAATGTTAACTACCTTATGAGATCTGATATGGGCCCAGACATAGAATCTAAGAGGAAAGAAGTATTCATAAGTTTGGCTCTACTATAAGAAACATTATTCAAAGGGCAGAGAAACTAAACCTAAATGAGTAAAATTATGGATCAAATTACAGAAAATATGCCATGATATGGTTTTTTTTATTTCCTTTCTCTTTTTACAAGTTCCTCCTAACATTATAAGTGAGGCTTTTTTTTTCCCCCCATGTTTATCTTAGATTTGATAACAAAATATTTCCACATGTATAGAATATCTTATAGTGATAAATAAGAAATCTATTTAAGATAAACTGGGACATTCTACCTAAGAAAAAGAGCATAATGACAAATAGTAATGACAGCAAACACATCTTAAATTAACTGGAGTTTTGACAAGACCAAAGGTGTTCAACATATGTGGTGCCTTTAATAAGTTTCCAGACTTTTTTTTTGTACAGGCATTTAAAATTGTTGTAGACTCTTGAAAATTCAGTATGTTATTGTTATACATCTTATGAGATGACTGACAAATTTTTAGGATTTCATGTTCAAATGAACAGCTACAGCAGCAATTGGAATACACCCTACTAAAGCATTATTGTCACTGCTGGTAAATTTCAAAAATGCAATCTGGACATGAGAACTCTTTAGAAGAACGATATGCAATAAAATTCTGTTTTAAACTTGGAAAAAATGCCACAAAAACTTATGGAATGCTTCTGACTGCTTTTTGACCATCTTGCATGAATCAAGCATCAGTTTTTGAGTGGCATAAGGGATTCAAGGAAGTCATGGAGTCTGTGAGGGATGATGGGAGGTGTGGCAGGAGTAAGGAAGCCAATACACCAGAGTTGATTGGCCAAACGATTAGGGTTAGGGTTACTATGTTGAAGTTTTAAGGGAGTTCAGGAAGAGATTCTGTTGGCATTTCCACCAGGACAATGCACCAGCCCACAACTCCATCGTTGTCACAGACTATTTGACCAAGATGGGCATCAAGACAGTTCGTCACCCTCCCTATAGTCCAGACCTTGCTCCCTGTGACTTTTGCTTATTCCCTAAGCTCAAGGAAAAACTTAGAGGGTGTCGTTATGAGACAATTGAGGAGATGAAAGAGGCTGTGACAAAGGTCATTGACACGTTCACACAATGGGGCCTTCCAGAAGTTGTTGGAACAGTACAACAAGTACATTGCAGCCAGAGGAGATTACTTGGAAGGGGGCTAGAGTTTCATGTGTGTACTATCAATAAAAGTGCCCATACAAAAAAAGTCTGGAAACTTATTTAATGATCCTCGTAACATAAATAGAAAGTCAATAATCATGAGAAGATAAAATATTATCATCATCCAAGTATTTCTTTAATGAATATATAGCATGACATATTTGTATTAGTGAAAAAAATCTCAAGGAATGCCATCATACACAATTGTATTTTAATGAACATTTTTATATATTAATTATTCATAAAACAAGTACAAGTTGAGTAACCTGATTTTGATTTTATGAATTTACAAAATCAATTCATTGAACACACTGTCAGTGGAACCTAGAATACATTGAATCTGGTGATGAGGTTCCAGTTCTGGATCTTTGAAGAAGTCACCACTTCATTGCCATGACTCATAGGTTCACTCTGATGTGTTTCAGTTTTATCTATGGGTCAAATAGATTTGTTTGAAAATTATCAATATTAGATAGGAATACTTGAAACTATGTAACTGCATGCAAACAAAGTTACTTGAAGCTATATTTGTTTATAAATGATTATTATCATATTGAAACGATATTATTGCTTGAAAAATTAAACAATAAAAAATACTTCAGCATTAAATAACTCAGCAAGGGTTGACATGTTATAAAACCAAGCAATCATTTCATTTCATTTGTTTTAACCAGGTTTTCTTCAGTATAATCTTAGGAATGATATAAAAATACAAAACTAAATCTGGGTGTGTGCTTTCATGCAAATTTTTAGATTATGTAAATAAAACAAATCTTTCGCCTTTGTACAATGAAAGAAATAAAGAGAAATGACAAAGTCTTTACATGTTTAAAGTTAATCAACAATGAATAAAATAAGCTTTCTTGATTTGTCTTAACACCCAATTATATCCTCCTCTACCTCCTCCTCCTTTGTTTTCTTACTCAATTGATAGGATCTTAATGAACATAAATGGTAGAGGTGAAAAGATGAAATGAGAGGAATGTATTTGTATGGATGTGAAAATGGGGCTCATCTGTATCCAAATAATTGAAGTTTTCTGAAACCTAATCACAAAATTTTAACCATCACACATTAAGATGGTTAAAATTGATGTTCTTACTTTTGACACTTTAAATTATGGTATTATTTGATTGTATATTTTTTTTAAATTTAAACTACTATTGGATAAGTTTTGACAAGTTGTTTGAAAAAAAATTTATAAGAGAAATCAGATTAGATTAGATCAGCTTAGTATCCTTAAAATGACTCTTTTAAACCAGTAAAAAAAAAAAATTTATTCTTTATTTTTCATGCTTACAAATTTTACTTTTTTTTCTTTTCTTTAGCCTTTAATCCTTCTTGAGTTTTAGCTTTTGCATGCTTATAGTCCGGCTTCATTAAAGGTGATCTTCAAAGACCAATGTTCAATTTCAGTTCCACTATGTTGTTGGCAATTAGTTTCCATCATTTCAAAACTTATTTCTTTTTATTGATTATTGCGTATTTTATGCATTTATTCAAATCCTTTGAAACAAAAAACTCAACTAAAAATACAAACTTTTAGTTATATTTCAAAAAATAGAAAAAAGAACATTTTTTCACCAATGAATAGTTACTTTATGATATTAGTAAAATATCAATTATTAACATTAAAACATATACAGCATATATTCTGAAATTCCTTGAAATAAAAACAACTAATAATAAAATCTTTCCTAGGTTTTGTTGTTTCAACTGATCCATTATACAACATTTTTTAGGAGTGATTTATAAACCTTCTGTTCATGTACCAATTGAGTTATATAGTGAATGGTATTGTATGTCTCAAATTGCTAGAAAAAAACGATTCCAGTGGATATACTAGGAACCATTTTATGTAGTTTAGAAAGAAATGAGGCAGTCTTTCTTTCCTTACAAATTATACATAGAAAGACTGTAAAACAGTGACCAAAACATTATGGTAACAACATAAAGGATTTCAATTGTCCAAACCAAGTTTAAAATATTAATGACATCTCTCAAAGTTATAAACAATATACTGTTATATTGGAAAACAACATAAATGCACCATATGACTAACATATATATTCACAATGGCAAAATCACAAAAGTCTGATTGAAATTGAGATATGCCAAAATAATATTCAGATAAAGGCCAGGCCACAAAATGATATACAAAGTGAATATTATTAGGTATTACTGAATAAAAATAAAATTGTAATATTTGTGCAACCAAATATAAAATTGCAAAAATATACAGTGACACAGAAAACGATTGGACATAAGGAAATTTTTTAATTTTTTTTTAAAGAAAATAATAATTTCAATTATTGCTAGTAACTCTGAACTTACACTTTAATATAGTAAATACTTAAGATATACTACATATAAGGGGGGAAAAAAGGAAATATTTGCCATCACCTAAATTTATTAACACATTCAATATATAAGTATAATAATTTCTGACAAATATGAAAAAAAAAAAAAAAAAAAAAAAGTATAAAATTTGCAGTTTAAGGTTGAAGTCTATTCAAATGATTAATTTTCAATTTTCTATCACTCAAGCAGAGCACACACACACACACACACACACACACACACACACACAGAGCAACAATTTAAAAGGTCTACATGTATTCTGAATGAACACAGAATTTCCGGCTGGCCACATGCAAAAGTTTTTGCCAAAAAACAAAGAAGTTTGTACAGGGGTAAGTAAGCATCTTAATCACAGAATGGGATATTGAAAGATCTCCAGTGAACTGAATATCCTTATCAGAATGATTAGAGCTATCATCAAAAAAATGGAAACAACATGGCCTAACTATCTCACTCAAACAGGATGTCCTCTTAAATTAAGTGAACATACTGTTCTATCCATTTGTCAGGAAGTAATTCAAAACCCATTCACTTCAGATAAATCTACAGGCAACAGAGATAGAAGTAAGCAAAGATACAATTGATGAGACACTCCACTGTGTGTAGGACTGTATTCTCAGACTTTTAGGAAAAGGCATGTAAAGTCTTATCTACTCTTTGCTCATAATCATTTCATAGAACCTGCTTCACCAAGATCTTAGAAAATCTACTGAAGGATTTCAGCTTAGTTCATCAGAAAAATCCTAAAAACTTGAGCAACCATAAGGTGATTTCTCAACTGGAATAAAATAAAATTGCAGTTAATTTCTGAAAGAAGCTTACTTCAAACTATTTTAAATATCAAACATCATCATAGTAAATAAGTAATATGCTGGTAAATACTCAACACAACTGATTTGTGTCCAAATTTTATGATGAATTTGTCAATAAATTTAGGTATAGGTAACTATTTCCTATATTTTTCTTATAATCAATATCATAAGTATTTAGTATATTCAGGGGAAGTTTAAAGTTAGTAATAATAATAGAATTTTTTTATCATTTAAAAATTCCATGTATCCAATATTTTTTTTCTTATCATTGTATTAAAAGTGTGCTTATTTTTGGACTGTTAAATATATATATCTATATTTTTAGTTACAGAGTTTCAATATTGTAAAGTTTGGTAATGAATAATACCTAATGATATCCATTTAATTGTATAACATTCCACTAGAAATAAAATTTTGTTATCTTTAGTTTAGAACAAAAAATAATATCTTAACAACAAAAAAAAAAAAAAAAAGGTTGTTAAGGATGTATTTATTCATAAGCAATTATTGTATATATTTGATGTCTTGAAGATATTTAAAGGAAAGTTTATTTGTAAATACTTTAGTAGTTTGTTGATTTTTTTTCCCTCTTGCCATTTATAAGTCTTTATGTATGGTAATAGTACAAGGTAAATTATTGACACTGACTTAGAGAAATTGATTTTAATAAAAAAGGATACAAACCAAAAATTAGATGATAACCACCACCTTTATAGACTTTTGTACAGCAGCCCCAGAAAGGATTTTACATAGAGCTACACAAGATTTTGTCTCTAAGGTAGACCATAGAGGTAAAATTACAATACTGATATGAAATAGAGCATGTCTGTTTGATGTTTATTGCTACTGGACAAATTATAAAAGAATGCTGACATGTCTGTTAGCCATCAAATAGATAGATAGATAGAGAGAGAGAGCCAAGTATAAAGCAGTTATCTTAGAAGGCATCTCTTCCTCTTTCCCTGTCTGCAGTGCTTGTCATCTCATTTGTAGATAGTCACTTTTTTAAGAACTATTTTTAAGGGGTCAATTACTTATTTATAACATTCCTGAATTAAAAAAAAAAAAAAAGTTTAAATAATTTTTAAAAAATGCCTAAAACTAGTTAAAAATATGTAAAAACTTTTCTTATGAACACAAGCATTAGTTATTAAAAAATATTTACATTGATGCATGAAAAATTATTTTTTCCTAATTGTTTAAATTTATTGAAATGGCTAAAATAAAATTTGTTTTTAAACAAAGATTTTAAATTCATATAACTCCTTATTAATAGAAGTTATTAATGTTATTTAAATGATTTTCCAGTCCAACCTAAGAAAAAAAAAAAAAAACAACACTTTTTGAAGTCAATATTCAAAGGATTTGCACTTGTAGATTTAAATTTAGATAATTTTTTTTTATTCCAGAAGAGTTCCAAAAGCAAAACTTCAATTTGCCACCACAAGCCAAACCTTATACTGAATTGAAACTTTTTCAAAACATTTCTCTTTTATTGTATAAGTACTGAACATTTTTTTATTGAAATCAAACATTTAGTTAAGTTTTAGTAGATTTTTAAAAATCTAGGTGTTTTTTTTAGCTAAAAATTTTCTTATACAAATAATGAATTTTTTTCACAGATAAAACAACTTTACATAAATATAAGTGTATGCAAATAATTTTTATAGCAGATTTTTCTCCAATCTTACTGAGAGCAAAAAGATTTTGACTATAAAATTTACTTTTATACAATTTTTCAAGACCTTCCCAAACAGGAGTTAAAAAATTATAGCAACAGTTTAACACCTATTTACATTGCATTAAGTATAATAAATAATTCAAAGATGATGTTAAATAGAGAAAAGCATATATTTATAGGTTATAGTTATGTCAATTTATATAAAGAGCTTTAGTGTCTGTAAATGTTGATTTAAATGGGAGAGGTAAGCATTCTGGAATCAATTCTCTATAGAAAAAGTGAGGGTTAAATGTATTGTTCAATTTTTTGGCAATTTGAGTTGTCAGAGGACAATTAATAATTAAACATCAGTAACATGAGACAATTTTGCTTTTCACAACTCCTCGTTTTTAAAGATATCTTAAAGAGAGTGACTGTATTCCTTTTATGAGAAAAAAGACTAAAACTGCAAGTAGCTTGTATGAGAAGTGACCTGCTTTGATAATCAATATACAATTTAGATATATTAGTAAGAATAAAAGTGCACTAAGTTGAGCTGAAGCAGTGCTTCAAGAAATGAAAATAATCCAAAGTTTAAAAAAGGCATAGTTGTAATATAAAAATTAAAAAAAAAAAAAAACTCTGGGAAAGGGAAGAGTAGTGTAAGGTTAAAAAATTTTGTTGAGGATCGAGGAGCAGAAAAAAATTGCAGTAAGACTGAAAACTTGTGATTGGTTTATAAGAGGAGAAAAAGTTGAAAGCCACTACTGCCCCCTCCCAACTTCATCTATCACTAACAGTAATCAGTTTTGGTGAGAGAGGTTGACACCTTATCATTCTGGATTGAAAGTTGAGAAAAAAGAAAGAGAAATCAGATAAGAACATGAAAGGAAAAATATTCTAAAAAAAAAAAAACAAAACAAAACAGAAATTCATTCCAAATAGAACAAAATACTTGACTTTATTCATATCCCTTCAAGTGTTGTTATATTTTGGCAATTAGACAAGCTGTAAGTGAAACAACGTTTCTTATATTTCTCACAAACTAACAGAAAACCAAACACTGAAAAAAAACAAAAAAAAAAAAAAACCTCCCCAAGAAAAAAAACAACAAAAACAACACTTGTAAGAACAAATACACAGATTTATATAACCTATACAGACATAGTAGATGGGATGCAAAAGTTAGGACAAATCAATGCTAATTTTACCTTGTTTTTGCTGCTAAAAGAAATAATGGTTATCATGAACAAATATTGGACTTTTATCAATAAATTATAATGGTTTGGGGTACAAACAATCCTAATGTTTCTTTAGTATATTCAACTTAATTCTGAGGATTTGTTTTTATGAAAAAAAGTTCTCTTGTTTTTGTGAACTGTACTTAGAAAAAAAAGGGGGAAAAAAAGAAAAAAAATTGTTTTAGAAAAAGTGAATCAAATCAATAGAACATTGTTTTTAAATAACCATTCATGTAATAATGGTTGTTGTCCTTTCCATAACCAACTATCAATGACAATTAAATATGGATTAATATATTTGTAGCAACATACAATTCATTATGGTTTGCAAGTTTTTTTTCTTTTTGATCATTTTTATAAGAAAGAACAAAGTTGATTGTTATTAAAACATAAGCAGTTATGACTATCATTTTGTTTGCTAACTAATTTTACCAATGAGGCTCTCACTTGTTTAAATGTATCTCTTTTAATTGTTATGAATTAAAATACAGCAACAAACATGTTTCATTATTATCTAATTGAATATAACAACAAAAACATTATTTTCTATAATACTGATTGGAATGAATAACTGAATGTAATGTCTGATGTTAATGAAAACTAAGAAGGAAGCAGATAAAGGCAAATTGAGAATACAAAACATTTGTATTTGGTAAGACAATAAAGAAAAAATGCTGAACAGATTAAAGTTTAGGCAATACAAATACTAAATGTAAGTACATTGTTACTATTAAAATTTAAAATATGGATCTATTTTAAAGCCAAGCATGAAATATTCAAAGAAAGTATTCATAACTAAAACAGCACAATTTCAAAATTTATAAAGTAGACTTTTGCTGAGGTTTCTTATTCTGTATTTTCATCCTTCCAAAATTCTAAGTCTTGAAATATAGGTTATTTTTCTTTTGCAAAATTACTGATATCGTCTGCAATGGTCACAATTAAACTTTAACTATCCACATGACAAGGACTTGTTGATTAATGTGTTTTCTATGCTTCACTTCTAAAGAGAGAGATCTTATTTAACTTTGGTATCTGGAGAAGAGGGAACATTTGTTAAAACTTACAATCAATCAAGAGCTAGAATCCAAATCACAAGACATATGACGTGAAAGAATGTCTTTGAACTTTCTAGAGGAGAGTTATTATTAATTGGAAATATTTGACTTTCAATTTGCAGGTGAAATTTTCAAATTCAGTTTCCAGTTTTAACCTTAATAGCAACTATCTTTTGAGTGTATTATTTTTTAAAAATGTTATTAGGGTCATACATATTCATTAGCTTGGATTTCAAACTGATAACTGTACAAACCAAACCAGTCAAGAAAAGGGAGGAAAAAAAAGAGAGTGGGGGTGGGGTAATTAAAGCCTATTTATAAAAATAATCTGACCCAGAGAAGGAGATGCAACATGACAGTATCAAAAGAAAGAGCTAAAGGGAGAAGATAAGAGACAATGTGTGGTAATAAAGCTGCTCTTCAAAGATTTACATGAACTGGATAGATAAAGAGGGAAAGAAATGTACATAGCAGAAAGAAACTATTTCAAACTATCTAGATATTATTATAAAACTCTCAAATGAAAATAAATGAAAAGGTTAATATTCATCAATGCAATTAATAATCAAACTCTAAAGTGAGAGTCAAGTCATTTTTCTTGTTAACATGCAGCTGTCATTCTTTCCAAGAAGCAAAATCAAAATCAAGAGGGGGGGGGGCACATCTGAATCAGTAGAAGACATGCTGGGGACTACTTGAATGCCATCCATATTCTCAAATTTTGACTGTTAACATACCAATATGAAATGCCACTAATTGAGCTTGTTTTTATCAAGCAAACTTAGAATGTTAATCTAAAACAAAACATTTGCCTTTATTCAGATTGATCGATTAATTTTAATGACATGTCAACCCATTTAGGGTTATTCTATGCCAAGAAGTTAGGGAATTGCATTCATTATACATTTATATTTACATTTTTGTGTAGTTGTTTCTTGAGAGTTTTTTGTTTTTTTGTTTTTACACATAGTTAGGTGATATCACATATTCTTATCTAATACAGATGATTTGCACACAGTTGTATGATGGTTTCGTTTCTTTGTTTAATGGCATATCAACCTTCATGGATTATTTAATGCCAAAACCATCCTTGTAGGAGAATAGTAGTGGAACTATTTAACTAACTGCTGGCGGAGGGGGGATAATGAGGTTAAGACTTTTCCCAAGTGAACATAATAGATTGACTGGAGTTTGAACTTGCTCACTATGGTGTTATAGTCCAGCATATAAACTAATATACCACAGGGACTTCCCTCCACAGATTTATCATTTCAAGTAACTAATAATAATCTTTAATAAACAATAATAGCTTCAAGTAACAAATAATTTACAGTTAAATGCTATCAAATATTCCTATCTCATACTAATAATGTACAAACAGGTGTATTTAAGCCATAGATGGAACTCTAACAAGTACTACCACTGCAGGTCGCAATGGACCAGGAAGTAATGGCAACAAAGGGATACTCTATACTCCTCAGAGCTAAAGTTTCACCATCAGATGCAATTTAGTGTCATACTCACAACATTCCCTTTTTCTTAAGGAGGAGGGGTCTTACCCCCTCTCTAGAGGATACAGTCAGTGTATTCTAAACCAGAATTTCAAGGAAATGTTTAATAAAAATCCACTCAAATATCCAATACATGGCAATATGAGAAAAGGGGAAAAAATCTTTTAAAAACAAAATATATTACACATTTGTAGCCAGAACTAAAATTGCTTAAATTTATTTGTCAGCAGATTTTCATCTCTGTAATTTTTCTAAAGTTTTGATTAATGTGATTGTCCGTCATCATTGAATAAGATGATTGGTTGATTGAATTACTGAATTCATTGCAGGTGAAGATAGAAGATAGTTTACTTTTTCTTTTTTGTTTTAATTTTCTTCCCAAAATACAATCAAGTTACAACAAATTTTAGAAAGTTTTACACTGAATAAACTAATTTCAAAAAATAAAAGTTATGTGAGTGAATGATGTTTGAAAAGCAGATCGATAATAAAACAAACTACCCATCATTTAGTTTTCATTAAAACTATTTTTTTTTTTTTTTTTTTTTTACAATGACTTACTAAAATTTTCAGTTAAGCAAAGATACCACTCAGTTTCTCTTGTATGGGGAAACCAAAATCATGAATCAAACCCAAGGTTTTTTTTTAACATAGGTTGCCCAATGCATCGACACTGAGAAGGGAAAAGCTTTTAAGAGAAAAACAGAAACCCTGTCAAAAAATAAAAATAAAATAACCTTAAGAGAAATGTTGGGAATGCAGGACATGTTAAGTTTTTGCAATGGCTAATTATCTTAAAGCTTAATTATTGTTATCAATCATTTAAGTATAGTCACTGTAATGCCACAATGGCTGACAAAACAGAATGGAAATCACTGGAAATGACTTATTAGAAGTTGATTAATCTTGAGTTATTTCCCTTGGCAGATTGGGGGGGGGGGCTATTCGTTATGCATAATAAAAAAATTACTCAAAAAGTGGAAAACCAATTGAACTGTAAATTACTTTATACTTTAAAGTTAGATAATTTTTACATTATTGTGCAATAAAATTATGCTACAATATGTCATTTTTGTTGTGTTCTAATAACAAATATATAGAAATCAGATGATTATAAGAGTAATTCAAAAATTGAACACTGAATGGAAATGTTTAAAACAATAAGACAAAAACAACACAAATAGACATTTTCAAAAGTTTCCCTCAGAGAAAAATACAGGTTATAATTTATTCTCCAAAGAATCCCAAAATAAAATTTGCAAATGAAGGGGAAATATAAAGCAAACAAGATAAATATTCAGGAGAGATGAAGATTCATCAATTTAAAGTTAATTGGCATATTTATGATATAAACTACTCCAATTTGTACACAGTTATCTTATGGAAGCACTGGCAGCTGTTGGCTGTGTAAAGCTGAATACACACATCTCCTTTGAGGGAGTCATGAGAAGATAAACAAACCAAAGAAAGACACTTCCCCCCCCCGGGGGGGAGAAAGAGTTAATTTAAGATCAGCTAAAATAGTACAAAGAAGAAATTAATGAGTCAAGAATATCAAATTGTGGTTGAAAGCAGCATATGCACTGCCTCGTTCTATTTGCAGCCAAGTAAAAATAAACAGTCTATAAAAATGCAATGTTTAATTCAGTTTTCTGCTTTGAGGAGCATGGTCAGGAGTTAACGATTTTAGTTTTGGTATAAAAAAATCCCGCATAATGAAATTAAAAAGAAAATAATTACTTGCTTTTGAAGTTAATTTACAAATTTTGAATTTATAACAATTATGTGAAGGAGGGATTTACCACTGAAATAAATCATTTTCAATGGGTATGCTTTATCTAATAAAGAGATTTGGGTCAAATGAAAATATTCTGATAAAAACAAAAGCAAATGGAAATAAGATACACACACACAAAAATTAAAAACTGGTATAACTGTGTCCACTTTTTTTCTAATATGTAAAATAGCCTAGAATACATTGGAGGAATTTGGAAGACTTATATCCTCCTATAGCACATTCAATGAAATGGTTATTGTTGTAGGAAATGGAATTGGCATTTCATGTCGAGCTAATACCCTTGTGAAAGGCATCTGTTATCCCCCCCCACCTATAGGTAAAGAATAGGGCAGACTGGGCTCTTTTACTTTGGTTAGATAAGTCTGGGAGAAAAAACAACTGGATTAAAACCAGCAATATTCCACTTCAAAATTGACGTTGCGTCACATCTTATCCATGGCAGAAAGATGGAATAAATATATAAGTCTTCACATAAGGATAAGTAACATTGAAAAAAGATTATTTCAATATGTACATTGGGGATCCAGACTAACTATTTTTTACAAATGTTCCAAAACAATTTTAATCGACCCAAAATCAAAAGGCTTTTTCTTAATTTCTTATCATCTCTAGTTGTTAGTAACATTATAAAGACACCATTGAAATGTTTAGGAAATAAATATTCATTTTGGTCAATGGAGTCTTAAAATTATAGCCTTTTTAAAAGAAACAATGAAATATTAATTCTTTCAGGAAGGTTTTTATTTCAAAAAGAACAAAAAAATTAGCTTGTGAGAAAGGGAAAATTTCAAGTCATTGAAGAAAATTAAAAACAATATTTTTAATTGATAATACAAAAAATACAGAATATAAGAAATGAAATGAAACCTGATTATTATCGCTTTAAGTTCAACAAACCAAAATAAAAGTAAAACAATTTGACTTCTATACCCTAACCCATTGTAAAAAGAAAAAACAAAAAATAAAACCTTTTTCATAGATTTTGATGAAATTAAAAAAAAAAAATCAAGAAAAATTTACAAAAGATTTTCATTCATTAATAATTGGTTAATGCTTTTGGCTAATATATCTGCACAGGCTGAATCCCTGCAACATAGTCTGGAACAGATAGCAGGTGGTATAAACCTCCATGTCAACACAGACAAAACAGAGTTCATGTGCTTTAATCAAAGAGACGACATCTCCACACTAAATGGAAGATCTCTGAAAGTTGTGGACAAGTTCACCTACCTTGGAAGCAACATCTCAACTACTGAAAATGACATCAACACGTGATTAGTGAAGGTATAGACAGCCATTGATAGACTATCGGTCATATGGAAGTCAGACTTATCAGATAAAATAAAGCGCAGTTTTTTCCCAAGCAGCAGTCATGTCAATAGTACTGTATAGATGCAACACATGGATGCTGACTAAGTGTATGGAAGAAAGCTTGATGGCAATTGTACAAGAATGCTGCAAGCTGTATTGAACAAGTCCTGGAGGCAGCATCCCACAAAGCAGCAGCTGTACGGATACCTACCACCCATCTCAAAAACCATCCATACTAGATGAGCAAGACATGTGGGACACTGCTGGAGAAGTAAGGGCAAGCTCATAAGCGATGTAATCCTGTGGAACCTTTCATATGGATGAGTAAGGGTAGGGCGACTAGCTAGAACCTATCTACAACAGCTCTATACTGATAGAGTATGTAGCATGGAAGATTTGCTGAGAGCAATGGATGATAGGGACAAGTGGCAAGAGAGGGTTTGGGAAATTTGTGCTAGCAGCATGCTATGGCAATGATTTTGATTTTAAAAAAGTTGACTGTCCCATCTAGTGTCCTTGATGGTGGTGGTGGGGGTCTCAGTGTCCCCATGAATATTCTAGTGACAATGAGATACTGTTAATCTCAAGCCCTGATGTAGATATTTCACAATTCATTATTAAATTTTGCTGGATTTGAAAATACTTTTTTGTCTTGAGTAATAAATTTTTGGTCTTTTTATATCTAAAAACAACAGACATTATAAAGTAAATTTTAAGTCAACTTTTACACCTCAAAGTAAAGACTATTCTTTCAAAAAGAAACAACTTAAAATAAGAAAGAATAATATTTATCAGACTTCCTGCCAAGTCAGATTTAATATGGTGTTATTCTTTTGTGGAAAGGCATTCACACAAATTGAAACTCATGGGTGGCTATTGTAAAAAAAAAAAAATGATTGGTCCAGTCGGTATTTCCTTTTTAGGGTGCCTCAGGCATAGATCAATAAACTCAGCTCTGCTCAGCAAGTGTTTCCGGCAGGGAAGGCCCTCTAGAACTAAGCTAATATAATTTTCTCACCCACCTGCTGGGTTTACTCCTAAAATGGGTCAGAAAGAATGATTGGTATTAGATTTCAGATTCAATAACATGCAAATTTCAAGAGCATTTCAAGAAGTTTAGCAAGAAAAAATTATTTTAAAGAATTTTCAAAAAAGTAGAATATTGAATTAAATATCTTAAGTGGATAGCTAGTTTAACTATCAATAATACAGAAAGTAACAGATTAACTCTTGAAGGAGAAAGAGATATAACTCAATTAAGCCCCCCCCACACACACCACCCCAAAAGATTTGTAATGGAATGACAAGTTGTTTTATAACATAAAATCAAAATAATTCTGTAGTTAAATTAATAAAACAATTATTAGATATTTCAATAAGATATTCAAATTTTTGCATCAAAAGTAAAATAAAATGAAACCAACTTTAAAAGCTCTTTTAAAGAATATAAAATTAAGCAACTCAAATCCCTTGATATCAATTAACTTCGAGGAAAGTAGTAATGGCTATGGTTTAATTAACAAATCAGAAAATAAAATACATATTTTCTGAGTGAGTCATAAATTCAAGAACATGAATATTAAACTATTCATCTTAGTTATTATAAAAAAATTTCTGAAATAAGACGTCAGAATAAGATAAGGAATTTAAATGGAACCTTCAAAATAAAAAAATGCAATTTCATATATTTGTTTAAAAATAAAATGAATTATAAACATAAAATTTCAATAGGTCATTTTTCTTTCACAAGATTACTGAAAGTCTGCAATGGTCACAACTAAATTTTAAATATCCACGTGACAAGAGTTGTAGATCAATACATTTTTAATGCTTCACCTCTAAACACAGGTTTCAGCAGACTTTGATATTTGTCAAAGAGGGAACCATTTGTTAACATTTACAATAATTTTACACAAAGAATCCCACTTTGTACTGAAACTATATCAATCATCTATACAAAAATGTTTTTTTTAACAATGCTTAGCATTCTTTTATTTTATTCCTTCAACAGTAGGTTTTTGGTAGAAAGATTACCAAATCATGATGCTATTTTGCATGAAATATTGTCTAAGACTGACTCCAAATTCAATAATAAATTAACAAATCAATCATGATTACAAGACTATAAATAATCAAATTAAAAATGTGTAGTTATTCAGATAAAAAATCCACAGTATTTCAATTGCCAACAGCAATTTGTCTAACCATTCAATCAACATTCTTTAAAACTAAGCAATTTGTATTTTCATAAAATTTACTTAGACCACATTTGTTAGGCATTAGGTTGAATATCAAGTCATATAATCTTATATAATTCATATAATAATTGCAAATAAATAAATTAAAAAAAAAGAAATGTAATATATTTTGCCTTTAATGTATATCACCTTTGAGAAATTATGATAATTTGGATGAGCACAAATGCAGATTTCACAACATTATTATTCATTCACAAAGAGAATTAGAAACTGGTTTATTCTTCAATTGAGAACATTTAAACTATTAGACTAACAAAAGTCTTGTTAAAATGTTGCTTTTTTGGCTGTATTATGGTAAAAAAAAAGTCAAATCCTTATAATAGAAATTCCCTTCAAATCATTGCCATCATAAAGAAAGTTTTGCTGATTTTGTATAAATGTCTAATTGAGTATTGAATAATTCTAACAGAAAATATGACATTTGCTTAAATACTGTAAATTACAAATTAGTCAAATAAATGTAGATTAATTTTATTTAGATAAAAACCATAGACGATAACCTTTCTATTCTAGAATTAAAACTGCTTTAAAGTCAGCCATTTTGAATGTTGAAAAATTGAAATATTTATGGATCTATAATACAAAGTTAATTTATACTTGAAGTTTAAGAGCAAAATAGATTACTGTGATTAATTTTTAAAAGATTCAATTCATTTAGTTTTATCATGAAAAAGGCATTTTTTGTTATCATTTCCTGGTAAATTATTACTTAACAAAAATCAGAAGTTGACAGGTTTAGTAACAAAAACTAGAAATGTCAGATTATAAATATATTAGGTGGATAAAATGTTACATAAATGAATTTGATAATTTCCCTGCTGAAAAATTGTCATCATAAAATTTATGTTAAATGCTGATAAATTTCACAGGTAAAATACAGAGGTATTACCTTTTTTTCTTTTGAAATTAATACAAAGTCTGCAAAATTTAATTATAAACAGTCACAAGTTTAAAAATTCCTTTAATACAAACTTTAAAAAAAGGGTTATGTACTCAAGACTAATGGTGTTTTACAAACTTCTATCAAGGGAGAGGGGAATTTTTTTTTTAAATATCACTACAAGTAGGACACTTGATAATGAAAAGGTTAAAATAAACTTAATACTTAGTTTGTGTTTTTTTAAGTAGAGTATATATTCTAAAAAATTTATTTAATATGAAATGAAATTTCAAAACTTGATCTGATGAACAAGTTTGGATGATACAACACATAAAATTAACTTTTAATATTTAGAATAAAAATATTTTGGCAAAATTAAGAAGGCAAATAGTTAACAATGAGAAGTATACCAACTACTAGGGCCTAATGTTAAACTGTAAAATTGGAAACCTATCTTTGCTACAAATGAGACCATTATCACCTTCTAATATGAATGAATTCAAATACTTTCAAGTAATAAATTGGCCACAACAAAATTTAAGATTCATTAAATGCAAGTTATAAAAAGATTTATTTGGAAGTAAAAAAAAAATTATTTTCTAAATAATTGATTTATTAACAAAAATCTCTTATCTATTGTACTAATAATCTTTGGGACTTTAAAAAGAAAAAAATCAGAATTTGAGCAGCACATTCCAGTCAGAATGTCATTTCATTTGTTCTATTTTTAAAAGGTTATTCTAGGACTGCAGGTATTAGGTCTTTTGTGTTTTCTTTTCTCAGGACCTGTTTATTATCTGAGATTAAAAGAGCTAGAATTTTCACAAATGGCAAGTAATACTTAATTTAATTTTTATTTATAATAATCTAAATATTTAATATTGACCAAAACAAATATATTTACTTGACAAGTAATAAGTAACAGGTTACAGCTCTAAATGTATCAGTCAAGGTAATAACTAAAGTGATACCAAAACAATATATCACCTGAATATTTCAATAAACTTTTTATCTATTTCTATGCACTTTAAGTTCACCTTCATTAGCCATTATGCTTGATTTTAAGTTATATCTTATTTATAGAATTGATATTATAACTGTAAATAAATAAGTAGTAATCTATAATCAGTATTTAATAGTTATTTCCCTTGAGAAAATATAATGATCAGAGGGAGTGTGAATACACATCCTACAATATTAGTTAGTTGCAAACTGATATATTCTTTAAAGCATCTTAACACAATTATGCCAACAAAATTCTTTCTATGTAGCCTTTTTGTTGTGTTACAGTAAAAATCAGATATTTTAAATATAGATTTCCAATAACTTATTTAGATATACTTTATTTCAATGTGGCTTTTATTCAAAAAATAAGTAATGAGAGGACATTGTATAAAAGAGATATGGAAATATCAATACGTTGTTTTCTGCAAAAAAAATTATTCATTGATTCCCTAATAAATAAAAAATTAAAATAAAAGATCCCCAAATAAATAAAAAATAAAAAATTGAAAACATAAAAGTCACATAAAAATGTAACATGTTTTAATTATTAAGTATAAATAGAACACGTAAACTTGTTAGCCAGTTTCATAAGGTTTAAATAAATTAATAGTGACAAGTCATGAATTTCAGAAATACTTATTAAAAGGCAAAGAACATGATGAAATCACAAATTTCAAGATACACTTCTTTGACTAACTAATAATATACTGTATTCATATATGTATAATGCATACACCATTTCCAATAATTTCAACTGAAAATTTCAAGAAAAAAAAAACAAATCTTATACACAGCACAATACTTTCCATCTGAGATGAAAGGTTATCAGATGTGATCAAAACATGTTTATAATTGAGGTACCTTTTGGATTAAAAAAAAAACAAAAAACAGGAAATATTATTTTTTAAAAACATTTGAAAATGAAGGCTAAAGAAAAAAAATGTTTAAATGGAAAATACAAAAGGATTACCCCCCCAAAAAAATGACTAAATTTTACAAATTTATCACATTCTTATCACTCATATCTTTATAAAAATAAAAGTGAATTTATTCTAAACATGAAATTTCAATCTATTCAATGCATTATATAAAATTATAAATGACAATATGAATTGGTAAGAGATCTTTAAGAGAGTTATTTTAACAAAAACAAAAAAAAAAAAAATCCTTTGTTTAAAAAAAAAAAAAAAAAAAAATTGACATTAATCTGTATTTGGAAAAGATGACAGATATAAGAGTTAACAAAACTTTAATTTGAATAAGTGGAACAAAAAATTATGCTGTAATATTGCTTGAAGACAGGATAAGTAAAAGTAAATGATATTTTAGAGCAAACGAGGAAGGAAGGAAATTATGAAAATTTTTTTAAAATGTCCCAAATTAAACATGACCTAACATTTTATTTTAATGGTAGCTCTTAAAAGCATCAGAGGTCAATGAGTAGAAAAGAAAAAAAAGGCAAATAAGTAAAAATGAAAAGTAAAATTAATTAAATCCAGAAAATAAAGAGAGAAAAAAAGGTTATTAAAAACATTAATAGACTTTTTCCACTTGTTTTAAATAAGATTTTAGTTGCATATTCATCAAATATGGCACAAACAGATTTCTCAGGAGATTATTTTGCCACTTTTTAATAACCTGAATGACAATCAGTACACTACCCCTACCCACTCTTGTCAATCACTAATAAACTATTGATTGCTTGTTGAGCAAAGTATTCTTATTCACACGTCTGTACACTACATTCATTATACAATTTGTAAAAATTGATTTTACTTATACAATATATAAAAAATAGATAAAAATCCAACATTTTGCTGTCACTCCCTCTTTGTAGAACAACGCTTCATCAATAAACACACACACACACACACACACACACACACACACACACACACACACAATTCCATGCATTTTTTTTACTTAAGTATTTTTTTTTTCAATTTCTTTTGATCATAATGCTCTTTGGCTTTCAAATTGCAGTAGTTCAAAAGAGAAAGTAGCTTGAAACAAGATTTGAAATGAGTAGAAAAAAAGAAGTATGTATTTAACCAACCAAACTCCTCTACTATGGGCAGAATGTGACAAGGTTTTTTGTTTTTTTAAGACTGGTTGCCTAACCAAGGCTTAAGAACCCAACTGGCCAACTATTTATTCATAGCTGGGAGATGAACAAATGGATTGATGCCTTTCTCAAGACCATTAAGATGAAGTGAAATGCAAACAGCTTCATCCAGGTTTTCAACTCCAGTCGCCTACTGACTTTCCAATGGTAGGGACAAGAGGGAATTATCTCTCGTTCTAAATAATATAAATTTGAAACCAGCCATGTTTTGGTAGAAATATAAATGAAACTGCAACCATTGGTGACTGACATACATTAGTTGAATTTTACCTATGTGTTTTAACAACCAATATTTTATATGAAATTGTCAACAGGATCAGACCCAGGTGAGTGAGAAAGCATTTTTATTGAGGCAGGCATATCTGTCACCTCTGCTAAGCTTTATATACAGACATTTACAAACAAGAACCTGACAAAAGATAGCTTACCCATGATGGATTGTGCAATACTCAAAGAATTAGGTATCAAGACTTTGGGTGAAATGCTTGCCATACTAATTCTCCTCAAAGAAACCTTAGCCTAACCTCCATTGCTAGCTAACTATGCAAAAATGAATGCAAAACTTGGAAATGACAACACAACTCCAAAAGTTCAAAATAGATTGTGAAGTACAGCATCACCCTAGTACTGATAGGGAGGCTTAGTACTAATGAATGGAAGAATTTTAGTGCCCAAATTCCTCAGAGGAAAAATATCATGGTGTTTGCATTCAGCTCACCAAGGACTGGTTGATATGAAGCCACATGCTAATGATTCAGTATATTGGCTTGATATGAATGCATCAATACACAATTTCAGAGCTAATTGCTTAGTGCACTCGAGCATGGGCCTGAATCAACCCTAAGGGCCAATTACTATTGCCTCATCCTCAGATTAGTAATGGACCACTTCTACATAAGACACCTTGCATACCTCATTTGCACAGATAGACTCACAAGTTGGCTTATTTTGAAGCAAGTCATGCTTATTTTGAAGCAAGTCATGCTACCACCTCCAAATTGATAATTTGTGGAGTCTATTCCATATGTATGGTGCTCAAGAGGAACCTAATTGCAATAGTGCCTCATCTTTCACATCCAGCCTATTTCAGCAATTCCTAAAAACATGGTGTGTAAAGCACAGACTGTTCTCAGTAGTATATCCCCAATATAATGGTAAAGTATATTTTGCTGTAAAAAACTGCAAAGAGGATAGTAAATAGCAAGAAGGATCATCAGGGTTCACAAGACAATGATAAGGTGGCAAGAGTCACCCTACAATACTGCAACACTCCTATGCAAGGTATTGGTCTATTCACTTCAGGAATTCCTTCCTTCACAACCAATTATCTACAAGCCACATCCTGAATGGATAACTGCAGCACAACATCATGAGGCATGTCTTCATCAATGCAATGCTTGGATAACCAAGAGATATAACATATATACCCATAACCTCCACCCTCTTCAGAAGGGTGATACTGTAGCTATACAAAATTAGCTCAACTGCCAGTAGAATAATACAAGCAAAGTCATTATGGTCCTTCCTGAGCACCAATACCAAATCAGAGTGGATGGATCAGGCAGGATTATATTTAGGAATTATTATTTCATGAGGAAGGGAGAATTTCAAACTATCTCCACTCCCATACCAAGTACACTGCCCAAGCCCACAGGCTCTGCTACTGATGATCTTCCAGTCACACATCTCAATTACCTAATCTCTATCAGAAGTAGTGCTCATGTAGCAGTTGAACACCCCCACAAGAAGCACTTACACGTCATTCCTTCAGTAACATTGCAAGCCCTAAAGAACTGTCTGCCCCTCATAAGGCCTTGCCTGCACACATAGGCAAGAGAAGAGAGATGTACAAGAGGGAATAATCTTCCTTATCCCAAACTGAATATAGAGGTAGATACAATTTCATAGAAATATTAATGAGACTCCTATATCTGGTGACTGACATGTTACTCGGATTTTACCCCCGTGTTTCAAGTACTTATATTCTCCACTAGTGACAATAATTGTAATGCTACATGTACCTCAATATAACATATAACAGAAACAAAAGTAGTATGAATAAAGATATGAACTCTACCTCACATTTCTATTTATACAGAATGTAAATAAATGAAACAATTACTCTCTTTATAATCAATATACTGTAGATGCATCCAAACTTCCACTATTACTAATATTATTAATAGATATAATTTATTAATATTCATTGGTAATTGTCTACATTTCTGGTAAAATCTTGAGATCAGCATACTGATTTGAAAAATTTTTGTTTTTTTATTAGCTTGTTATTTTTAAGAAAACAATTTATATTAGAAAATATTTAATAATGACATTAAATCTACTTTGAAGTAAAATTAGGAAACTCTCAAGAACATGGTAACATGCTTTTCAAAACTTCAATTATCATAGAAAGTGTTTACTTTAATATATACTTTAAAATAGTCAAGTAATTAAAATAAATTTGTTATATTGAAAAGTTAAATCCAAAAGTGTGTATAATTAATGAAATATTTTCATATTAAAATAGTCAATGCTGATATGTCAATGATGTCTAACATATCCACATCCAAAAATATACAACCAAGACACGAACATATTGAAATGTACATAGAATGTTCATAACGCACATATAGATAACATAGGAATCCCGAAACACAGAAAACACTTACGACTTCTTAGTTCAGGTACGAAACTTTTTATTACCTGTGAGTTAAAAGGTTTTTGACATAAGGAGAGAGATACCATCTTTCTATACTGACTTTTTGATCTGCCCCAAACCACGTGTGACACCTGCTGCAAGGCCACTGCCCTGGCTTTGGCGAGCCCCGAAAGTCAACCGTCTTCCTTGGACCTAGAACTCAACTAACTGACTTTTCTCAAATCTCAGCCCATGCTTCTGGTGCGTGATGTCACTCACATCTCTGGTCACATCCTCTATCTAGGATTTTTATTGTGACATCTCTGAATGACACGTGAACACCTGCGCTCATGTTTGCACCTAACTAACCCATGCGCTAAGCGAAAGTTTCTCAGCCTAACTAAACCGAAAGGCAAGATATATAAAACGAAATCCCTCGGCCATTATATTACAGATGTACAGAAGTTTACTGGACTTTTAATCTAGTTAAAACTATGACTGCTCACCAAATTTGAAATAATTTATTCAATAAGCCTTTCTTACATTTATAACCCATGAGCAAGTTATAAGAATTGATAGATTGATAAATAAAGTTTCCACTTCTTAGACCAGATAGAATATGAAATTGAAATCAAAATGAACTATTTGTCTATACTGTTACCATTTAGTGCTTCTCTCTCTCTCTCTCTCTTTTACTGGTCCCATAACCTGGTTTGGTCATGGGAGCACTACTCACTTATCTTAGGCAGGAATAGCCTAGCAGAATCCATCCTTCTCCAGGTTTACAGTTGCTTATTATTCAGTTTTCCTTCTCCTAGACTGGTTGCCATAGCAAGATTTAAGAGATCAGCCTGCCTTACTATTTACTCATAGCTGGAAAGAGAATAGTTGGATTCACACCTTTCCCAAGGTAATTAGCACCATGTTAAATGCAAACAGTCTTCTTCAGGATTTGAATTTGAGTAACTGAGTCCATTTCTTATAACAATATATGTCACACACACCTCCAAAATATTTTATCCAGTATTTTTTATTGTATCTACCAAGTATCTCATTTACTTTTAATCCTCTAAATTAAATATCAGATAAAAATATTGACTTTCTAATTTATCTTTCAAATTGAGGAACAACTAGACTTTGATAGAGCTAAAACATGGCTGTATATAGAGTACATAACAAATTTGAATTTTAGACTTTGTATGCAGCCTTATTTTGCAATGTAAAAAGAAAGAAAGAGTTTCTTCTCATAGCCAACCCTCTTCTGTTTTTTTTTTCTTTCAGATGCATTGTTTGAGTGCCCCCAAGATTATACAATACTTTACCAAATTAATTGCCATCCCATTTGGCAAAAATTCCATGTGAATGGCTTCTTTTGTATTGCAAAAAAAAAAAAAGCATGATTTTTTTTTTTACATGAAAGGAACTGTTTTTTTTTTCTTGTTTCCGACTTTTAGAGAACCTAAATATATTTTCAGATCATGATAATGAACACAAGATTATATCCCCAATGACAATATTCATGAGGAAATCATCCCCTTCGTGATGGTATTGCTTGAGGAGTTCTTGACAATCATTTTGCCATTGCTCCTTCATGCCATCCATGAAGTGTCATGGGAATCATCTGACACAGATGTTTCTATAATTCAACATCCCTACAATATGCTGCACTCTTTTATGATTAATGTCAAGCTTCAAAGTAATGTCTCTTCATAATTCACCAATTCCATGTACATCTCTAGAAGCGGTCATCTTGGTCTTAGTCCATCAAACACACTTATCATGCCTCCAATAAAACTTTTAACATGTTCAATACACTAGTAAGACAATTTTCATATTCATTCAACTATAGTCATAAACTGTTTCCAAATATCTTTGAATATCAATTGGCACACAATTTTCTAGTGCTAACAATTCTATTTCTGTTTTATATGTAACTCAGATATAGTACTCAAGAGTAATAAACACTATTACTTACTGGCATCACACAGCAAAATAAAATTATACATATTCAAACAGGATTTTATATAGAATATGTTTAAACATGTTTCTATTTCTACTGTTAGTGATGTTATTTGGTAAAAGATTTTACTTATCAATCAACTTTTATTTCTTTTTCTATATACATAAAGAATTTACATGGTAAAATTAGTGAAACTTTTTGAAAAGTCTATTGTTTCCATAATATTTAAAATAAACTCATTTTATCAAGGATGTTTAGCTGAATAGTTTGTAACAATTCAAAATTTCAAAAGTTTCACAATGAAACTAAAGCTTTCTGTGCTGCCCAATACTTTTTTTAAACGCTACTTATACAGGTGCAAATATTGGATCGGGTTCATGAGAATTCTTGAAAAAAAGAATCAAAATGTTTACAAGAGAGATATACACAGTAAAATAAATAACGTTATTAATATCAACTAAGACATCAAAATAAGAGGGATACAAATAAATACTTTGATTACTGTTAAACTGCCCAAAATTGTTAGCATAATATAGATTTCCTATTTTATATTGTATAAACATAATCAAAAAATATCAAGCCCAGAAAAATACACGAATCTTGCTTTTTTGGCTAATGCAATATGAAACTGCTTTGAATATTGTGAACTGGAAGCCATGTATATCTACAAAATAAGCATATCATCAATTTAACTTGTTTTTGATCAATAGAGTGGCCAAACCTAAAGCATTTCATTATTGTGGATTTGGAAAAGAAAAAGAAAAAGCTATTAAAAAGTCAAACACATTTTGGTTTTTCTCTTTTATGTCCTCAATGATAATGCATCTTAGATTAATGAAAGACAGAAAGGTTCACCATATGGTCACCTTGACACACCACATTTTATCTGTCAGTTGAGAAGGTTTCAATGAAAGAGTTTTGCTTTATTCTCTAATCAAAAGACCTGACAAGAAATAACAAGTTTGGCTTAAAACTATTACTTCATCTTAAAGACTAAAAGCGAATCTATGCATAGAAAAAGTTTTTTTTTGTGGCTGACAAGTTTGATAACCATATAAAACATTCTTGCAGTACAGAAAGAAGATGAAAAAGATACAACTTACTTCTTATATAAACACAAATCGTTTTCAAGTAAATGTTCTTCTCTAAATTTTGCTACCTTTTAAATGTTGGAAATGTTCAACAAAGACTTCAATTTTGTAAAATAAATGGGTTGATATTAGAAGTTAGCAAGATTTGTATATGAAAACAACATTGAATTTAAAACCCCAAGTTAAATGCCAATCTAATATGCAAAATGAGAGACCAATAATAGAAAGTAAACTTTAGAATTCATCGAATTTAACTAAAATTAAAATATTCCTACAATATTTTAAAGAAAAATGCTAATGTTTTATTCTGAAATTGTATATTTACACCCTCCTCCACAAAATGAGCCCATAACAACCATCAAAAAAAAAAAAAAATAAAATGCAGTCTAAATTTACTTAGTAGATACAAATTAAGAAAATCAAAAGTTAGAATTATAAAAATGAAAAAATAGTTTGCAATTTTAATCAAGTCATATTTTATAGCATATATAAATTTATATTCTTATATGTCACAGATCTTATATCAAATATAAAATTAAATGAGTTTGTATTTTTCATTCATTTTAATCCAGCAGTAATAATTGAATTCCAACTCAATTAATGTGATAATTTCAATAAACTCAAAATGAGAACTTTGGAAATATCAAACATCAATTTTACAAGAGATGATGACAATGTTAAACTAGTATCAAAATGTAAAAACTCAAACAATTTAGATATTTACAGATCATTTAATACAAGGGTTAAAATGTTTTAAAATTTTTCATTGGATTAAGTAAAATTGGAAAAAATTGGAAAATTAAAGTGTACTAATCAATATTCTATCACTAGTAAATGAAGTGATAGCATACAACAGCCAAGTTTTTGTTAATATAAAGATACAAAGATTCATTTAATCAAGAAAGCAAAAGTTAAATTTATATAGAAACTCTTATGACTATATATTTATACATCAAGATTATAATTATAGAGTTTATGTTCCCTGCATCTTAATGTAAAGGTACAGTCCAAGCAGACAAATATTAAATTTATGCTAAGGTTATTTTATATCTGGACAGAGAACTGAAAATCTCTGTCCAAAACTATCAGGAATTATGAACAGAACCAACAACTCGTAGCATTTAGCAGAATCTTTAACTGAATTTATATAATAACACTAAACTCAAATCAATGTCTTGATTGTCTAAATCTCTCTCTCTCTCTTAAGATTAAGCAGTTAGATAAAAAGATCCACTGATTTGGAATCAACTATTTCCACATCTACATTATAATGATCCAATTTTTCTATGTATGTTGCCATAACAACATAAAAATAGAATATTAAAATGAGATTTTTGTTAACACAATAGCATTAAAAGACTTAACTTAGAAAATAAAACAATTTTCAATCCAATTTGTAACTTAATAATAACAGAGTTTCTGCCCACTCCATAATTTCTCAAGGGAAATAGCTATTAAATGCTAATTATAGAATATGTCTCCTCGTTTATTTACAATTAATGATTCATTTTGTCACATATTTGTTATGTATGTGTATATATTTTATACATTAAATTTAATAGCTATTATGGGACAGAAGAAGTATAATATAATTTCTATTAAATACAATTCCACATTGAACTTAATGACTGCCAAATGTGACCTTTAAGCAAAATATAATACCCAAAAAAATAATATTAGAAATAAATATAGTTCTACACTAACAATCCTCAATAACTTAGCCTGATTCAATAATAAACATCATTACAGTTAATTAATTCAGTTCCTCAGTGTACTCTAATCATCAGACAAAAGAAATATATTCTAAGAATTAATTTTCAGTTCAACTTAGTATAAATAGAGATTAGATAAAATAAATTGATTGTTAGTATAATTAGCTTGTAATAGTTGATATAACAATGTTAAACTCTAAAAACTCTTCATTTCTAATACTTAAATTATGAAATATAATTCACTTTCATATCTAAATTATAATTCATGCATGAGAGAAAGAAAGAGAAAGCAAGAAAAACAAAGAGAGAGAGAGAGTAATACAAAAGTACACAATATCAAAGACTCAAATATTTTTAATCTACTCTTTTTATAGAGACAAATTCAAGTAATGCAGATAATACTGAATAGGTAGCCATCTTAAAAAAAATAGTAACATAGTTTTATAATTTAAGAAAATCCCAAGGAAAGTTCATTTGTTTCTTTATTTACTTTCCTAAGTAAAGAGTTATATGTATAGTTCAAAGAAATTTGACTTCTTTCTACTCAAGTGAATCTTCATATAGTTCATTACAATTCTTTCTTTTTCCTGGATGTCTTAAACTGAAATAATTTCTGAAGCTGAATATTTGGTGTTAGATTAGTGATATTCATGTCTACAATATCACCTGAGAAAAGAATAACAGCAGTGAAAAAAAAAATCAATTTATTTTGGTGTAATCAATTTAGTATTTGTAAAATTGAAACAAATATTATGTACTCTTTTTTTTTACTCATGTCTGATACTTAAAAATTTCTTCAATAAAATCCATTAAAATTATTTCTTGTATTTCTAAAAAAGATTTTTTTTAAATCACAAAATTTATTCTATGCATAAAAGTCTGCTGAGGAAATTTTACAAATTGTGTATCTTGTTTCATATTAAAATCATAGTAAAGAAGCAAACACAATTATTTACATTGAAATCATGGCAGGACTTATTTCTAAACAAAAAGGAAAAAAGAAATGAAAAGAAAAACTTTGGGAGTTTACTTTAGTTCACTAAAATGCTATGCTGGTCATTTCTATGATTGTTTATTGATGAAGATAAAATTCATATGAAGCATGTTATAAAGAAAAAATATATATAGTTATAAAACAATGCCAGAAGAAAATGCCTTAAGTGGTTTTGTTCTATCAGGTCACCAAAAGGAGGGGGGTGAGGCCTACAAATATGTGGGGGGGGGTGTACATGTGTGCACACTCTGATGAGCCAAAAAATTATGACCAGTGATATGTGGCAAAAATGACAGCTACCACTCAACAAATGTATATATTAGACTCATGGGGAGATAAAACAGGTAGGCTGATCTAAAGCATCTAATTTTGAAATATTAGAGATATTGAAGTTATGAATAAGAAAGAGAGAGAAAGAAAAGGATCTGAGAGAATTTGATAAGAGAACCTGGGGTGAATATCTCAATCAGCAATTATCCAAAGAGGGAAAGAAAACACTAACCATCAAACAGGCATAAGGTAGCCATGACTTAGAAAAGTGACAAGTGAATGAAAACTTTTCCACTAAATCCAGAGCAACAGAATGACTAGTATAGCACATATTTCAGATAACTTTAATCAAAGTGAATGAAAGAATGCACCACAACACACATCAGTCAGAGTTATAATGTTAAGCAATGTCCATTGTTGAAAATGTTTTCAGTGAGAATCTAGGCATTGAAACTGGATCTTGTATCAATGGAAGAAGGTTGCTTGCTTTGATAAATCTCAATTTCTCTTGTAGTTCAGGATAAAAACATGGTAAAAGGTAACCCAAAGCCAAACCTTTTAGGTTTTATTTTTCCAATGCTGGTATCAGTGAAGAATTTGTCATTCTCATTTTAGTAAATGGGCCAAGACCTGCTCCATTTACCAAAATTTCTCATTCTTATGAGAAAAAAAGTTCTAGAAAAGTTTGACTTTGGATTACTGTTACAGTGCTTTTAAGCTGGTCTATTGAATAAGGTGAACAGCAGTATATGTATGGGTTATTATCCTGATTATCTCAACAAGCTAATAGAAACAGTGTAATGGTTTGAGCAATGATTTGCAAGGAAATACTCAGCCGCATCATTCATGGAAAAGGCATGTTTTTGTGTCTTGTTTACTTAACGGCATCAGAGATGTGCTTAGTGTAATGGTTAGCATTGTAAGAAATAGCAGAGTTCAAATCCTGGACATATTTCACTTCCCACTACTACCCTTAAGAAAGGCATGAATCCATCTGTTTACCACTTCAACTCTGGGTAAATAGTAGAGCAGACAGGGTTCTTTAATGATGGTAAGGCATCTAATCTAGGAAAAGGAAAACTCTGAATTTAAATCAGGTGTAACTCCACTTTAAAATTGACCTTGTATTACATCATACTCATCATCAAATACCAATTAAAGTCTTTTATGGCGCCAGTGGTATCTTTCAAAAGGACATTGTATCCTGCTAAACTGCACAACTTATATGAGGATGTTAGTTACCAAAACCCTCAAGATCTCAATGCCAGTTGGCACTTATGGGATATGTTGGACCAACTAGTTTCATCAACAGAACTAGTTATGAACATCCTAGAACCAGATGCCTGAGGAAACCTTGAGTTCATGCCTGACTGGGCACATGAAGGATAAACCCTTTATTAGGCAGGTGGTCATAGTGTTTTGGCTCAACAGTGTATATATGAGTTCATACTTTAAATATTAAGAATTCAAGTGCAAACATGTTTTGAAGATAGCAAATTAAGTAAACCTTTATCTGACATCCCACAATAAAACAAACTGTGGCTGTGTTATGTGAGAACATCAAGGCTAAACATTTCACATTCAATCAAAATATTTCAAACTTCTTACATGTTCAATCATTATCACAGCATTAGAAGATTGCTTTAAAACTAATTGACTTCACACTTTATTTTACTCATCTAATACATATTATCCCTCAAACAAAACTACTTGGCTGATATGTATTATGCAAATGATAATGATATCATTTAGAGTTTGAAAAGTACTTGAGTATTAGGTAAAATTGTGATATCAATGGAAGCTATGAATTGAATCTCAAAAATATCATATTGAAAAAAATATATAATCTATTCAAACACATTTTATATGTAAAGCACAAACAAAGAATGATATTTTGAGAAATTGAAACTTTGAGAAAAACAATGATTTAATTTTAATTCAAAATGTAAAAAATACAGTACAAGACACAAAACAACTGATGGGTCAGATAGAAAAAAATTGTTTCATGTGAGACTCATTGTTTACAGTTGAAGTTTGTTTTATTCTGGAAGTATTTAAACAATCATATTAACAGTGATCTATATCACAATTAGTGTTTTTAAGAAAATATGGTTATACTTATAACCCATAGACTTAACTATTACTATGATGAAAATAAGATATTCTATTTTTTAACTATGCACATTTATATATTAACTGACATTTCTAAAATTAAACTCACATAACTATATTGCAATACTTTGAATAGTTGGAGAGAGAAGTTAGAAAAATGGAAAGTAAAACTAAGTCAATTGTCTTGATTTAAAAAAAAAATCATTTTTTCATTTTAGCTAGAAAAACAAAAATTCATAAAGGTTATTTGAAAGTGTGTGTGTGTAGGAATGGAAGGATTAAGAATAAATGTTGGATCAGAATTGTAATAACTATTAAAGAATATTATCGTAGATCAATGCTTTGCATAGAAGCTGAGGTCAATGGCTTTAAATTATAAGCTATTGTCACTTTCAGAAAAAGAAAAAAATCCTCTTTTCTGATTCAACTGTTCATTTTTTAAAGTGTTTCAAAAATAACAGACTTTGATTTGTCTCTTTGAATGAATCTTTCTTCCACCCATCATACCAGATGGATGAGAGAGAATATATCTCTTTAAGAATTTGGAGGATATTTTATTTTGATATCAAACCAAAAAATTGTTGCTTCTATATTCAACTTTTTTTACTGTCTAAATAATTAGATTCTATTTTTTTAATAAATGAATTCAATGTAGAAAACATTTAAAATGAACCAATAGTAATAATAAGAAAAGCCACAACATAGAAAAGATAGAATGATAATTTGATAGATTTTCATTTTTATTTCTATGAAGACAATTTTTATGGGACTTTTTCAAGAGCATTTTTGCCAAGTAGCTTTATTATAAAATTTTCAATACAAAGTTTAAAACTTTTTCCTATTGCATAACTAAAGAGTAATACTTAATGAATGCTCTTCCTTCGACAATCAATCAGTTGTTCCAATATTATGTATTGCTGAATCAAGTACAATAGTCTACAAGTCAATCCACTAGCAGATATTTTTAATCTTAATAAAGGGTTGTCTAATAAATATTGCAAATTTTTTAAAAACATTCTCAATGATATTATCCTTTATTAACAAAATTAGACAAAACTGAATATGACATCTATTTATTAAACTCAGTTTCTCTCTCTTTCAACAATTTATTCATAGTAAAACTCTGCTTTTCTATTAAACATTTGAATAAACATAGTATCAAGGAGTCAAATCAAATACAATAAAATGAAATGATTTGAAAATTCTTTTTTTTAATAAAGTAAACAAAGGAGATAAAATTAACAGCAAAATAATTTTTAAAAAATTTTTGTGAATATAACCTTGACAGTTGTTAACTTTAATCTTGTTGCTGATGTGGAAATACAAGACATTAAGACCAATTGAGAAGGTTTGCATGACATTCAAACAGAAGAATGTTTTTATAAAATTGAAGCATATATTTACATGTAAAGCTATGGATAATAATGTAAGTTAAAATGTTAGCTAAAAGTATCAATTTGGATACAAAATATTTTACACCAGTTTCAAATAAAACGGACAATAGAATATTTATAGTATTTTTTATAGATTAATCTGTAATATAAGAGCAATAAGAGAAAGTGTTTTTGTAATGGGATCATTTTACAGTCTAGTCAGTAATCCATAATTACAACAGATGTAAAAATGTAATATGGAAAAGATTTATATTTGGGAACATGTTTCAACTCTAAGTTTCTTGTATATGTTGTTTATTGCCACAAAAAATGAATCAAGAGAATATGTTAACTTTCATAATAGAATGATTGGGGTACACATGGCATAACAGTTATAGTGGTAGAAAATGGAATTGGCAACCAGAGTTCAAATCCTGGACAAGGCTATTTGCATTTCATTTTGTGCTAATGCTCTTGGCAAAGGCATGAATCCATCTGTTCTCACCCCAGCTATGAGTAAAAGCAGACCAGACTTGGTTCTTTAGCTTTGGTTAGGCAATCAATTCAAACCAACAGTACTCCGCTTAAAAAAATAACCATGGTGGAGTGGTTGGCTACAGAAATATATAATGATATAAACGACACAGGTTATTATATAAATTATCAAGTTAATATTTTAAAAGCTTAAATCACTTTACAACGTATATCATCATGTTTATTTCATTTAGAAATAATGATAATATCGCAACCAATTTAGTCGAAAATGTCTTATTTGCTTTCTTTCTGAAACAGAAAAGCATGAATAACCAAAAAATCAGTTCTATTTGATTTTTTAAAATATGCAGAAAATTATTCTTGCACTTTGCATGAATGGTAATTAACAGAGTGTCTTCTAATGAAGTCAAACCTTTAGAAATCTCAGTAAAATAAAGCTGGTTAATTATATTTATAATAAGATATTAAAAAATTCTAAGTACTGAGTTTTCTTATGTACATGGATATTTTTTATTCCTTGTTGGTTGGTATTTAATAGTATATCAACCCTTGTGAGTTATTTAATGTCAAATCATGTTTGTTTTTTTTATTATTATTATATACATACACAATTTGTAAGCCAATAGTTTGTAGATAACTATTTGCAAAAACATTAGAGTATGAGAGACAGATTAGGAAACAAATTTTATCTCACAGGTAACACATATATGCTTTGAAGATGGTCTTGTTTTGTAAGTATGAACTAATTGGAGATTTGCATTTACGATGTCAATGTTTCAATATTTATACTTTCTAGACTGATTGCAACTCAGTGGAGAGGTAAGACCCTCCAACCAATGAGAATCCTAGATACATCTGTTAAACCATCTGCTGATGAGGCTCTAGTCCTGGAGCTTTGAGAAATGTTGAGTACTCCTTCATTGCCATTACTTCCACATCAACTCTGACCTGAAGTGGTATTACCTGTTATGATCCTATCCATGTGTCTAATAGAACTATTTAATTCTTTACTATACTTGAAACCATTTAACTGTGTACAAACAAATAATTAATGTTAAATTGAACTATTAGTATTACATAGCAATGCTTAAAACCATTAAACTGTGTGCAAATAAATGAATAATGTTGAATAGAATTATTAGTGTTAGATAGCAATACTTGAAATCAGTTGGTGTCCAGGTTATGAAATCTAATAATGAGGCTCCAATCTTGGAGTTGAGGGAATGTTGAGTATCCCTTCATTATAATTACTCTCTGACCCGAAGTGGTAGTACCTGTTAGAGCCCCATCTTTGGGTCAAATAGAACTAGTCTCATGGGTATGACACTAAACTGCATCTGATAATGAGGCTCCAGTCCTGGAGCTTTGGAGAACGTGAAGTACCCTTTTATTGCCATTACTCCCAGGTCAACTCTGACCTGGAGTGGAAGTACCTGTTAGAGTCCCATTAATGATTCAAAATAGAACTATTGAACTATCTTTTATTCTTGAAACCATTTAACTGTGCACAAACAAATGACTGATGTTAAATTGAACTATAAGTATTACATAGTAATACTTGGAACCATTTAACTGTGTGTGAACAAATGAGATCTGGCTTGTTTAAAAATAATCTAACCTATGAACTATTCATTTAAAAATTATATATGTGTGTGTGTATGTGCGTATATAAACAGGATTTAGCATTACAACCAGTCAACCAACCATACTTTCTACACTTAGTTTGATTCTGTTTTGATCCTTAGGTGTTACATTGTTTTCATTCATTTGAATGGTCTTATAATATTTGGTTTCTCATTTTTTTTTGGGGGGGGGTAGGTTTCATGGCATATTAACCTTCAGTGATTATTTAACGCCAAATCTATTTTAAACAATTCAGTTTAGCATGAGTACACAGTTTTAATTGTCAAAAACATTTCTATTTCAAGCTATTCAGTTTATATAAACAGAGCTAATTCAGTTTACAATAAGTAGAGGTTTTGTTTATACACAGTTAAATTTCAAAACAATTCTATATTAAACAATTCAGTTTAGTGTAAGTACAGTTTCAATGTCAAAAACAGTTCCACTTCAAGCAATTCAGTTTAGTACAGTTTAATTGTCAAAAACATTTCTATTTCAAGCTATTCAGTTTAGTCAAACAGTTCTAATTTAAACAATTCAGTTTAGCATAAATATGCAGTCCTATTTAACCCATAGACAGGGCCCTATCAGGTGCTACCATTCCGGGCCAAAGTGGACCTGGGAGCAATGGCAATGAAGGGGTGTTCCGCATTCCCCAAAGCTCCAGCAACACTGGAACCTCACCATCAAATTGTTTAATTAACATCCAGGACACCCATTGGGAGGGGGGTAATTTTGTACTTAAAGACGATGGTTCTCTGAACTGAGATGATGAGGGGTTTGATATTATGTCATTTTTATTCAGTTGTAGGTTGAGCATGACTTATTTTGGATTGAGGGGAAGATTCAAGTTTGGTTGGGGTAATTAGTGCCTTCAAGTTAAGCAAAAATCAAAATCTTATTTCTCTCAATGCAACTGACCTCCAGCCACAACCTTCTAGCACAATGAAGACAAAATAGGGTTGGATACTTGTTTGGCTCATTGGCCAAGTGGGTAGAGTGTTCGCCAATAGTCCGGGAGACCTGGTTTCAATCCCAGGTCGAGTTATACCAAAGACTTTAAAAATGGTACTTGATGCCTTCTTGCTTAGCACTCAGCGATATATAAGGTACGCATCAAGGGTAAAGTGGAGCAATCCAGGGAAAGGAGTAGCACCCTCCCCTACACCTCGGTGTAGTAGCTATTGAAAAGGGAGCCTTCTGGTCGCCCTCGATTACGGTCGCCAACTTTACTTTTTTTACTTTACTTGTTTGCCACAAGAGCAATTTAAATAATAGTCAGGACAATCATAGAGGTGCTAGGACTTGACAGGACCAACCAAGTGATCACATTAGGCCTCTCTGACCACTCATCTAACCCAGTAAGGGAAAAAAGTGGAGTGCTAAAGGTCAAGTGACCATTTTGACAACTGGGTCATGCACTGCTCAACAACCAGGATCTTGTCATCAACCATAATGGGCCATCATCCACAATCAACAGGTGCAGACATATTCTACAGCCCCATCTAAGAGTATTGGGATATTTTTCAATGAATGTATTTGTCAGAAGGAATTCAAAAGTAAATACTATGTTCTTTACCTTCTACATTTTCTTTTGATTTGCTACAAACTCACTACTTTACAAAAACAAACATCAAGAATTAACACTATAAACCAAATCTTGTTTACACATTAAATTAAAGAAAATTGATTAAAAAACACTTATATCTATGAAAGATTATTCTTAAGCTCTCAATAGAAAAAAAAATGGTATTTTTCTAAACATTTAACTTGACCAAATAGATGACATTTTAATTAAAAGAAAATTTGTTTATCTAATCAGTTACAAGTAAAAGCTATACAAATGCACTGACCGAAACAAAATCAATATTCAATCACAAAGATTTGCTAGTTATATAAATATCATGTCTATTTCTGTTGTATGGTGAGGGGAAGAAGTGAATAATACCTTCTCTTACATTAACAAGTCATTACATGGTATATTTATTGTCATAGCAGAATCTAGGTTTATATTTACATCATGTCCTTGATTATTGGTTCTGTTAATAGGATAAAAAACAAAACATGGCTATCCTATTAGGCTTATAAAAGAAAACTCAATAGCTACTAACTTTGGTAGACAAAGTGTAAATGTTGGTTAATCTGGTCATATTCTCTTAATCCTATTCGGGCATCATCAATAGTTTATGTTACATTGTTGTTTGAGCAAACAGGTGAGAGTGGTTTGAAACAATAGAATCAACTTGCAAATTGTGCAGTCCAGGTGGAAAGTGAAAAAAACCTTTGAAGATTTTGATTTCTAGTCCAGTGTCAGAATTTAGAAATAGAAAATCATGAATGGGATAATAAAGGAAATCAAAGATGGAACTACAAATCGATAAGAAGGAAATAATAAATTGTTTGTGGTTGGTGAGGGGGTTCTTTTATAAAATTAAATTAATCCCAACAAATTGTTTATATTATGTGTGTATTTGGATACAAGTAAAAAAATTAGCAACATTAATACTCTGAATGAATAAATACATGTATTAAAGAAGTTAAAATTTAAATTAAGTTTACTCAAAATATACAATAATATTGCAATTAGAATTACAATTCTGGAGAGGAAAAATGCAGAATCACTCAGAATGATTCTTAAAATATATTCTATTAAAGCAGCTCCTTTTAGATGAAAATTTAAAGTTACTTCATTATCATCCATTTACTGACCAAGCTACCAACAATTAAAATAGTATTGATCCATATAAAATAAATTGACAGTAACATTCCTTTTTCTGCCAACAACGAAAAATATTGAAGTAATTTAGATGAAATTACAAGCATAAGATCAAATAAAAATACTTAATTCACATAAGTATCCATGAAGTTTTATCAAGTCTGTATAAAAATATAAATACATATTTTTAGAAATGACTGTGTAAATGTCCCTTAACATTGATATTTTCAAAAATTCCACTTTGACTTGAAACAGTTAAATTTCAGTTTTGTTTAATTAAAAGTGTCATGACAATAAAAGCTAAAAAGGCTGTAAGTATAATAGGAATTAACTATGTTGTATACAGAAGAAAGTATATTGCAAATCTAGTGAATTTAAAAAAAAATCATAGTTCAATATGCTGTAGAATCATTTGAGTAGAGAAATAAAATTGTAGCCTTACTTATTGAGCAGATGTGGTTTATGAATAAATTAATTTAAAACAAAATAGGACTATTTATTATTGGGTAAAATTAATTAAATCTTCACTGAGAAATAAAAATAACTTTTTGAGGAAAAATATAATATAAAAACAATTTTCAATTTGGGAAATTAACAAATCATTACAAAATGATAATATAGATCAAGTGAATTCATTCCTGTCTGTTTTAGAACAAGTAATAAAATAATTTGAATGCAATTATCTAAAAAAGTTTAAGTAAATTCTAATTTGGAATTGAAACTGATAGAGGAATATCAAAGAAGTTACTCTAAAAAGGGAGAGAATTACACTTCGAAGAACTACAAGAGCTATCAAATGAAAGGAAATTCTTTTATTTTATATAACTAATAACTGATTTGAAATATCTACAAGCCAAAATAAAAATACTTTTTAAATTAAAAAAATAAAAAAGTAAAAACAAAAAAAAAACACTAGAGAATTCCTTTATAAATAAAAAGTTCAACTTAAGGAATTCTAACCCAATTTAAACACTGAATACATTGTCTCTCAAGAACATCTGTTTGGTTTATAGACAATAACATCTTAAGGAAAAAAATTTCAAAATCAAATCCTTATTGACAGTAGTACATCTCAATGACAAGATTGCCATTCCTCTAACATTGATTTATTAAATGAATTATAAATCTCAAATAGGAACTGAAGAAATTCTTTAACTGTCATAAATTTCTTTCAGCATTCAGTTTTTATAATCCATGATTAATTGTTCAATGTGGTCTCAAGTTAGATTCAAATCTGAAGATATGAGACAAGAATATTCTCCATTTTCTCCTAATCAAATAACCAACTGTATGATTTACTTGTATTTAATGCCAAATTCATTAAAAATAAGGAAAATATTAAAGTTTTACTCTGAACATAAATTATAACTTAGTTTAACTCCTTTAAATCAATTATAGTATTTTTCATCAATGAACTATTTTTTTGTTTTTGTAAAATAAAAATAAAGTTTTTTTTAGATTATCAGAATGGGTTAACAAATAAAATCATTCAATTCCTACAATCTTTTGGAAACCCAATTGCTTTAAAAGAATTTGATAGGGAAAGAAAATTCATGACATCAGAATCTTGTGATTTAGTATATAACTCAATGAAAAAAGGTTGGAGTGAGAGCGGGAAGAAAGGAAAGAGTGGGAGTGGGAGGAGAAGATACAGAGAGGAGTGGGGAAAGGAAAGAAAAATGCTGTTATAAAAGAAATTCTGAGAAAGTTAAGATATATATCAAGAATGTTGTTGTTGTTGTTGTTGTTGTAGTAACAACAAAAACTAGAGGAAGGTAAATCACAAAGATATTCATCGATATTGTGTAGTGAAATGGAATATGAATTTTTATTGTTATTTTTCTATTGAATGACAAAAAGAGAAAATAGTTTAATGGAAAATAGGTAGTATTTGCAGCAGAGCATATGCTGTTATATCTAAAACAAATAGTATTTTTTAAAATTTTGACCCAAACGTCAAAATACCTGAACAAAGGACAAGGTTTAATGATCTCACTCAATGCCAATGAAAAACATGCTTTACTATATATTTATTATATCAACTGATTACTTGAAGTAGAAAAAAGAATGAAGCAGTATCACATGAACATTGCAACAATGAAAAAGTCTCTTAAAAATGTAAGTAATCTAATTTAGATAAGTTTTTCTAATAACAATATACAGGAGGAAATCATTGGAACAACAAAAAAAAAGTCTTTTTTTTTACTCATCAACAAGGGGTTACAATGATATGGGAATGAGATTTACTTAATGAATAGAAAGATGAATTGGAGAATGGAAGATGAATGAACATGGGGGGAGGATGAATGTATGGCGAGGAACTCAAGGTTCTAAGAACTCCTAAGATACTGACTTAAAGAGCTCTAGTGTGTGCTTGATAGTGTTGAACATGCATCAAGAACTTGGGATAAAAAGAAAGCACAAATGAAATTCACAATAGTTGGCAAACCAAATTTAGGACTGGAAACTCCCAGGTTGGTGGATAAGCAACAAAATGATGCAAAATATAAAATTTTAAGATAAATATTATTAACAATCTTAAGAACTAAATAATATCAAAATTATGATATCATGTTTAAAATTTTTCTTGAGAAGATTTAATCACAAAATCATAAACATAAAATGTTCAACTTCTATCGTAATAAATTTGCATGAAGACAAAAGCAGAGAAAGCAAAGATTTTCATACAACCTATTTGTGTGGTTTTGTAATGAGAAATATCAAGAGACTTGTTTCTTGTCTTGTTGCAAGTCACGTCTTTCTGACTTGTCAAAACAGCACATCCAAAGCAGAACTTGTTTTTCATTTCCTCTCACTGAGAAAAGCAGACAAAACTAAAAATCTTTCTCTTTCTGTCTCTCAACTCTCAAAGTTCAGCTCCTCTATATGCTCCAAACAAGTGTCACTGGTTCTCTTCCAATAAACTACCTTATGTCTCTTTGGACAAGTCTTTATATACAACTCATGCATATTTATAAGGGATAGTAACATAAGGACTCAAACCTGTGCACAAATCACATTACAAATGGTCATTTCCACAATAGACATGTGAAGCAGTGCATTCTTTTTGTTTCAGGTAAGTGAAATTTGTCACAGGTTTTGTAAATAAAATCCAGCCAATTAAATCAATCCTCCCTTAGTTTAGATATGAAGGGAAAAAAATAATACAACTTAACTATATATTGTAATTTATGAAAAGAAAAAAATCCATATAAACATTGATTTTTTGAAAAATATACTCTTAATCCACAATGTTAATATGAATAGCATAGGGGTCAACAGGAAGTGAATTTACAAGTTTGCATTTATAAATTGGATATTACAGGATAAACGAAAAAAAAAAACTGTAGCAAAATATCCCAAACTATGTACAACTGTTTAGCCCATTTTACTTGTGTTTCCAAATTCTTATGTTGTGGAATCTAGACTTAACCATGTGCATCACTTACTAAGCAAACATTAAACATAGAATGTTATTTGTGGCTCGAACATACAAACTTGCAACCTAATATTTGTGATTTACTTAGTAGCCATTAAATCCATCTTTCCTATTAAAAAATAATTCCAGGATTAAAAGGTGCTCTTTCATTTAAAGTTTACTGATTCTTTATGTAAAATGTATTAAACACAGGGAAGTTAGTTAATGTTTTGTGATTTGATATTCACTTGAATTATTTTGACTGAGTGGAAATGAAATTTGCTTACAAAAACAGTACATTAAGTAAAATGTTTGGAAAAGTCTTAGTTTAGAGAATGGACCTGAAGATGAAATAATCTCAGATATTTCTTAATTCAAAAGTAGATAAGCTGAACTAAACACCAATGAAATACTGACATTCTAATTTTTTTTTTTTCTCAGTGAGATTCATTTATAAGAAACAATAAAAAGAGAAAATGTTTGCTTAGAAAAAAAAAAAGCAAAAATTAAAATAATTATAAGATAAAATAGCAAGAAAAGCAATTCTTTCTAATTTATATGAATTGCTTGAAAAAAATCATAACAAAAGGCAAAATGCAATGTTTTTTTTAAGAATGAGTAGTATTAAGCATAAAAGAAAATTTACACAGTATCAAAAACTACAAATTAGAATGTTAGAAATTTTTAATTATTTTTTATACAGAAATTTAAGTGTTAATTATACTTTTTTAGTCAGAAAAATATTTATATGACCAGATGTTTTCAAGCTGAACAGGGAATAATGAATTCTCAGACTTGCTTTGAAAGACTGAAAGTTTAGGAAGATGTTTTATTTTTATCAAGCAAAAACCCACAGGTGGGATTTTAAGCAAGTTTCTGCAGAAGTTCAAAATGGGCCCCCATTGGCTAAATAAAAGATCATTAATTTTGGCTGAATATTTTTTGAATACCTTAGTAAAACTGCAGAAGAAAAAATAATTTATTCTTTATGTTACATAAACTGACTATAAATTCATACCTGACATTGTATTGCAGCAATGAACACAAAAATCACACTGAACTGTTTTTTTTGTGTGGACTTAAGTACAACAATTTTTAAGTCTGTTTTTTAGTGACTGAAAAAAAGCCACAGGAAAAGATGCTATACAAAATGTTAAGTTGTTTCTATTTTAATAGAAAAAAAATATAGTTTTGGTTAATGGCAGGGAAATTTTCAGTTTACTTTATACAGTTAAACAAAAAGATAAAGATTCTGTTGAGTTAATATGACAGACACAAAGTAGGAGTTCACTTTTGCATTATATTTTCATTGTTAATAAAAGCTCTGAATGAAAAAAAAATTTTTGTTTCTTTATTTAATGTCATATCAATGTTCATGGGTTATTTAATGCCAAAGTCAACCCATAGACAGGGGAATAAGGGAGTTCCAAAAGATATTAGTCCAAAAGTGAATGTAATAGGTCAACTGGAATTAGAACTCATTTACTACAATCTTCCATTCCAATATATTATTCACTAAGTCAAGGGAACTCCTTCCTAAAAGTATTATTTTTCAAAAACTAATATGCTAAAATCATATCCCAGGATTCCATTTGTATTTTTGTTATTCATTGATAGATATAAGACATTTAATAAATTTTAGTAATGGGAGAGTAATTCTTAAGTACTAAATAAGCATAAAATGGTCAAGATATATAATGATAGATATATATTCATTAATGAATTAGATAACATTAAAAAAAAAAAAAACTCAGAAGAGGGATATAATTTGAAAATAAGATTATTGGCCATCAATCAATTTTGAAAAAAGTTAAACATTAAATAAATAATTAACTAAACAGTAAATGAAAAAAAAAAAGGGGGATTGTCTGTCATTTAAAGTGCAGAGAGATTCACTAAATTTAGTTTATCAAAATTTCATTAGTTAACAAAAATAGTGAGTTTTATTTTTCATTTTAAAGAAACTTCTTTTAATTCCGATATGCTAAAAATATTCATCAAAGAAAGTTTTATTCTTGCAAAATTACTGATAGTTACAAAATATGTTTATAAAGATTATTCATTAAGTTAATATAACATACTTAATAGATTAGGCTTTACATATTTTAAAAGGAAAGTTCATGTTGATGCAAAATAAGATAATTTTAAAAACTTATATTATTTGAAATTAAATTTGTATACAATTTATTAATGAAATAAAATTATAGGATTTTTTTCTTGCAGCCAAATTGATTGAGCTCAAAAACAATGAATGCAAAAAGGTTATGCAAAAAAAAAAATAAATAAATAAATAAAAAAATTAGTAAAATTCAGCAGCTTGAACAGATTTTGTCAATAAGAGCAAATTTTTTTTATAATGTCATTGATCATTTGAGTAAGCATCACCTGTTTAAAATTGAATCAAATTAAGCAGTTAATCACAGCAAAGAGAGCCTCTGCTAACAGAAATGTTAAATATTCTTTTCATGAAATTCAAACTAATGTGTTCAATCAAAGAAAATTTCAGGAGAAAATAAAAAAGCAATCAAATTAAATTTAGAGAAACTGTAAATTATTAGCAATAAGACTAATGCAAACAAAGAAAAATATATCTATAAATCAAGAAAAATGACCTAACAATTTATTAAGGGAATTTTTTAAAAAAATAATCAGAAATTTTAAGACAGCTCAAAGGTAACCAGAAAAATTTCTTTTCATCTTTTAATCTATAAGTAAAAAATTATATCAAGTAGATCTGTACTGTTTTATGTAATTCATTTTTCATGCAAATAATTTTCACCAAGTTTTCTTTGAATTTATTTATTAACATTAGAAAAATCTTGAATTATTTAAATATATAGAATATTCTGTTTTCTAGAATAAAACTGTAATTTCCAGTTTCTTTAATGTACCACAAAGTGATATAAACAAAAACCTACAATAATAATATTTGAAAAATAGATCAATAAAAACTTTATAAAAGTTAAGTTAAAGAGAAAAAGTGATTTGAAAAAGATTCTTCCTAAAGAGCAATATTATTAATGCTAATAAGATAATAATATGATACAGATATAACTAATGATGTCTTATTTTACATAGTAATTAAAATATAGTGAGAATACAAATAACTTTGCATTGATTAATCAGCTCCAATGAAATTCATTCATACTATCTTTTTTTAACAAGTTGAATATCATAAAATTTACAGATGCATGATTATATAAATTTAACAAGCACAAGTGCCAGAGACATTGAACATTACTTTTTCTTTAACTGATAAAAACTATCTAATAGTGACAGAAGAAGAGGAGGAAGACTAAAACATGAATATACACAAAGAATAAAAAAAAGACAAGAATATAGACTCGTACACTTTTATCTTTGAAGGTGGATAGGAGAGAGAGAGACAGAGAGAGAGAGAGAGAGAGAGAGAGAAACAACTCAAGAGAATTCCATTTGTAGATAGAATCAATTTGGCATCATTTGTAAAAAGAAAATGTTAAAAAGTTAAATAAAAAAAAAAAAAAAATCAATACTTGCAGATCCAAAAGAAACTACTTTTTTTTTTTTTTAAATCATTACATCAGCAGGTATTTTCCCTAAAATAGAGAAGAAGCTTTATGATCAAACACAGCTAACTGTTCTCCTTAGGATATAATGCTAATGCATTTAAGCAGTTATAGGAATTTAAGGAATTATATTATTTTGCAGGGTTATAATAAAACTTTTATGCTGAATAGCAGCCTCAACAATATATTTTTTGAAATTGCAATAAAAAGAAGTTGAATTCGATTTGGTGAAAGCATCTTTATACTCAAGATGGAAGTATACAACTCTGCCCCTTTTCAATTCTGATAGTAAAAATTACCACTCTTGCTTCAATCAAAAAACAAAGATTAAAAAGCATTACAAGTATGTAGATGGGTAGAAATTTACATTAATTGACAAAGTAGCAAAAAATATATAAAATATGCTAGAAAAAAGTGCCAAGAAATTTTACCCATTAACAACTATTCCCATTTCTAAAACCTTTATATATATATATATATATATATATATCTTATGATCTTAGAATTAAAAGAAATTCAAGAATTTATGGCAGGTTTTTTTGGTTCAAATAACAAATTTGAAGTGGAGCTTATAAAAGATAAAAGGCATTTTCCCTCATTTTTTCATTCTACAATTTCCAGTTCCTACTTTAAAATTGCTAACTGGTATAGCTTCCATTGGTCTTTTTCATTGTCTTAATCTTAGAGATTTTAAACACTAAATACATTACTTTATCAACCTTTATACACAACGTTTTTAATGAAGCTGATATAATTTCTTGAGATTCCATGAATATGAAGTCTTCTATTATTCAACATAAATAATTGTCTAGCATTAAACTTATCATTACTAAAGTATATATGCACGTTTAATATTGCAACTTTAATAGTAGCACTACATTTGAAAGACTATAACACTAGATGTTTCTTTAATAGCAGTAACAGTCTCAAAGAACAAGTAGTATTTGCAGCAGTGCCAAAAGCCAACCAAAAAGGTTATAAGCTGTAATAATACAACTGAACTAAAAATCAGTTAACTAAATACCTATTCATCACAAGAGACAAAGCTGAATGTAAACCTAGAGCAAAAAAGGAAGAAAGAAAAAAAAGGTGTGAAATGTCACTAATATTCAAGAGTTTGAGAACCAATACAATTGCTAGTTTTGGTGAGAAAACAGCAAAGGAGAACCACATCATATGCAATACTTCAGAAAAAGGAATAAATCCCTCAAAGTTGTAGAAGTTCTTATAGCAACTATGTAAAGAAAAAAAAACCCAAATAATACAGAAACAAAGTAGATTGACTATAGCAATTCAAATAGTATCTTTCTAACCTGTCAATCACAGGCAACCTATTTGTGAATGTCTTTGCAATTCTTCAAATATTAAAAAGGTATGCTCTCATAATCACAGATTTCCATATATCTATCTACAAAAGGAAATATTGCAAAGAAACCCTTTCTAGCTAATAAAGAGTGAACACAACAGAGATTGACAATCAATATATAACTAAACATAAAAGCATTTATTAAAAAGTTTGGGCTCAGTCAGCTGCGGCTGTAAAATACACAGACTGCATCTCTGCAGAGGGGTAAGACACCTCTGATGAGTGTACTGGATGTGACACTAAACAATCTAATGGTGAGGCTCCAGTAATGCTGGAGCTTTGGCACAGAGTGGTAGCACCTGATAGGGTCCTACTTATGGGCCAAATAAAACGAAACTATGTACTTATGCTAAACTGAATTGTTTGAAATAGAACTGTTTTCACTTTGAAATTATAGAAACATTAATGTTCTGTAAACTCCAGCTTAAACAAATTTTCATATAACTCTCTCCAAAAGCTGATTGTAGTGTATTAGAAAAATGTCAACTGTTTTCTTGATCTTGCCAGTGTTTTTTTACTTTTTTTTTAATCAATGTATAAACCATTTCACAAATAAATGAAAAATTACCTGAGACATATTAGAGAGCTTTGAAATGAATGAAAAAAAAAAAAATGTTTAAAGAGAATAACCTGTCAGTCAAAATGAAATATATTTTTCTTATTGAGAAACTTTTCTTTCAACACCACTAAATAGAATTGAAATTTAGACTACTTACAAGAGGGACCTGAAAGATACAAGAAACTCAGTAGTAGTAAACAAAACATTCTTTTTAAATGATGTAATTTAATACGATATTAAAAAGAAAATATGACATTGGAGTTAATCAAGTCATTTGAAGAAAGGAAAAGAATTTTTACTGTATTAAATTGAATAAATGAAATGATTAAATCAACCAATCATAATTATTATTCATACAAGTAGAAGAAAATTTAGTCTTTTCAGCCTTCTTCTCAAGTTTCATCAGCAAAAATTATACATAATTCCAATAGAAATCAATGAGGAAAATTATCATATCACAATAACTAGGGGCATTCTTTATAAAAGCTAGTAAAAACATTATATAAGCCATGTTTCTTAATATTCAGGTCATGGCTTAAAAAATCTTTGGGGTTTTTTTTTTTTTTTGGGGGGGGGGTTAAGTCTAATAGCGAAAAGAGTTGGTATAAAGTAAAATTACAGCCTAGCTATTTTATTTCTATCTATTCCTATTTTAAAGTTTAGAAACAAGAAAAAGTATCATGAACACAAACTTTCATCTTAACTTTATAAAAAAATTTAACAAAAAATATTTTTTGAATTTGTCATTTACATATCAAATATATACAACACACACACACACACACACACGCGCTAAACAGAAAAAGTACTTGGCTGAATATTATTAGATGGCACACAAAATTTAATTCAATAAGAATAAACTTTCTTCTGGGCTGTATGAAATCCTGAAAGAATTAAAATAATTAAGTTATGTTGTTGAAAGAAATTAAAATTAGATATACTGCCCAGCACAGGGATTGAACTCACAATATTCAGGTTATAAGTAATGCTTTTTATATCTCACCCCTATTTATTTGAATGGTTCACCAGTCGAGAGATACAAAAGCCAAAGCAGTTTCTGACCATGGATGATTTTTCCATTGCCAAAAGAACCTTTTCTAGTTAGAGAGAAAGTCAAGCCAATTTCAGTAGAGAGGAAAAGAGAAGACAAGACGTCAAAGCGAATAGAGACTTGGAATAGACAAAGGTTATTCCTTAATTTAAACTACAAGTGGGGAATCATAAAGGCTCTATCACAATTTAACATTTTCAATGCTTTGTTCTTAGAGAACTATATGAAGCAAAAAATAAATGAAAACACATATCATTGAAATTCATTGTGTCAATAAAGATTCTTATATTCTAACCCAAATTTAAATCCTGTTGTCATTGTTTACAGATGAACATGAACAACACTAAGTGTCTATGTTTTTTCTAGGCAATCTGATAATCTGAAAATTTTGCTGATTGGAAGATGATGATGATCATGATGATGGAGAAAAAAAAAAGATTTTTTTAAAAATTGTTTTAAGAAAATCTTTGAAAGAAAATTCTAAAAGGCAACATAAGATTTGAAAGTTGCATAAAGTTGTAGGGATCAAAAAGTTTTAATCTTACCTTCACCAAACCTGACAAATACAGACCAAACAGTATTGTTGGTTTGTAGGAAGATTCCAAGAAATTGTTAAAGAACTATTCAAAACCATTTTCAGATTAAGTACAGTCCTATTCTTAAAAGTAAAATTTACTTGTTTTGTATATATTTTAATAATTTAGATTAAACTTAGTCAATCAAAATTCTAAAAAATTAGACGGCTGCATTACTTTTCATTCTTGAAAATAAATTATCCCAAAACCTTATGACAACCAAGATGAGAACAACAGTTTAGTAATCAGTCATTATATAAAAACTCATTTAAGATATCAATTAATTAGATTTAATAGAATAACTTATGGTATTCTATTTTTCTCTTTGTACATAAATAGAATTATTCAAATCAATATTGAATACAATAAGAAAGAAAATTTTCAGATTAAATTAGATAATTTTAGAAAAAATTGTGAAAAAAAAAAAAAGAAAAAAAAAGAAGAATTTAAGAGAGCATTTTTAGGAACTATCAGACAAATTGCTTAATAGAATTTGATCTGTATATAGATATTGTATAATTAGTATATGTTTTATGTAAAGATTCTTTTCTAAGGTTGATGTGAGAAGATAGTAAAAAGCAGAGATGCCCAAGGAGGCATAAAAATGAATAAATAAGTAGAAAATCTTTTTTTAAAATAACTTTTAAAACACAAGGATAATTCTGTTTGAATAAACTTTCACTTCAGGACAATTTATGAGGATGGAAAAACTTAATTCTCTTATTTAAAGCTTAATTTTTGAAATGAAGAAGTTGAAGCATTGTAATTAACAAAGAAAAATCTAATAAACACGAACATTTTTAAAATGTACTATTTCAAGATTATCTACAAACTTAAGAAAAAATAGAATGCTGGGTTTACCACTAGTAATGCCTGGTAATTTACCATACAAATAGTTACATGGTCTTACAATTGATAAATTAAATACAGAACCCCCCCCCAAAAAAAAACAACAACAGCTGTTCACAGAACTTCTTTTTAAAAAGCTATTTGCCATTTATATTGGCTATGATAATTCAGAATTGAATTTTTCTTTTGTAGTTGTTATCTGAAAGTATCAACAGAGAAACCCAAGACCATAGAAATAATTAAAGATAGCAAATAAATAAATAAATAAATAAAAAATAAAAAGGCAAAGTTTGTCATAAATGATGTGATAAATATTAAAGTCTTATTTTCATTGAACACTATTATTGATAATCAATAAGGTTATTGAAAACAACAAAAGTAGATCGTTCAATTAACATATCTGGTACATGTTACTAAAAAAATATGTAATTTTAAATTTAATTCTTCAAACAACACACACAACAACAATAATGTAAGTCCAGTTATAATAAAACCACCAAATGTTTGGTAATAAGTTTGGATAGTCTCAGAAATATTTCAGATAAAATCTATGATGATGTATTTTGAATTCAATGTAAATATACTCATTCATTAAAATGTGGTAAAAAGAAAAGAAAGGTCTGATATGAATGTAGAGGAGAATAAGTAAGCTTGCTAAAAATAGTGCTTGTCTTCAGATAAAAGACAAATAATAATGATGGCTATAACATTTATTGTAGCACCATAATCATTTGTATATAGCACACACCTTTCTTTCAGATTTTTAAGTTTAAAACTTAGGGATGTGTATTATACACAAGAACTAGAAATCAACTTTTTATCCAACTCCATGTACCATCATATTCAGGGCACTATGACTGAATATACATTATATATTTGATCTAAACTAACTAATGTATAACACTTCTATTTTATGCCACTACAGAGCAATAGTCATTAGAATGTGTGTTTGTTTATAATTTTGTTTCTCATCATGTGAGCTTATTTTTGCCACAAACTTATTGCATTTCTCTGTGAAGATGTCTTGTGTGTTTGGATTGAATATTGTTTAAATGTTTTATATCAAAGTATAAACAAACTGTATAAATTTTCATTTTTAATCTACATGAACCAGATAAGCAAGTACATACTATATACAAGATACTTTTTTTTTTTTTTTTTTCAGAATTTCATATCCCAAATTTAGGAGTGCATGCTATACAAGAATGCAAAAAAAAAAACCCCAGAAAAATTGTATATAATAATCTACTACTACTGTTACTGATTAACTGGTAGTTAATTTACTGCAAAATACTAAACTCAATATTAAAGAATAGACAATTTCTTTTCTTTCTTTATAATAAAAAATAATCTTCATCTCTAATAACAATATTAATGGATCCCTTTCAGCAGAGATTGGTTCTTGTTATTCATTTCATTTTAAAAGGAAGATGTTTTTTGAGAGAAAATAGCAATAAATGTAAAATATTCTATTTTGAGTGGTATGGAGTTGGATGAAGGTAACAAACATAATCTAATCAATTTCCAAGTTAGTTCCACAAAAGTTGCATCTATTACAAGTAAAAATGAATTATCTTACATATCTGAATTCATACCCCACTCAATATGAAAAGGTGTGTGTGTGTGTGTGTGTGTGTGTGTGTGTGATTAAATAAAACAGACACTTTGTGTCTGTCCTATTTTATCTTTGATCCATTCAAGTCTTTATATGAGTTGTTTGACTTCTGGATGAAATGAATTTAAGAAGGTGGCACATTTTTCCCCTCAAGCACTTTTGACACCTTCCTAAATTCATTCTATCCAGAAGTTAAAAAGACTCATACAAATATCAAAGATAGAATAAGCTAGCACAAAGTGTCTGTTTTATTTAATCAAACATGTTTAAAAGAGAAAATGCTACCTATATATATATATATTTATTATATCATATACACACACACACACACACACATGTATATAATTCTTATTCATCAATAATAAGGGACCGGTTGACAGGTAGTATCTTGTACTGAATAAAAGTGGTTATTGAAACTGATAGAAAGTATAAAATAATCTTAAAATGAGAAATAGACTGAAAACATCAAATCTATTTCAATGTCTCAATATACTTAACTGGAAAATTTATGATAGCTAAGCTAAGTTATCTCTACATTATTTGAAAGGAGAAAAAATATCAAAAGGAGATGGCTGAATTTCTCAGCAGAAGAGAAGAATCTTGAAAGCAGGTTTCCCTATTGAAATACACTTACCCATGTATAGTGGTAATTATGCTACTCTGTCCTTAGCAGCAGCAGTAGCAGCAGCAGCAACATCCCCCTCTCCCCTTCATTAGGTAATCAATCCATTTGCTTTGACTCTAGTTCATCCCTGCAACAATAAAAAGAAAAAACAATATATGAACAGATGTAAATAAATAAAATGGATTTTAAAATGCAGGATTCTACCAACTCAATGCACAATAAAAAGTTATGCATTAGCATTTTATCTTTTCAAAAAGGACCGAGTTGATGAATGAATGAAGAATTTTAAAAAAATACATTTTTCATGTCCATCTTTGGACAAAAATTTCAATAGAAAAGGAAAGCAAATAAAGAGAGGTTTTCAATTCTTTGTGTCTTTTACATTCCATTTATAAGTTAAAGAAAAATCAGTAAATTTATGCCAAATGTAGAAAAGACAATTATTGAATTCATAAAAGAAAAAAAGACCAATACTAAAAGGCAAATACCCATATATTTTATGGTTTTAAAAACTATTTCTGATTGAAATCAATCTGAAATCTAAGAGAATTTATTTTTTTAAGAAAAAAGTATAATTTTAAAAGTATTAAACAGAACCATAAAAACTAGATAAAAATCAAACTTTGATAGAGAATGGACATTAGAAAATAACTTCAAAGATCTTGATAAGAATAAGACATGTCAAGTTTAGATTGTCAATAACTTACAGAATTCAAAAAACAATATAAAAATTATTTTGTTAAGAAATCTAGAAAATAAATATAAAAAAAATACCAATGTAATACAAAATAAGAATTATTATTAAATTATAATCAAATCACCAGATTATAATCCTAGTCTTTTAAATAAATGCAAATTGAAATGGAATAGAAACACTGAAGTTTAAAGAACCATTTTTAAAACCAAGACTTTAGAAATATTCAATATTCAGTGTAAAAATCATCTGATATAATACAATATTCTAAAACACTGATGCACATGTAAAATGCTAAATTTATTATGGAAAAAAAAAAAAAAAAAAAAAATCACAGATACATGGAAATAAGGTGTTTATAATAAAAGGATATTAGACATCTTCATTATGAAAAAAAAAAAATGATTTACAAATATCAATATTATATAAATATGCACATGCAGTCAAACAACTTTAGAGACCATTGTTCAGTTAAAGATTGATATTTTGTGCTGAAGAGTTAAAATGATTGACAGTTTTAAAGCTGTCAGATACTTTCAATTATCATAATGTCAGAAAAGGACTAAATCTGCTTTTTAATCTTGACAACTTACCAAGTGAAAATTTCAAAGTTAAGAGCTTAATGTTATAAAAATAAGTTTTGTACAACTTTCCTCATATACATTTTTATATCCATGAATAGTGCTGTGTTACACACGATTATTAAATACAGCTTAGCCTGGTATAAGGCTAGAATAGCATATGACCCATTGCACTATGGTAGGCTTTTATGGTTATATACTAATTCCATATATGGTGTATCCAGTAAGACTCAAACTACATTGACAGATTAGTACAAAAGCAGAGTCTCCATTTCATTGGACCATGAAAGTTACTCGACTTTGAATAATAAAGAGAAACCACTTTTGCATGATTACACATTTTGAGAAAAAGTTCCTTACTTATTTACAATTTCTATGTTATTTTTTTAAAAACCAATCTACAATATTCAATACAACCAATTAAATGCAATTATGCCGAACAAAAGTTTATGATAGATATTCATACTAAGTAGTAAAAGATAACTTAAAAAAGAGAAGAAAAAAAAATCATTTTATAAATAGCAAAATGTAAAATGAATAAAATCTCAATAATAAATAGAAAGCCTATTGTTTTAGATGTGATCCTCACTATTTTTCTTCTAAGGTATTTGGAACTTGATTCAAGTTGAATTAGTTGAACAATGACATTGAAACAATATTTTCATATTTAATGATTGTCAAATATAATAGATTAAGTATCAAATAGCACATTTTTATCTCCTAAAAAATGAATTTATAATACTTCATTACTTAGGCACAAATTCAAACAGACAAAAAAAAAAATCATGTCTTCCTTCATTTTTAAAAAATTATTATTTCTGAATAAGATATATTAAAAATCAGAGTTTAAAGTTTGGTTTTAATCTTTTCTCCTCAACAGATCTCTTTCTTCTCAGTTTTTGACGTGAAGAAGTTCAATCTTAAACAGGAAAAGTAAACCAAATCAAATATTCCAGGTTTTATAGCTGTTAATTATTAAGTTTTCATTGTTAAAATTCTTTTGAGATTACTATCTATTCCTGAACAAATTAATAAAAAACAACAGGTATTAAAAAAAATCTATTTTGATTAGAATAAAAATTTGATTTGGGACTCATGGAAGTAGAATGTTGTAGAATCCCTGCCCCGTAAAAAAACCCCGAAAAAACATTGTAATTTATTACTTATCAGTTCAAGAAAATTTTATAATAGAGAAAGTTGATGCAAGTTACAATAATTAGGATGTAAGAAAATGTAAGACACAACCTAGACCTAATTAAAATGACCATTATGAAATATATGCTTTAACTAAATCATAATTAACAGGACAAGAGGGAAAAGGAGGAGGGTGATAATTGATGTCACTCAGACTTCACGAATATCACCAGTTTCAAGTGATGTGAAAAAACTCAGAGTAAAATAAAAATAATTTTCTGGGATTTTGAGATTACACATTATCCACCAGAAGAGCAGATTTTAGTGTTAATTAACAAGATGAAAACTTGTCGTAGATTTTACCATTCTCGCAGACAAGTGAAAACCATAGTAAACAAAAACATAGACAAATACTTAGATATTGCCAGCAAACTGAAAAAAGTTGTGGAACAAAAAATTTGGTTTAGTTATTGTTAAATGACATATCAACCATTGTGGGTTATTTAATGTCAAATTTTGTTGTTTTTATATATATATATATATATATATAAATAAAACACAATTTCTAAACAAATAGTTTGTAGATAAATATTTTTGTTTTTTAATATGGTGCCTTCAATAAGTTTCCAGACTTTTTTGTATAGGCATTTAAAATTGTCATAGACTCTTGAAAATTCAGTATCTTATTGCTATACATCTTATGAGATGACTGACCAATTTTTATGATTTCAGCTTCAAATGAACAGCTACAGCAGCAATTGGAATACACCCTACTAAAGCCTAATTGTCACAGCTGGGGAATTTCAAAAAGGCAATCTGGACGTGAGGACACTTTAGAAGAACGATATGCAATAAAATTCTGTTTTAAACTTGGAAAAAATGCCACAGAAACGTATGGAATGCTTCAGACTGCTTTTTGACCATCTTGCATGAATCAAGCATCAGTTTTTGAGGGGCATAAGAGATTCAAGGAAGGCAGGGAGTCTGTAAGGGATGATGAGAGGTGAGAGAGGAGTAAGGAAGTCAGAACACCAGAGTTGATTGGCCAAATAAAGAATTTCATGGATAAGGACTGTCGTGTGTCTATAGAGACAATAAGTGCACAGTTTGATGTCAGTGTGGGAATTGTACACACAATTATTCACGAGGAACTGAAGATGTGGAAGATTTGCGCAAAGTTTGTCCCAAGGGTGCTCAGAGAAGATCAGAAAGAAAGATATTGTCATGACAGCAGGGAGATGGTCAAGCTGATCAATTTGGATCCCGCAGTTCTTGATGCTCTGGTGACCTGCGATGAAAGCTGGATCTACTCCTATGACCCAGAGACCAAGAGACAGAGTTCCCAGTGGAAACAGGGTGGCTCTCCCAGACCCAAGAAGGCCAGACAGAGCAAATCCATCCACAAACTTTTGATGATCCCTTTTTTTGACATGATCTACATGCACTGGGTTCCCACTGGACAGACAGTCAACAAGAAATACTCTGTTAAGGTTTTAAGGGAGTTCAGTAAGAGATATGGTCAGAAGAGGCCAGCACTCTTCAAATCAGGTCAGTAGCATTTCCACCAGGACAATGCACCAGTCCACAACTCCATCCTTGTCACAGACTATAGTCCAGACCTTGCTCCCTGTAACTTTTGGTTATTCCTTAAGCTCAAGGAAAACCTTAGAGGCTGTCGTTATGAAACAATTAAGGAGATGAAAGAGGCTATGACAAAGGTCATTGACATGCTCACACAAGAGGACTTCCATGGGGCCTTCCAGAAGTTTTTGGAATGGTACAAGTGCATTGCAGCCGGAGGAGATTACTTCAAAGGGGACTAGAGTTTCATGTGTGTACTATCAATAAAAGTGCCCATACGAAAAAAGTCTGGAAACTTATTTAATGAGCCTTGTAAACAATTTTGTTTCACAAGTACATGCTTTGTGGATGGTCTTGTTTCATAGATGTATCTTATATTTTTTATATACATCAACTAATATATCAGTTTCAACATCCATACTTTCTCCACTCTTGGATCTATTTAGAGTTTTGATTTTATTGCGTTTTGATCCTTGAGAGTTACATTGTTTTTGTTTGTATGATCTTGTTGAATATTTGGTTTCTCATTAGATTTGTTTGGTGATTTTGTTCTTGATGTTAAGGGTACCCTGAATTGGGATCATGAGAGGGGGTAGATATTTTCAGTCATCTTTGTTCAGTTGTTGGTTGGGTATGATTTATTTTGGATTGGGAAAAAAGTTTGGTTAGGATAATTAGAATGTGTTTTATTCTAGTGTTTTGTTCTGGATTTGTTTTGGGAATTGGTGGGTGTATTGGTGATTTTTTATACTTTTTCTTTTAAAGTATCTATATTGGAGTATTCTGTAGATAGTTTTAGAGCAGTGGTATGGGTGTTTGTTGTGAGTTTCTTTTGGTGTAATTTTTGGTTCTGTTAGATTTCTGATGAATGTTTTTTCAGCTGTTCTTGAACCCTTGGCCAATTTTTTTGGTCCTGTTTGTCCTAGTTTTTCAATGAGAGCTCTGTATTTTGTTATTTGTTGTTATTGCTGATTGGACCTACCTTCTGTGCTACACTGGTACAAGTATTAACTTTCATATAGGGTTCCACTATCTTTTTTGCTTCTAGAAATGTTACATTTTTTTCCATAATTTTCTTCTCTCTTTTGTATATATTACAAATTTTTGAAAAGGCAGGTTGGTTTTCTTGATAATTTGGACATTTGGTTTCATTGGAACAATTTTCCTCTATGTGGTCCAGGTTTTATTGGCCACAGCTTTCATATATCAAATATCTGTAGATCTTCTTGTGGTGTCCAGATTCATTTATATTTAAAGCATCAAATATATTGTTCAACCTTCTTTATTTCCTTGGGAATTATAACTATTAAATGTCAAAATGTATGTGAGTGTTTGTATTTCTTCACCACCTCTTCCAATGTTTAGACTTTTGTAGTCCATGATTTCTTGCTTTCCTAAGGCAGTTTGTATTTTCTCTGGTGTAGCTAAGGATAACTTTCTGTTTCTGATAACTCCCTTTGAGGTCAGTTTTTCAGAAGAGTAAACTTTGCACTTCAAATTGTGGAAGGTTTTTGGCATGTTTTTTTAATCTACCCCTACAATTGAATTGCAATTTCTAATTTTTTTTTTTTAGTTTGAGGGTTTGCTCTGTTGATCATTTTTCAATCAAGAAAGGAGACAGTTTGGCTAAAGGAGTTTCTTCTAATGATTCAATTACAATGAATCTCAGGAATTCTATTATCTTATTTTCTGAATCTGATTCAGAGAGATTATGTTTAATGTTTTTTTTGTTTGCGTTTGATACATATGTTTTGATTTTTCTTTTTTTTTTTATTTGCTGGTCCTGTGCTCCACCACTCACCATGGAGTCCAACTTTTGTGGGGAATTTATCAAGAATGATAAACCCTGCCAACCAACAGAGTGGGAACATTAAAGTGCTAGTAATACCAATTGTAGTTGGTGCTCTTAGACCAGTCTTCATTTGCTTTGGTTGCGACAAAGATACATCAACCAATAAATGCATGTCATGAGAAAGATTTTGAATCCTTAATTTCAGGCTTTCAGTACTCAGAAATTAAACAATGATCAAAGTCTTGTTTCTTGACATGGTTGATCTTCAGACACAGCCTCTAGCACTTTTAAGATTTTAAAAAAAAAAAAAAAAGGTTAGGTGTTTGTTTGCCATAAGAGCAATTTGTAGAATACAGTTGGAACTTAATCATATAGGTGTTAGGACTTGACATGACCAGCCAAGTGATTGGATTTGGCCCCTCTGTTAAAACCAAAGTGGGTCATGTACTGCTTAGCCATCAGGATGTCATTCTCAGGCATTAGAGATCACCACTCACAGCCAACAGGTGGCCCCATTATGGAGTTCTTACTCTCTGCAAAAGTACTGTTGGCATATTATTCTATAGCTCCAACCAACAGAGTGGGAACATCAAAGTGCTAGTAATACCAATTGTAGTTGGTGCTCTTAGACCAGTCTTCCAAGGCCCCAAAAAAAAAAAAAAAAAGAAACTGGGAAACAGGAGGAAGAATGAAAACCATCCAGACTACAACATTTAAGATCAGCTAAAATACTTAGAAGAATCCTGGAGATTTTAGGAGACTTGAAAAAGCAACAGTTAAAACTGGTATGAAAAACTCACATCGGAACTTAAATAAATAAAAGATATTATGGACTAATATTAGCAAAATTGATAAGCATAACATTTAGAACTAACTAAATTCACAGACCCTAATAAACATGCTCAACTTAAGTTACATATAAAAAATTACCAAAATCTCATGTAAGCACAAAAATCTGGAGAAAAAATGTTCTTCATATATAAAAGGTAAATTATTTCCTTAACCCTATTAATTGAATTAACTGTTAGTAAACCAGATCAATGATTTTATTTTAAACAGATCACTATTTACTAAAATTGTTGTTTTAGAATCATATAACAACTATGAAAAATAGAAATGGCATATTTGATAAGAATCACTGTTTTTTTTTTACAACAAACATAAACAATCATATAAAAGAATCTTCAAGAATTCTTAAGATAATATTGTAAAAGGTTAGAATAATAGAAAGATCAAATAAAAAGAGGATAGAGTTAAAACTCAACTTTTGAGATAAAATTCTGAAAATTTCCATCAAGAAAAGGAAGAACAATTCTAAATAGCTTAAGAGATCAGTTTATCAAAAGAGAAAAAAAATAAAAATATCAGTTAAATTTACAAAGGTAAATGAAAGAAAAAAGTTTCAAAATGTTACCATACAAGAGGATGAATATATTAACAAAATTTGAACAAGGTAATTTATTAAATTTATAACCTCCTTTTCTAGAAATGCTTTAAAAAAATAGTTTAAATTGAAAGAAGCAGTTAAAACTTGTATAACTTTTCATTTCAAGAGAGTATAGCCATACTAACAAGCTGAAAGTAAGTAGCAAATTTTACCTCGCCTTCAATTTTCATTGGAGTGGAAAAATAAATAATTTTTTTCAGTTGATGGATGATAAAAAAAAGCATCAAGAAATGATAATTTTATGGTAAATTTTTACCCCAAATATATTTGAAAGTGTACAAAAGCAAAAGCAAGGAAATTTCAAAAGCAAAATAATGAAATTTTTAAAAATTCAGGTATCACTTAAAATATCCATGAGGTTTAAAAACAAATAATTGAAAGTAGATTTTATCTTAACTGGTTTATAAAACACTGATAATGTTTTTTTTCTAAAGTCAATTCCTTTGTAATAAAATTATTTAAAAAATTAATTCATTAAAAAATGCAAAGCAAGAAAGTCTTTAATAAAAGGAGTTAGGCAAAATCTTCTTTAATCAAATAAAATATTGGATTTTTGCTTGTCAAGTTCTTTTTATAGTGGAAATAATATGCAAGTGATTTTCCCAGAAATCCAAAGAGGCATTAATGTATCAATTGTAAAGAAATATCAAAGGAATAAAAGTAAAGACATTTACAATGGAGAGGGGTGGCATTTGGGCTGGCAAGTGGAACAATGTAGAGAAATCAAGCAAAAATAAAAACAGAATTAAAGAAAATAGAAAAAAAATGAGAGAAAGCATAGGTGTAAAACTCAAGTTGTTCCTTTTATTGCAATTGCTGCTGAGGAAGGTGTAAAACTAAAACAACAATAAAAAATATATATAAATCTAGATTTGGAGTAAGAATTAGCACCTCACAACACACACACAAAGCTTATGAGTCAGAATTTATAGCAGCAGCAACAAAGGGTATGATGATGATGAGATCTCAGTAATTAATACTTTTTTTCTCTTTTCATCTTAGCTTCCCTCCAGATTCAGATAGAAACAACTAATTGAAATGAATTTAAAAGTTTAGTTAAACAAGGAAAAAAAAAAGAAGAAGAATGTTTTTCTTTTGTTTTTTTTTTCAAATTTTCTATTAACCTGTTTTCAAACTGTTAATAATAAAAGTCAGTTCTGTGAAATATACACAAACTTATTTTCTTTGATTCAACTCTTCTAAGGTTTGAAATACTTTAAGCCTTGCTGCTTTTCAACAAGAATTGAAAACTTATTTTAAGTTGTTAGGTTAAATCATACCTTGTATTTTATAATATTACTTTTCACAGAATGATTTCCAAAAATATTGTTTAGATTTCACAAGTTGATAGCTGTCTGAACTATCAAAAGAGCCTATCTTCAAGTAATATTGTTATACTTAATCAAATAAAGTTTACATAGCAAAATCTTATTCACTGAGAGAAATAGTCCACTTAGCTCACACACTTAAACATAGATTAAAATAATTTTCAGTTTAAATACAGATTGATTAAATGAAGTTTTTAGAAGTTAAATAATATAAAATTAATAAACAAAAATAAATCAGAGAAAGATATTTTGAAAAGCCATTTAACAAGAAGAAAAACTTTGCAAACATTTAATTCTGACCAGACAAACATTTAATAAGGAAAAGAAAATTAGGATTTTTTTCTCTTTTGTAATTTTAGCATGAAGTGAAATGATAGTAATTTTTCCTACTTGGGATGAAGTCAACCAAATTCCTATACAAAAAGGTCAACAGACTGGCTGGTATTTTACAGAATGTTAGACAAGTACAAAAACTGAACTATAACACAATGTAATATATATCCAATTTACTTTCACTCTTCATTAAGTTTTAATTTTAAATTTAAAAAATACTTGAATGATAAAATTAGAAAATTGAAAGACAGTTAACCTTCAATTCAGCAGAAATATACAAAGATGAATATAAATGTTTCTTCATTTTAAAGGAAAATACAATAGATTTATGAGAAATAGATGAGTACATATATAATGAAGGTTAAAGAAAAAAATCTTTAGTTTTAAAAATATCAAAATATACAGGCACTAAATATTTCCCTAGATGATTATTTTTATTCAATACTTTTTTAATGGGTAATTTCAAATATTCATGCAGTGTTTAACAATTAGATTAATTAACCTGTTTTTTTTTCCTCTTCTTATTCAGTTGCACTTGGATTCATGAAGGACAAAATTATTTTCATTTCTAATGAGGCTGATAATCAACTAAGCAAGCATATAAAGGTTATAGGACTTAGAATTTGATACTACAACTGCCATTTATCATTAAACCTTATTTTTCAAAGATTTAGTATATTAACAAGTAAGGCAGGCAATTTGCTAGTTCTAATCAACTAATCAATTTTTAGCAAAGTATTAACTGTAGATTTCAAGTCAATAAAGACGAACAGCTTGTCTTTATGATTATCATTAAATAAACATATATCAATTAAAAAAATGCTGCAACAGCAAATTGGGATTTTTTATTTCAATTTCTAAACTAAAAACAAGTTTTTAGTGTCCTCTATAGCCAAATTTTATGGATGTCTTCTTGGCAACTTTAGCCCTTAAAAAGGTACAGACAAAACAACTGGACATTGCTAGAAGAGGAGAATAGTTGATGATTCCTATAATGAAGAAATGACTCATATAATATTTACCTACTTAAAAATAAGTGTACATTCTAAAATAATCTGTAGATTGATTGCTGGTTTAATAAAAAATAAGATGCAATTATTTTCAAGTGCTGATTTGCTTCAGGATATCTCAGAATTTTAACACCTTGATTTCAATGGTTGTATATTTTAAGTATCAGAAGCCAGTGATCAAATCCAAGATTTCAAATGCTGATTTTCAGAAAATTTAGGCTGTTCTCAATTGAAAAATTGGATTATATGAATTTTGTCTGTAATCCTCTCTCTTCTGTTTAGTCTCAAAGGAGAAAAAGGTCTAGTAAATATTCCTGTTACTCAATCAAACCAGCCATTATCTGACACATACATGATTTTCAGGATGAAGAATATCTTGACTTACTTTCCACATAATTTATCCTTATTAATTCCTCAAAATTATAATATTTTCTTTCTTCAATGTTTGAAACTAATTAATCTACTTAAAATGAAAGCAATAGAAAAGGGTCAATTCTTGAAGTAGTCATTTAAAAAGCTTAGCTATGTTTGGCACAAGGCCAAGAACTAATCATTACACTCTCTTGTACCAGTAGTCAGTTTTTAAACTTAGGTCAAAGCCAGGAATTCAAAATGCTGATTTTTAAGGCAATACCTTCTCTAAACAATCTTCCTAGATTGCATTTCCTCACTTTAGTTTTGTATCAGACTAAGTAAATGTTTATAAGCATAATGTACAACTATAAATTGTTATTTTATTTTAGAAAACTTATTTCTTTTCAGATAGAATTTTTAACAGAATCAAATGGAATAATTTCTAATCTGAAAATGAAGACAATAAAGAAAAGAGTTTGGACAAGAAGTCATGCTTCAATGTACAGAGGGTTGTTCCAATTGGAATGTAATTTTTGAGCAGATTCAGCTGGTTGAACCATCAGTATTGTTTAAGAATTTATTGATTTTTTTTTTAATAGAGAATATTTTAACATAAAATATTAAAACTCAGAAATGAAGGAAAAAATAAACAAAACAAGCTACAATTCAATTGAATTAAAACCAAAATAAGTGACAATATTCCAACTAACTTGCAATTTGGTAAGTTTATTCATTAGAAACCAGTCATTCAAAGAAGAAACAATGTAACTGAATTTATAATGAATTTAAAAAAATGGATGGTTTTTCAATTTGCTTTTATTATTGTTTTCCTTATATCAAATAGGGATAGTTATAAGGCAGCTTTCTCATAATTGGGAGATGTACAGCACAAGAAAGGATAAGATTTTTAAGATATAAAGAAATCCTTAGACATGAAATTTGGCAGTGACAGCAAAGATCGACAACAGAGATAAAAAAAAAAAAAATAAAAAAATAAAAAAAACCCTGTACCAACAATCCCTTTCACATAAGAGATTGAAAATGTCCATAAGAGAAGGGAGTTATTTAGAGGGAGTGAAATTGTCTTTACAAAATATATGTCTTTTTATTTTGGGTCACTTCAGATCTCAGAACATCTGCACAGTTGTTGCACTTACCAGGTAGTGCAAACATTTACTGCTATGGCTACAATTGTGTGATGTATTCTCAAAACAACACTTTTTAATTTAGTGATCTTGAGCACATGGTTCAAAATGATAAGTTAAATGGAAAAAAAAGAAGCATAACAAAAGGTTATTATTCTTTACAGATAGAGGAGGTATAGATATAGGGTCAACAACATAGGTTTTCTAAGATTGATACCAAACATGAAATTGGAAATACTGTTTCTGATTATATAAAAACTTTCTACCCTCAAACACATAAAAGGCATATGAAAAGATTGAAGAGGTAGCAGTAACTGCAGGATATATTCACAGGACTATAGACCACAACCAAAATTTCATCAACCCTATGTTCCATGTATATTAGGGTAGGTTGATTTTAGAACTGTAAAGAGCACAACCCTCGGAAAGTTGCAAATTAACATTAAAAAAAGAATTTTTTAAAAATCACCCTACAAAATATTTTTCTTCAAAACTAAACAGTTTTTGAGGAAATGCACTCAAGGACAAAATTAATTGTGACTCTCATTATTATATCAGTGTCACCAGAAACATGTAGGTTAAATTAGAGTCGGGTCTTAAAAGTAAAGAAAATTCATTTAATAATGGATTCTTTTAATTGTAGTATCCATTTTGTTCTTATTAATTTAAATGAAATTAACAAAATAAAACCCACTAAAATATTTGATTTAAAATACAAATAACAACTTACGAATGCTGTCTTACTTTTTTCCAGTAATTTCTTAGGCATACACCAACAGTAATTATCTCTCTTAATAAGCTTGTTTATCTCGACTTGCTTGACTAGAGTAAAGTTAAGTTGGCAACCTTAGTCGAGGGTGACCCAAAGGCTCCCTTTTCAATAGCTACTACACAAGGTGTAGGGGAAGGCGCTACTCCATTCCCTAGATTGCTCCACTTTACCCTTGATCCTTACCTTATAATGTTGAGTGTTTAGTAAGGCAGCATCAAGTACCATTTTTAGAGTCTTTGGTATGACTCGACCTGGGATTGAACCCGGGCCTCCCGGACCATTAGCAAACACTCTAATCATTAGATAACTGCATTTATTAGCCCAAAAATAATATCTGTTGAATTTTGTATCAAAATAGATTTAACTATCTCAAAAAATACAACTTTAATAATCATTGTAATTTGCTTTTAATTTCAAAGTTATTGTTTTTCTTTAAAAAGGCTGTTTCCATGCTAATCTAGCAACTTCATTTCTGTCCACTTTTAGCTAAGTAACATAACATTAAATTACTTAAATGACATTTTTCTGATTTTATTTTCAAATTTATTTGGGAAAATATTTGTGTAATTTCTGATAATACATATACTTTATTTTCAGATATTTTGATAAAAATGGCCAGAAAACATACAATTTCAACTCACAGTAAAGATGCAAGAAAATTTTTGAGTGTACCATCATTAGAGCCCCCAATTTTTCAACAATTATTCAATACAGCTATTTCTTAATGAATACTTACTCCACCTAACAAGTTTTGTTTTTTAAAATTAATAGCAAAGGATGTAATTGATATTTGGAAGGCAGTTTTACCTCTGTTAAATGTAATGACTATTGTGAACAAGGCAAACGTTATATGCTTCTAGAAGGTAAAGCAAATAAATAGAAAATCTCTCACTGCTGCCCAAATAGAAGTCTTAGAGGAAAAGCTGGATTCATTATTAGATAATTTATCCTGTTTGAGCAAACTGCCTATCTTAAGTTGTGATGACCATAATGTAAAATACAATACAGAAAATTGCCAGAGAAAGCATATAATCTGTATCTGTCCTCTAAAAAAGAAAGTAAGTTATTTTCTATTTTTGTTTGTTCAATGTTTTTGTGGTGGAGACATTCTGATGATAAAATAATGCAAATTTTAAATTAAATGAATTTCCAAATTTTTATATTTTTTAAACAAATATAAAAAAGCCACTTTTTGCATTTTATTTTTTATGTAAAATAATTTTCATTCTTATTCGTTTAGATGTATTTCTAACAAGTAAAATATGATATTTCAGGTTCCAATAGAAGCGCAGGATTATTTGAAAGATCAAAAAGCCAAAATAGGTCTGAAGGGCATTTTCCAGTTTGGACTAACAGACAAAAGGGCTATAATGAAATGTAAAAAGAGAAAGATTGGACCAACGAAAGACTTTAGATTCATCACCAATTGTTTCAACATCTAATGTCCAGGATAATTTTTCTTCCCCCTCCCAGCCTTGCTCTTGGATTTGAGGGCTATGGGCCTTCTTATCCTAATGTTGATATAAAAAGTATCTACATAGATAAATGTAAAATAGATAGACCAAAAGTAAAAGTGAAAGCAAATGCCTATCAAAAGCATGATGAAAAAGTTGAAAATCTTGCTTGTATTGGATTTGATGAGAGAACTGACAAAGACACTTTAATCTGCAATGAAATTATGGAAGAAAATGGAGAGAAAAGTCTGAAAAAATCCAAGGAACCAGAACAAAGGAGATGACATACAAAAGTAAATATCTTACTCATAGGGTTCTCCCTAATGCTGGTGGAACTGTTGCTGTTCTTGCAAAGCAAGTTGCTGATGTTTTGAAGAATTTAACTGTAGATGATACTAATACAGGCTGTGAAGGTAGACTTGTTACACATCTAGTAAAAAGCTAAACAGAAATCTTCACACTATTGGTTGCTTCTTTCACCAAAATGAACTCCCATATAGAGCTCTTTTTAGACATGTTGACCATACCACAAAAAGCCCTATGTCATTCAATGGTCCACTAGGTAAATTATGTGGAAATGATTATCATGATTTACTCCAAATATCATTTTCAGCTGTTGGTTGTCCTCGGGATACTTTTACAATTGAGAATAAACATATTCTAAGTTGTGATCAAAGATTCCTCTATGAATATGCAGTAGGAATTTCTAGAGGTAAGGTGGACTCTAGATTTGCATCATGGAAAATTGGATCATTAAATCAGGCAAAGTGGTTAACTTTGGCCATTAGGCTCATGTGTTTATGGACTCGCGGTACATGCCCACAAAATCTTTCTGCCAAACTTCACAGCTAGATAAAATTCATTGTGGATGTGTATGTCATTTGTTGATTTGAAATTAAAAAAACATAAATTCCATCATCAACAACTGTACATTTTCAATATGATCCAAAGGATTAGGAAACAACCACCTGAAATCCAATAGATCACATAGAAAAACATACAATATCATGCTTTTGTCTTATTACCAGAAAATGGTTTATACTCAATGATGAAATCTGATGAACTGAAAGCAAGGAAAGATAGCTATAAAAAGAATATTGGCCATTAGGTAAGTAAATATTTATTCATATAAAACTGACTAAATTAGTTATACCGATTTATCGAATCATTTTAAAATTCTTATCTAATTTCACCATAAATATTAAAGAAGTACGGATTGCATGTTTTTGTTTTTTTAATTAACTCAAAGTAATTTTTATATTTTTTGGGGAGTGAGGAGCCAGCCAAAAAAAGGTTGAAAAAATAACAATTAACTTTGAAGCTATGCATTGGACACAATTAATAAATCTGTCACAAAATGGAGTTTATGAATCACCATTCATAGAAGGATTTTCAGAAAATGAACTTTGAGAATCCTTAATGAATGGAACAAAGTTGGACTTGCCCTCACATTCTCAATGTGTTGGAGGGCAGTCAAGTTAACTATGGAAGCTTCCAAATCAGTGGCTTTGAAGCGAGGCACAGGCACATAATTGCAAAAGTTTTGTGTCATAAACTCAAACCTTTTTTGTATAAGGGTTCTTATATGGAGCTATTTAACTATATATTAAGCAATAGTAAACCATTATTTGTTTTTCAATATTTGGGTTTTTTTCCCCCCTTCTTAACAGAAAAGTCAGCTGTTTTTCTTTTTTTTTTTAATGCATTCACTATTACTGTTTAATTAATGAGGTAAAAAAAGCATTTCGGAGCTGGCACTCTTAATTGGGGGAGGGAATATTTTCACTTTGAATTTTAGATATAATTATTTCATTTCATTTTGATGAAATAAAATGACATTTCCTGCTTTAAACACTGAAATTGTTAGATTTTCTGATTAATTTTTTTACCAAATGTTGCAAAACTGAGGATTTTTCAGTGTATTTTCATCTACAATCTTTGATGCCATTTCCTCAAAAATTAATACAAGTGCAAGATCTAATTTTTGGTATCAGTACTTAATAGACCAATACACAACTTTTGCCACTTCATGTCATTTGATATTCTTAAAAAAAAAAAAATCAACCTACTCTAATGTATATACATACACAGTAGAAGACCTGTGGAGAAATTGCAAAAGAAAGTTCAAATTTATGTTGGGAGTGGATTCTTCAATGCTGCCATCCCATTTGGACAAATTCACGTGGAGAAACACATACACACAGCTAAGTTTTTGATATTTTGTTACAAAACAAATTAAAATTATTTTCATTTAAAAAGAAATAATTGTGTACAACTGAATGTTGATCCTTCATGCATATTTCCCTTCATCCATGTAACTTAGCAAACTGTAAAAGAAATGTAAATATTGTTCTTGTTTTGATTTTAATTAAATTGAATTGTTGATTCCTTAATAGGTTTGCCTTTTTCAATTTTTGTATTTAGTGTTAAAATATTGTGTTTAAAAAAAAAATCAATAAATATAAAAGCAAATTGTTGAAATTACATGAAACCTACATTTCAATTGGGACTTTTAATTTGAGATTGAACTAAAATCCCTAAAAAGCAGCAGCAGTCTCCTCCCCCTCCTCCACTTTCTAGTTATTAAACGAATTTTAGGCTATGGTAGGAAGAGTGTCATTGATATCAATAAATTGCTCATGTCATAAGGATATTTTTAGAGTTGTTAGTAAATTCCATCAAATACCAACTGATTTTGTTAATGTTTGATGTATGAAATTAGAGCATAAAAAATTCTCAAATTAAAAAAGTTACTCTTTACAATAATTAACAAGATTTTTGCCAACAATTTGTCTAGGAAATCATTAGAGTCAAGACAAATATGTGATGCTTATTCAGCAAATAGTCAAAAATAATTTTCTAAAATTTCAAGTAACTGTTTAAAAAAACAAAAAAGTATTAATTATGTAAAATTTTATTTTTCTTTTGCAAACCCCAAAAAACTGCAATATAGCATTAAATTATATATTTTTAATTTCTCTCTCACATACACAATGTTATACAGACAATACTAGATGGTTGAAAAACTAAAAATAATTGTTTTCTTTTTCTATTTATGTTATAATGTGTAGCCAATGCCATTTCCAAAACAACTAAGATATTTAGGAAATAATAAAATGTTTGTATACACAAAATAAAATATATTTTATAATGCATATTAGGATTAAATTTGAAAAATTACTGAAGGAAAAATTTAGCTTTAGGTAAATGTAAATATTAAGTTAATAAATGAATAATTAATAAAACTAATAAACTCATTTTGAATAGCAAATTTGGACTAATGGAAATATTATTGAAGTAAAAACACAAAGAAATTTTAGATTTTGTCTGGATCTGTTAAAGGAAGAATGCAGAAGAAGCAAAATGTTAGGTGAAGGGACCTGAATCAAAATATGTGAAAAGAAAAAAAAGATAACAGGTTATGAGGACACTATGGTAACCTGTGTAAGACTGTTCACAGGTCAATGGTGAGAAAAAGAAAGAAAGCAGTTGAATAAAAAAAAAAAAAATGCTTTCCAAGTTCAACTTGTTTCTCCTGTCCCTCCCAACCTAGAAATGAAGCTTGAGAAAAAATTACAACTGTCAATAACTATGTTCATATGTTTAAAAAAAAAAAAAATGTGCCAACATTTGGCTTGATAGACTGAAATCACCTGCAACAAAACATGCACATACTTAAGTTGAATGTCTTTTCTCCAGGCAAAATGAAAAACAAAGAACAAATATTTATTTTACTTTTCGTTTTCTTAATTTAAACTGAAAATATCCCTTAAGAAGTAGAGAGGTTTACAACTACAGAAGTGAGTTTAAATGCAAAGATTTTTCATTTCTAATGTAAATGTCGGTAACAAAGACCTAGTAGCTAACGTTTCTTTTCTTTAATTGGAGCAACAACTATGAATAATGTTTATGTTGTAACTGGGTTTTTTTTATGATCACAATGAAAAAACAGATAAAGAGAGAATGAAATGAAAATAAAATATTTGGATAATTTAGAAAAGCAGAATTGTCAAGAACAAGAATCATAACAATATTATCTACAAATAAGAGATATTTACAAACATGTAGCTTTAAATCCAAATAATAATCATGTGCAACTATTGAAGAAAACTTTCTTGTAATCTTAGGGTGGATTTATAGTTTAGATTTTTAAAAGGCAGATTAAAAATATATTTTACTCATTAGAAACAGTTGTACTAGAGTCATGAAAATCTTAATTATGTAAGATAATAGATTTTAAGAGAAAATTAAATGATGTTATCAAATTTGGTTTATTTTGGTGATGATCTAACACAAGTTCTATATGAAAAGGAAAATACATTTATATTTTAAATATACACTACACCCACTATGTCATATTATTGGATACACTACTGAAAAATAAAACCTGATTTTTAATTTAAATATGATCTGAAGATGAATATGTTGAAAGTAGATTTTATGAGTAATAACTGTTTATTTCTAAACTAGAAATAGCAAACTGCTATTTTTTAGATAAACATTATACCTGAGGATTTCAATGCAATAAAAAAAGAATATACAATTTTCTGTAAGGAAAATATCAATAGCAAAATATTTGGAATGAAAAAATTAACTTCAACAGTCTTAGAGATATTGTAGAGAAGAGGAAAATCTCATATTTTGTTTTGGCGCGCTATTTAATTCAACACTGAATTTCACCCAATCAGGATGACATATCCTATTCAGCCCGGACCTTCATTTCCGGCTAGCAAAACGGGTGAGCGGCCAAAACCACTCTCTTCAGCTTGAGACGGCGACCAGAACAGACTTGTCTCTGGTCGTCCTTGCTTAGCGATGCTTTTTAGCTAAACAAGCCACTCAGTGGGACATCTCACTGTGGCTTTAACCCTAGCAGCAGCAACATGGACACTCAACGAGGGAACCATCTAATTTATGGATTCTTTGCGTCTAATCTATTTTAGACCAAGGAATCCCAGTTGAATATGAATTAGATACGTTAAGCATGCCTTCCACAAGCACCACAAAAATTTACTATGTCGATCCGAGCGCCACTTCGCTCTCGACACACCTAGCTCTCATTTCACCTCTGGTCCACATTAATGGAGATAACGCCTACTCTCCCCAATTACCAGACACACAAAACTACACAGTGACCTTGAATACTTCCCTCACACGTCCAACGACACGCTGCCATCTCAACATCCCGCTAAGCTATCGCGTCTCCAAAACCAACAAGCCTAAATACCACGAGTCTTGCAGCACCAAGAACAAACCGCCTCAAAGCTGCAAATAAAAAATTTTCGTTGTTGTGTGTTGTTTAAAGAATAGTTTCGCAATTCATTTGTTGCCTTAAAAAATATAGCGCTAAAAAAATAACCATTTCATCACACGGCTTTTATATGTACAAATGAACAAAACATTTACTTTCTTATTTCATTTCATAAACTCGAAACAGTAAAGCTGCTAATATTCTTTTCACAAATAGAATTTTTCAAATTTGATACTGAAATGCTTTGTTTTAGCATTACCTTTTAATTGAAATACCAATAACATTGAATAAACTTGTCTAATTAAAAATATGATATGATTTCTTACATCTAACCATGATTTGGTATTCAATCCTAAGTGTTATAGTCGATCTCAAATAGAAAATCTGAGTTAAAAGATGAAGAAAGTCATTGACAATGATCAGAAAGAGAAATGCTACTAAAACATACCAAAGGAAGAGTTTAATATCAGCATGTAAATTTATTATTGGACATAGACAAAAAAAAAAAACAAACAACAACAACATAAGTTAGATGTCATGTAATTTTTATATCAGAAGTCAGTAGAAAAGCAATTGTTTGAATCAAGAATGACAATTGTATAAGAGAATTGCTCAGTGAAACTGGAGACTACATTATCGAAAGAAACCATTTAAGTTGAATATATTAAGAAGAAAAGGAAGAAGAAATTGATCCAAGATGAATTAGAAAACAGGAGGGGTTTTTCATTATACTACAAAAGTTTGAGATTTGTATTGGTTGTTGGCTATCAGGAGAAATTTTTCTTTGGGATAATAACTATGTTTGTGCTAGATAATTTTTAAAGGAACAGTTATACATTTTTATCATTGGTAGGGGATGGTGGGAGAGTCAATATACAAGGATTCATTAGAGTTGGAATTGGGACAGTATTTTTAATAGTGTTTACTTGAAGAAAGTGGAGGAAAGCTTGTTAGTTTTATTGAAAAGTGACTTTTAGTATTAAATCCTTTTACAAACCTTTAAAATATTTAATTACTGATTACATAGGGAAATCTAAAGACTGAAATAAAGCATATTGTGCTCTTTTCTATTTGGAGATTAAATCCTTCTATCAAGAATTAAATAAAAATTTAACAATTTATTATAATAATACTGTCTAATGATACAAGAGTCTACTGGTCATCATGTTTTAGGTTCACTTACACAAGTTATTTAATTAAATAGCATTACATTTAAGATAATTTCAAAAATTTTAAATTGAAGGAAGAAATGAGTAATTTATGATTGATTTTAATGGTATGTCACTTGTCCGGGGGTTATTTTATACCTGGGATTAGGGAACTGTGTATGTTGTATTTACATTTTCGTGTAGTTTCTTCAAAATTGATATCTAATATATATAATTTTCAAACAGAGTAGACCTGGGAGTAATGCCAATGAAAGAGTACTCCAGACTCTGCAGAACTGGAGTCTCATCATTTGATAAAGTTCAGTGTAATATCTCAAATACCCTTCGGGGGGGGATACAGTTTGGCATATTTTAAGCCCTAGCAATAGAAAGGTGAATCATTTTTTTGCATGGGAGGGGTCTTACCTCTGCAGGGAGAGACAATTAGCATATTCTAAGCCTTTAGCACAGAGTCATTATGCCAAATGAAAAATCCAATTAAATATATGCTTTACATTACAATAAAGCAGCTTATACAGGTGTTATATCTGGCCTAAATTTTTAATTTTTAGATGAACTTATTTCAACCAAAATACATTTTTTAAAATACCATAAAAAGTGTACTGTTTGCATTTCTTGACTTTTATTTTAGTACATATTGGGAAATACAAATAAGGTTTTTTTTCTCCAGTTTTTCACTTGAGTTATTTTATTTAACAAATCATCAAGTGAATAAATATAAGAAACAATACGTTATGAAAAAAAATTAAAATTAAAATCAATTGTTCCACTGAGAGATTTCACAGACAATTCTAAAATTAACATGCCTTATATAAAGTGTTCAGTGCAATGAACACAGTTCTCTATTCTATATACCAAGTAAATCTTTAATGGATAAAAGATAACATTACATATATTTTGGGCTACATTTTTGGACGATAAACTATAAATTTACCATTTAGCATAAGAACTAAAGAGTTCTAGGATTTCAGTGAACCATTTATCTGGTGTTATTCAGTAAGCAATATTAAATTTGAACTGTAAGTGATCTGTTCAAACAGCTAATAGTGTAGTTACTTATTCAAATCAATACATTTTGTCTTCTTTTTGTCCCTTCAAACTGAGTTGACCTGAAAATTTGGAAATTGAAACAGAAAGAGATCTAAAATAGAATTATATATGTAAAGTCCAATACTATACTTGGTAACTGAGGGGGCCTTAGAATATAGCTGACATGAATAAGGGTAAAGGTAAGGCCGATAGATAGATTTCTATCTAACTAAATCATAGAATTTTTTCTCTCTTAGAATCATTCAGGGAATGACAATAATCTATTTTTGTTGCTGATTTTGTGTCAAAATTTTTTTTTTAAATCAATTTTTAAAATAACAAAAAGAATAGTTACTGTCAAAGAATGTTGTGAAAGCAACATTTCCATAAAGTCTTTGAAATGTTCATTTATAAATTTGTACTTAGATGTTTAAAGAGTCAATATTAAACACTGGAATTAGTTATAATAATTTAAAAAAAACTACTTTTATTGGTGAAAATTATGAAACAATTTAAGATTATCTTGCTCGTCATCTCCATCTTTCAATAGCAATTCATTAAATATTCTAATAATATAATCAGAATATAAGTACCATAATGGTACCAAATAGATGTTGTCATGTTACTGCACCAAATAGTATGTCTTATACATACTACATCAAATACATCAAATGTACGGTTGCATCGCCATGTGCTCAAATATGTTAATGGCTGTGTTGCTACATCCTAAGTAGTAGTTGGACCCAGTTGTAACCTCACTGTGGGAAAAGTTGATGAACTCTGTCTTAGTTCACTAACTGAAAAGTTTATTCACTACTATACTCTTTAAGTGTCCACAAGGAGAAAGAAGGAGATTATTAAACCTGAATCAACTGCATTAGCTGAACAAAGAGAAACAACATGTCATGAGGAGAGAGAGAGAGTGAGCAGATACAGATCTTGAATTTTTTTTCTGTATTTTCTTGAAGTAGTTCTAATGTGCTTATTTGCTGGTTTCATCTTCACAGTTTTGCATTTGGTGTGAGATCTCTTTTTGGAGCCCACCCCCAAGATTTTCATCTGTCCTTACATCTTCATGGCTAGTGTTCAACTGACGTCTTAACTAACTTTCAAATCTGAGTCGTCTGCTTTCTTCTGCCTGGTGTCAGAGGGAGAACCATACCTATTTCTGGTGGTTCCGCACTTGCGCAGAAGATTTGAGACCTCCAGGTTTTTTTCTCATCATTTTTAATTACCGTAGTCATTCACCAGTGACTGGCTGACCTACAACCAGTGCCTGGGTCACTCCGAGGTTAACTGGCCTTCCACGTAGACTCTATGTCAGCTTTTTTGTCTCCTTTTTTCTTCTCTCTCTCTCCTTCCCCCAAAATTAGCCTCTCGTTCTCTTTATAACGTGGACCTACCATATCACATTATATAAGTTTCAAATGAATCACTTTGATTTTAGATTTATAAAATAGCCAGAGTCAATTCAATCTTTGAGAATGAATACTGTAGACAAAATAATTTGATAATCTACACATTTGCTGCAAGTTCAAGATACAAATGGTGTGAACAAAACATTTTTTGTCTATATATTAATTTATTTATGGATAAATAAACTAATACTTTTTAAAATTATACCAAAAATTTGTCCTTAATTCTAAAAATGAATCATTAGAAAAGAAAAAAATTGCTTATGTAATATTTAGTAGGTTACCTGTGAATCTATTGGGTTTATTTTGTGACAGTAATCCATAATGATATTGATGCTTCTGTTTCAGAAGGATCAAAGAATTCTAATTAATATTCCATAGTTATCTATAACATTGAGAATCTTAATGACTCAACAATGACAATTGAAATGTAGGTCCTACAAAATTATCATTTAGTTGCAACTGATCACCCTCAATATATTATATCATTTTTATGTGCATATAACTAATTCATTTATGGACAGAAAAGTAATTGCAAAATACAAAATAAAAAAGATGAATAGAAAAACTTGATGAAATAATATTATTTTCAGAGATGAGACAAGAAACAGGCAGCAGATATTGTTTTTTGGAAGCTGTTGCAATAAAGATTGAAATAAACAGAAGTAGTTTAGTAGAGATACAGTATTTTAGTTTTTTTTCACTTGATGCAAACTTAAATATCATATACATAATAATTGCACCATCACTTCACAAAATAAATAAATAAACAAATATTTGACAAGATTAATGATAAATCTTTCAGTTATGTTCACTTGAGAATTTAACCAGCTCTGCTGTGAGGGCTTGGAATATGCTGACTGTACCCAAAAAGAGGGGTGGGTGTCCTGGGTATGACACTAAAATGCATCTGATAGTGAGGCTCCAGTTCTAGAAATTTGGAGAGAGTAAAGTACCATTCATTGCCATTGCTCCCAGGTCTGCTCTGACTTGGAACAGTAGTACTAGTTAAAGTCCTGTCCATGGGTCAAATAGATCTGTTCAACAATTATTTGTATTTAAATAGACCATGTACAAAAACAACTCTTACGAAACAACTATGCAAAAAATGTAAATAGGAATGTACAATGAATGCGATTCTCTCATCTGTAGGCATAAAATTACCTTAGATGGCTTGAAATGCTATTAAAATCAATCAATCTGGAATTAACTTCTTGTGAAACTCTGAGCAATTTTCTGTCTCAAAGTAAATTCATATTTCCTTTTTATGCTATTAAAATTTGTAAAAATATATTTAAATACATCATAAATAAACTAATGGCTAACATTAAAGATATATTTAAGTTGTCAATTTTTATATTTGTCTAATAGAAAGAAATTAGCACTTTTTCATCAAGAACAGTTAAGTTTCATATTGCAAATGAGAAAGTGATTCAAAATCAAGAGTCATCAGCCATTAATATTTAGACAAGGAAAAATTCCGAGAATGTTAATAAGTCCATATCCTATCTTGACAGAATGGATGACAACTGAGTCATGGAGATGTTTGTCAGGGAATGAGGCCATGAAACAAGAATAATTAAAAGAACATGCACTAAAAACAAAGAGAGATGTGTCACAGTGTAGTAAACAAAAGATGCAAGATTTAATCTGTTAGCACCATACACATGCATACATCAATACATAATGGGACCACTGGGAGATTTTTTTTTATATTTCTCATGGCTGATGAGATAAAGGGATAAAACACAATGCAAATGGTAAAAAGTGTATAAAAATGCTAAAATCTAATAAAAGGTATGAGTGAAATATTATTTGGCTATCGATTGATCAACAGAAATTCTTGTTTTGTGTCCATCTACTCTCATAAAAGGTTAAAATTAAAGCATTCTGACAGTGAATATGAAAATGGTGGCATATCATAATGCATTGAATGAAAAGAAGATAGAGGACTTCTTAAAAGCAAATGTATCTAAACAGTTATGGGGGGGGGCAAGGATAGCAGTGGTAGTAGTGTTTGTTTTATTGGCAAGTGTCATAACAATTGTTCCCAATTAAGTTGACTAGTTTATATAAAAGTGAATGTTATTTTGATTGTTTTGTTTTATCCTTTGGTATATGTTGTATGTTAGCATTCAAGTGTTATATACAAATCTGTTTAAGAGAGAATATAAATAAAACCCTAGCTACATATACAACTTCTATTACTTGTTTTAATAAACCAGTATATGAAAACATACATTTAAAAAATGTCTGTGAACATTTTCAATCCTGTCATGGTAATGACTTGGAAAGTTTTAAAACTCAACAAAAACTTGGCTCTGAGGAGATATACACTTAATGTACGTGAAAGGAAGATAAGCTACAGCAAGAAACTGGGAAGCTGATCAAATACTTAAAAAAGAAAAACTAATAAAAATACACATAGGCATTTGCAGCTAAAATTTTGAAGCAATTGATATTTTACTGTTTTAGATAAGTCAAGGATTCAAGATTTTAAAGATTACATTTCATTAAGATATCCAAAAAGTATAGATGATTGAATTCTAAAATATGCACACAGTAATTTTATTTTAAAATTTCACTACAAAGGCAGAATTTAGATAGTTTTTATTATTATGCCTCCCCTCTTTCTACATGATGTGTATCTCAACACAAAATAAACATGTACACCTGGTTTAAATAAATAAAGTAATAGGCCAAGAAAAAAAGTGTTTTCTACCTTTAACAAACAATGTAAATACTTAAAATAAAATTTAGTACAAATTGAGTATTTCTTTTTCTAACAAGATGGTGGTTTTCAATAAAAGCCAAACAAAATAATTACCAGACATATAAATAAAATGTACTTAATAAATCAGTTACTTCAAGGAGCAGAAATGATATAAACAAATATAATCATAAGTTTCAAAAGAATTCAAAAAACAAAAGGGAAAAAAATCTATTTGGTAATAATAGATTTCTGGTTCCTTCCAAATTTTTCAATAAATTAAAAGTCATAATGACTTTTACAGTGCTAACTTCAATTACTTCATGGAAATGTTAGAATCAATGAAAAATAGAAGAAAATATTCAAAATAAAAATTAAATACTGCAATGAATATAAACATGTAAAGGATTTATACTTTGTGATATTCTAAAAAAAAAAATAAAATAAAATAAAGAAAAATTAGAGTCATTTACTAAAATCCCTTAAAAATAGTGGGGACATTAACCAACCTCAAAAGAGACCTTTTTTCTTTTACACGACTCAAAAATATATTTCTCTCTACTAAAATATAATAAACTTCATTTGGTCTACATTTTAAGAGAATAATTTAAGCATGAGTTATAATTTTAGTGAAATATTAATAGTTAATACAGCTATGCTAAAAGATTGTAAACAAACATTTCTTTGAAAATAATTCCTATAAAAAAATGAGTATCTAATTAACTAAAATAATGAAATAAATCTTTAAAAATCTTTACTTTAATGAAAGCAGATAACACACTAACTAATTTTATCTTAAAATGCACGATTAAAACCAAGCAAGTATTCCAACATGACTGGGAGGCACAATATAACATCAAAATAATTCTTCATAAAATAATAAAAATAGATTTTTTAAAAATTAGTCTTGAAATCCAGATTAAAATTATGAAAGGTATAGTCAATATTCACAACAAAATATTTAGACATAATTATTCTTTTAGGCATAATAAACATTGATTTCTAACATAGTAAAGAGTTTTACTTTTTGAACTGACATTCCCTTTGACTATAGAGAATAAATGTCTAAAGCTATTTTAGCAGTGGAGACCAAATTACTTCCTAATAAACTATTTCAAATGACTTTCTGATACCATTTTTATAAATGTGTGCAGTAAGTTATATACAGAACTTTTATTTTGTATATTCACAGGAATGAGAATGTATATGAGATACTTAGAGTCATAAAAAATAAAACAATAGTTGAACAGTCTGACAAAACTCTTTCAAATTTATAATTAGCCACAAAATTGAAAAATCAAGACTGTCTCTCTTACACAATACAACACATTTAATGCTTCACTTTATCAACTTATGGCTGAATTTCTTTTTAAACAGCAAAGCATTGTTTTTTTAATACTTAAGTTATAACTATTATTATAATCATTATAACAAAAGTTATAACAACTGATCAAAGTCAGGTTTACCATGAAAATTACATTGAAAGATTTGGTTTTTTTTTACTTTGATCAGTTGTTATAACTTTTGTTGTTATAATAATAATAATAATAATAACTTAAGTATTGAAAAAAACAATGCTTTGCTGTTTAAAAAGAAATTCAGCATTGTTTTTTTTCAATACTTAATTTATTACTATTATAATCACTATTATTATAACAAAAGTTATAACAACTGATCAAAGTAAAAAAAAAACAAATCTTTCAATGTAATTTTCAATTAAAAACATATATTGAATTTTGATAAATCAACAAGGAAGGATATTCATCTAAAGACCTAAATTGCATTAGGTATATCTAAGAGAAGACTTCATAATGGTAAATATAGGCATGTCTTCTTTCCTTCTCCCAGCAAATTCTCTGACTAATAGAGAAAAGTGAATAAAACTATTATTTCTGAGCAATGCATTTGTGAAGAAAGAGAAGAAGGAGGGTATATGGTTACAAAGGAATTATCCCCAAGTTATAAAGGGAGAATTCCACACATACCATGCATAAGAGAGAGAGAATTTTCATGGTCAGGTTTACCATGAAAATCCTTTTCTTTTTTCCTTAATTTAAATAGTTAACATTTCTATCATCAGATTTTCTGATCCAGTAAAGATCAATAAAATAGATTTATAAAGTTCATAATGAAATTTTCAGCAAAATAGTGATATATAGGATAAAAAAAATTTCAAAAATTCTGAAAAAAGAAGTAAATGAAAATAAAAGGCTAAGAATGTTTTAGATTAATGGAGCTGATATAAATCAACACGTCTGGTTTATCTTTAGGTAAATGTAAACAAGGAAAATTTAAAGAAAGTGACTTCAATTTTAGGATCACCAACAATATTCTATCATAGTTGAAATATATTTTTTATTAATTTCAGTTGAGTAAAATTAAACACCAAAAAAATAATAATAATAATAATAAAACTCAAGTGAAATATCTCTAAGTTAACGAAAAGAAATTTATCATCTAGTATATCAAACAATTATGAATGTAAATGGCAGATTAAAAATAATATAACTTCATATTTTTAAAGGATTCCTCAAGTGACTATTATTTGAACAAATCCTTACAGATCAAATCCATGAAATAAAATGCAAAATATTTCTTCCTTATTATTTACATTTGAATTAAAAATTAATAAGTTGATGGTTAGCAGATTTGCTTAAGAGTTCAATCATCACCGGATGCACACTCTAAATGTAAACTTGCAATTAAGTGAACTTTCTCTAACATCAATTTGTTTTAAATATATCAAACTGATCATAAATAAAACAACATTCTATTAACAAAATTTACAAAATGACTATTCACTTCATGAGTAAAGGAGTGGAAAATTTGTAAGATTCAAATATCAGCAGATATCTCAAGTGACTGAAAACATCAGACATGCTCTTTTTATTGATAGCATTGTTATAATGCTAGGAAAAAAAGTTTTATATATTTATTACATAACCAGAAATAGGAAACACATGCATATGATATAGAATCTGCCAGGCAAATTTCAATACAATAGATAGAACTTGTTTTGTATTCATTGTCAGATTAGTAAGGATAGATCAATACAGAGCAGTGGCAGACAAAAGAATTGAAGACTAAAAGAAGTCAAAAGCTATAAACATCCAAGACCAAGTCTGTGTGTGTGTGTGTGTGTGTGTGTGTGTGTGTGTGTGTGTGTGTGTGTGTGTGTGTGTATCACTTAAATGATGAAGGAACATACCTCAACTTAAGAGTAAGCATCTCTGAGAGTGAAGACCAAATACAATATGGCAGAATGGCAATCAGGCAGAACTATTAGATTGCACACGTTTGCACTGATCAATGTAGAAATGTAATGTATAAATAGTACTAACATAGCAGAAAAAGACATTTGCACACACAAGCAGAAATAGTAATTAACTTAGACAATCCAGTGAAGCAGTGTTGTGAGAGATCTGTAAAGACTTTCACTTCAGTTGATAACAAGTCAAGTTATTCTTAAAACAGATTGCAGTCAATGTGCAAATGAGATTTCAGAACATTCAAAAACTTTAAGCCAAAAGATTGAATAAAACAAAGAGCAAAAGGAACTGCAAATAAAAGAATTAACAAAGTTATTTATGATAAAGAATGGATACAATGTCAAACTACACACTCCAAATCATTGTTCACACACACACACACACACTACTTGTTAATAGATTGAATTTTTAAGACTTATTTTTTTTGGACTGCCTTATACATAAGTATTCAAGAATTAGAACCTTACAATCTCTGCAAGTTAATGTAATTCTCAATAGATTATCTGAACACTATAAAACACAAACTATCTTCTTTAGAGAAATTTTTTAAATATGGGGAATCAAATGAAAACGAATAAAGATCAGATCATTCCTGAAATTTAATTATCTGAAAGAACATGAAATTGCAACAACCCCTTGTAAGTGGGTAAATATTCTTCCTCTGTGAAAAATAATTCCGTGATCCTGGTCAACAATTGAATAATCATTGAAGATAAGAAGGCAACAAAAAGGTATAAGCTTTACTAGTTAGATTAGATATCATATCAAAATATTTCTTCTTATAAGTGATCAGTGTTTTTTTTTTAATTAATAATTACCAAAAATAACAATCTTAACTGCATTAAACAGACTGAATCAAAGAATTTAATCTTCTTTTATTAATGTCACAGTTAGGTTTTATGAACTCAAAATAATGACTATGGAAAAGATGCCTTTCTCAAGTTGTTACATCATTGAGTTAAGAATGTTACAGAAAAATACAAACAAAACTAGCAAGTTGATTAAAAACATGTCTGAATAAAATATAACATTCAAAGATCAACAGTTACAAAGAAGCTTTTCTCCCTGCAATAAAGTTAAGTTGGTGACCATAGTCGAGGGTGACCCAAAGGCTCCCTTTTCAATAGCTACTACACCGAGGTGTAGGGTAGGACGCTACTCAATTCCCTGGATTGCTCCACTTTACCCTTGATCCTTACCTTATAATGCCGAGTGTTAAGCAAGGTGGCATCAAGTACCATTTTTTTTAGTCTTTGGTATGACTCGACCTGGGATTGAACCCTGGTCTCCTGGACTATTGGCGAACACTCTACTCATTAAACCAAATGCCCAGTTCATTTCTTATTATTAAAAAAAAAAAAAAAAAAAAAAAAAAATGATAAAGTATAAGAAGAATTCTGTTATCGTTTGTTAGAAACATCCATATATTTACAAAATTCAGATTTATACCATGTTATTTTATTTATAATAAAAAAAAAAAAAAAGGTTAGATTATATTTGGTGATTGTGAGAATGTAAAAAAAAAATTTTAAAAAGAGTTGGAATCTTAGCAAGCGATTAGAAACTTAAGTGCTTAATAACAGCAACTAATGCTATTAAAGTGATCTTATGCAGAGTCTTATTTCACTGCCTGAAATGATAGCATTTTTAAAGTTGAGGTAATAAAAAGTGATTACCAAAGAGAAATACAATGAAGATCACAAGTAAAATAACAATTATTTGTCTAACAATAAACAAAACATAATAGAAAAACAAAATACATAATTGAAATTGCCTGTTACCATTGAATCACTATTACACAGGTCAAAGTTCATGTAATCAATAAATCAATAGGTAAACTAACGAGTTAGTCTAAGTTAGAACAGCAGTAAAAGTAATCTGAAGCTGAACTCATTTTTTTCAATGCAGGTATCATTGGGGAATGATACTATTTACCAACCCCTCCGCTCGGGCAGGATATGACACAAGGTCAATTTTTAAGCGGAGTTTAACAGGTTTGAATTCAGAGTTTTTCCTTCTCCTAGACTAGTTGCCTAACCAAGGCTGAAGAACCTAGTCTGAGAATGATAAAAGTTGTAGTAAACAGACCAAGTTTAGCTTCAGGTGACTTTTACTGCTTTTTTTTTTTTTAACCTGGATTAAGTGATAAGTCTACTTTTTTGACCTGCACTAAATAGAATGAAAAACTAGTGAAATTATTATCCAATTTATCTTATGCAACAAGCAGTAAGGGTATGAATTATCATATGAGAAAGAGGCTTCATGAAGAACAGAGATAAAGAAGAGGAAGAAAGCATTGCTTGTTTTACATGATACAGAGTGGTCAATCTAAGGAGATCAGGTTCTAAATAGAAAAACAAAACAAACATTATGGGTTTCTTCACAGTCAGAAAGTCAGAAACCCAAGTGAGTACACTTACAATCCAAACAAAGTGTCAAGTAGTGATCACAAACATGCTTTCTTTTTCTTCTTTTATTAACAGAAGGCGGATGAAGTAAATATTTTCAAATGAATGAATCTGATTGGTCAAGAATTATAAATTCACTTATGGCTCAAGTTTACATTTAGCTGACAATTGAACCAAAAGTTAAAAGATAGGACTGTTTTACTACTACAAAAGCAAATGAATTTATGAGTAGATTAAAGTAAAAATATCTACTTTTTATAATAGCTGAATGGGTCTAAGGCTAAAATAATCATTATTAGAATAACAAGATTCTTAATGTAAAGGTGAAATAGACTTGGCAGAATAAATTGTTTATTTTTTTGGAGGCGGGTAAGGAGTAAATTTCTTTTTAAATCCCAGACTGGAAGACAAATAATCTCAAAGACAATTTGAATAGTATTTATTTGTGTTTAGATCATCTTTATATAATTAAATCTGTAAATATGAGATATAAATAAAAGATAAAAATGTTTAACTTTCCAACATAAATTTTATTAAAATTTGAATAGAGAATGTTGATATCAAAGCAAAAATTATAAACCAAAAGAACAATTAAATCCAAATGACTGTTGTTACAAATTTGTCTTATTTTCAAGTCTGAAAATCAAATGAATTAAAGAATAAAAGGTCATTAATATTATGTCTCTAAATTTATTATTTCCAATGTATCTGCTTCAAAATCAGCAAATGAAATAGGAGTTAAATTAATTCAAATAGAAATGTTTCAGGTAATATTAACAATTATCTGTAATTTTCACAATGTTTCATTTCATAAATTAACCAGATTTATTTTTCATTACTCACAAATCTAAGATGAAACTAGTTAAATTAAGTAATAAATATTTAAAAATTAAGTGAGTTAATGTATGAAGAAAATTTAAATAATAAAAGTATCAGGTGGTTTCACTGGGTGACTTATGAGCTCTTCTATTCCTATGTCTTTCTTTTTTCTTAATCACATATTTGGAAAAGAAAAAAAAAAGATTATTCTCACTACCATCAAAACCAGTTATATCTACATAGACTGTTTTATAAATAGTATGAGAAGAAATTTCAAACAGAAAGTGAGAGACGTGAAGCTTTATTTAAATCAAAGTAAAACATACAAGAAAATGATTATAATGGTATGATGAAAAATTGAATCTACTGTTCTAATTTGCAAATAAAGTCAAAATGTATTTATTGACTTTAAAGTTGTTGAAGAAAAAAGAAAGAAAGAAAAGGTACTTTGTGTTTCAACAAATGAACAATAAATCAATTTACTGAGCTGATTGTATATTCTAAGTTTATCTTTTACATTTCTAATTTCCCTTTTAAAATTAACATGTAAAAGAAATTATTGAAGATAAAACAATTTAAATTTTATCAAATAATCTGAATGAGGGATAAAGAAATATTATTGAAACTTTTATTGATTCTACAAATCTTTTCTATAATGCTAAATATATTTTGAAGAAATAATAAATAACAGTAATTTGTAATTTTATTATCACAGTACACCTAAGTATCCTTTGGGTCACCCTCGACTATGGTTGCCAACTTACACCTAAGTATACAATCTGTTCAATGAAAGATGAGCAAAGAAAATAGCAAATTTTGAAAGCCTTTTTATATAATAAAGGTTTCTTCTTCAACAACAAATAACAGATATTGACTTTTTTTAAGGAAAAAAAAAACCCATCATAAATGTCTATACCCATCAGTAGAAAAAAAAAAGTGAACAAGAAAAAAAAAATGATCAAATTCAAACATCAGCAATGATGGAGAAAAAAGCTATCTTGTTCCAAATGGGGTTTTTATTTTTTGATGTTCAAAAATATTCTGATAAGATAAGATAAAGGAAAATAATCCAGAGAGACATTAATGAGTGAAAGATACAATGAGAAATATCTTTGTGAAGTGTTTATAAAACAAAGTGTATAAGGCAAAAATAAAAAATAGCATGTGAATAGATGAAACTTACAAAAAAACAAAGATAACTGATACAAAGCAAACCATTGAAATACTATTGTCTACACAAAAACTAAACAACTTATAAAATAGAGATCTTGATAATTGGTCAACATTAAATAGTCACAAATATTTTACAACTTCTTTTAAAAATACAGTAAATATTATAGTCCATTTATTATCTAACAACAGTTTATTAGTATGAATCAGCTAAGCATTATCTTGGACAATTGCTGAAGAAAAGGAATTATTAGATACAAACACAAATCATCCACTCCTCAGGATAAAAAGGTTTGAAATATCATGAAATAAATCGTTAAATTTAGCAACAAAATTGTATGATTTTATCAAGTTATTTGGTCTTAAATCCAAAATAAATATCTGTTTCACAATGAAATACTTCTGATCATAAATCAGAATTCAGAAATATTCTTTCTTTTTTTATATATATAATTATTCTATTCAAATTGTCATCATTGGCAAAAAGGTTGATATATTTAGAAAATTCATGCAGTTATTATTACTTGAAAATCACTGTATGATTGATACATTAAGGGATTTGCTCATGAAATATCTACATTATCAATACTTTTAATAAGATCTTTATTATTTAAGTTATTATGCAACAATATGTACTTTCTTTATCTTAACATTATACCAAGTGGTTATTGTACAAATTCAATTGTATATCTTAAGAGTACTTCATATGGTGTGGCTTTCAATGAGATTGACAAAACAGAGTTCAACTCATAAGCTGATACTTTTAGTTTTCTGCTACAACTTAGCTAAGCTTACTAAATAACAGTCATAGTATATCTTAGATGAAACTTTGACAAAAATCATAATTAAATTGTTGAAAGCTTCTTCATTAAGAAAACCATTTTTTAATATCTTTATTATTAAAGACAAAATTTACTCATTATATCATTTTTTGTCAGATACTTTTGAGAAAATTTTGTTAAAGTTTTCTTTTCAAAGTGTAATATATATGTATAGAGACCAAATTATTGATGTAAAGTAAATTTTTCAGATAAATAATCAGAGAAGATGGCAAATGAAAGGACATGAGATTAAGTAGAAAATGTTTTCAAACAAAAATGAAATATATCTATAATGAGTCAACAGATCATCTATAAGAGAGAAAAAATATTTCAGAAGCAAAAGATTACTTTCCAGATCAGTAACATAAATGGAATTCTCATTGGAAGAAAAATAAATAAGAACATTTATATTACCAAACAGAGATTTAATATTCATTTCAAACAGATAGACAAATCATTTCTAATCTGTTTTTAAAAAAATATATTAGCTTTGTCATTAGTCCTAAGTTAATAAAATAGTAAAGGTAATGTAAATCAATATTTCTCAATGATACCTGCATGAGAAAAATAAGGTTTTAAAAAGTTTGGCTTCAGGTTATCTTTATCAGGATTTTAACCTGGACAACATTTATTTTATATAAAGATCTAATTTATCATTTTTGACTTAGAGTTTAGCAAATAAAGAGAAATCTTTTTTCAGCTACAGTTGAAAAAGAATTAATTAAATATACACAGATTTCATATTACGCCCAAAACTTTACGATAAGAATTAAATCAATGAATGAAGATAAAAATCCTAGTGTAGAAATGAATTCAACTTTCAAAATTAGAAAAAAATATGCTTGTTCAAATTTCATTAATAATAATTCTTTGTATTTTACTTGAATTCATTAAAATCAAACTAAAATATTGAAATTTGAGAATTTAAAATGGTTTCATAGAGCCATGTTAATTTTATCAGTTTTTATATAAATATCTGAAACAAGAGTAATTATTCAATGTTGTTAAAAATAATTTAGAATTAAATTTTCTTAGGTATATCTAATTGGTTAATAGAAACACGAGCACAATTTTATAGTCATTATCTACTAAGTATATAGGTAAATACCGGGACATTGGCCCAGCGGTTAGAGTGTTCGCCAATGGCCCGGGAGACCTAGGTTCAATCCCAAGTCGAGTCATACCAAAGACTTTAAAAATGGAACTTGATACCACCTTGCTTAACACTCAGCATTATAAGGTACGGTTCAAGGGTAAAGTGGAGCAATCCAGGGAATGGAGTAGTGCCCTCCCCTACACCTTGGTGTAGTAGCTAGCGAAAAGGGAGCCTTCGGGTCACCCTCGACTATGGTCGCTAACTTTACTTTACTATATAGGTAATTGTTAAATATATTCATGAGCAATTTGTAATTTATGTGAAAATTACAGATACACATGAATTAATAACTTCAACTTGCCTAAATACGTCTTTGTTTGAATATTTATAGAAAAAACTCAATGAGAACTATACAAGGTCATTTTGAACAAATCCTAGAAGCAGCACCCTACAAAACAGCCGTTGTACAGCCACTTACCTCCCATTTCATAAATCATCCAAGAAAGGCAAGACATGATGTGTAAGTAAGGATTAACTCAAATGACTTTTTCCCATGGACTCTTTTGCTTTGGCCAATCAGCAAAAGCTTATATCAGCTCAGCATGGACACTTAGTGTAGACTAGAGGACTTACAAAGTCTGATGGCTGATTGGGATGGATGACAAGAGAGTCAAGGAAATCCATGTAATCAACATTCCTTAATGATGATAAAAAAACATAAGTTTAAGTTTTAATTTTTGGCACAATTAAAGCAATAATGTAATAAACTGATCAGGACGATAATAGGAATTTTTTTTTACTAAATTAACATGAACAGAAAAGACAAATTCAAATTTGAAATATTATGAGGAAATATCAGTAGCTTTATTTTGATATTAAATTTTTAATATTCAATCTCTAGCAATTAAAATTTATTACCGAGATATGTGTATTGACAAAGAAGATAATTAAGTTGAAAAATAATTATTTGTTGAGTAAAAATGGTGTTTTTTGTTGGGTTTTTTTCCTTATTTGGCAATGGATTTATAAATCATATACATTCACATACTGACTGATTGATATTCACTTTTATATCAGTGAAAATTTGAGAAATATGCACAGATAAAATTTACTTGAGCCTCACTTGTTGGAATTAAAAATAAATTTGATAATAAAAGCATGTTCTGAGAAATACCCAAACACAAAACTGATATTCAATAAACTTATTCTTAAAATTTCTATTGAATTTGGGGAAGTCTGATAAGGAAATTTTCACAAATTAAGAATTTCACAAATGATCTATTAAACTTTTAACACTCAGGAGATAATAAAGATATTGATTTTAAATAGATTCTTTGCTCAAACAACTGGTAGCTATGAGAAATCATTAATTTGAATAGACCGACAACAGAGATAGTTTAATTCTCTTATGTTTTCAATTGAAACTGCTTTAAATAAAATGTATCTCTAGATAACCTGACAAAATACAAATGGGCTATTCATAAAATAACTTTGCAAGATAAACACAAATGACTTTACAAAATCTTAAAAAAAAAAAAAAAAAAGAAAGAAAAAAAAAGGGTATTTTGGAACAGCTTCAACAGATTAGGATAAAAGTCAGTGAATTATGTCAAAAAAATTGATGAGAGCAAATCTAACTCCCACAAAGAGCTGAATGTTACTAATGGACTGATTATTTTCCATTGATTACAAACTGTAAGGATAATGTCTTGAGATTACATTGACTGATTTTAATAAACTTCCAAACACATTAAAGTAAGGATTTTGAGATAAGATCCTTAACATTTTACAAGATAGAAATGGTTAAAATTCTAATTGAACTAATAATTTTTCCACATTAAATAATTACTCAAAGTTTTAAATGAAACTTTACAAGCATAAAAATTTTTTCTGTTAAAGAACAAGAAAAAAAATAAAAAGATCAAGATTTTTTTTTAAATAGTACATTGTGAAAAAAACTAAAAAAATTCTTCAACAAAACTCATTATGAAAATTGATTGACATTCCAAACAAACTTCAGACAATAAGTATCCTCACTGCTGGTTTAATTCTATAAGAACAATCTTTCAAGATTGTTAACATTATAATAAGACATCATTTGTAAGTAAGTAAAGTTAGCGACTATAGTCGAGGGTGACCCGAAGGCTCCCTTTTCGATAGCTACTACACCAAGGTGTAGGGGAGGGCGCTACTCCATTCCCAGGATTGCTCCACTTTACCCTTGAACCGTACCTTATAATGCTGAGTGTTAAGCAAGGTGGTATCAAGTTCCATTTTTAAAGTCTTTGGTATGACTCGAACTGGGATTGAACCCAGGTCTCCCGGGCCATTGGCGAACACTCTAACCGCTGGGCCAATGAAGGAAAATAATGAAGTTATTTAATGATCAAATACCAGAAAAGAAATCAAATAGGATTGCAGCCAAATATATTTAACTTTAAATAAATAAATACAATTTTTAAAATAAGCTGAGAAAAACCTGAAAAATAAAGTTTGATTTCTATTTTATGCAAAAATTGATCCAACTAATTTTGCAATTCATAAAATATCAGAGCAAGACAAATGACCCACAATAATGTGAATTAAAGGAGGAAAAAAAAATAAAAATAAATAAATATACTTGTAAGCATATTTTGTTGAAAGGATTTGGCATTTATTTAGTTTTAAAACTGCCTTCAACAAGAGTTGCGACATCTCATTTGCCAACATGAAAAGACTGATAAAAAGCTAAATACCAAATTCTTGTCTGTTATTTTCAACAAAATATGCCTGTAAGAGATTCTGCTTGTGTGTGTGTGTGTGTGTGTGTGTGTGTGTGTGTGTGTGTGTGTGTGTGTGTGTGCATTAATGATAGTTATGAACAAAAGATACAATTTCACAAAATACTTCAAAGTTCTTTTAATGTTTAAGAAAATTGTCAAACCAGAAAGTTTTAATTGCTGAAAATCATAAAAGTATGGATGATAATTTAATAATTCAAACATTGCAAAATTGAGTTCAATCTTCAATTGCTGAACTCCTAAAATGATCTCTCATATATGAGCACTGTCTTAAAACGCCAATGGTCTATCAATCAGTCGAAGTTACACACAAATAATGGAGGAAGAAAAAAAACAGAACTAATTTCAGCAAATATAAAACAAAAGAAAAACTCGCTTATTTTTAATGAAGCTGTATAAAGTTACATGTGAGTGGAGTAGGTTAAACAGATGTTAATGATTTTTTTTGTGCTCCTATATCCAATAACATTCTGGCTTTATCCCAGTTTCCTTTAGGGAGCTGTTATTACAGTTCAAAATTATAGATTTTTATAGAAGTCCTAAAATTAGATCAAGAAAACTGAGAATTCATTGAAAGTAACATCTGAGCTCAAGAAAAAAGGAAAAAAAATTCCTGAGAGAGAGAGAGAGAGAGAGAGAGAGAGAGAGAAAAGAGACACTTAAGTGATGCAGCTATTAATGAGGCAATTTGTTAATGGTGTTAAGTTCTATTATTTTGAGGGTTTCTTTTGCTTTCTTAAAAGGATCAGTTTATTAACATGCCTTTCCAATGGTTATAAATAAAATTGCACAATGTCAATTGAGCTGTTCAACTCTCTTTACATATTATAAGTTAATGGGACGGGTGGTAGATTAAAAAAAGTTTTAATGACTACAAAAATAAAAGGTGTATTTGTAGCTTTTAATATTTTGAAAAGTTAGCTCTATACTGGAGATATTAAATGAACTAAGCAATATAGCATACAAACCTTTGCTGCTGTTCCTACTCCAGTTCTTACTCATGTTGTTAGGGTTCACCTTACATTGTAATTTAAATACTGAACTTAAAAACACTTGAATCAACCAATATATATATATATATATATATACCAACAAAAATGTCAATGAACCTTTTTTCTTTTTGTTCCCCGTTTTCCATTTAATCAAATTAAAATAAATGAAAATAGCAGAGAATTTTTAACATATCTATTACTCTTTTTTTCAAAACACATTATACTTAAAGCCTAAAACAATTTCCTCAGCAAGAACTACAATCATCTTCAAGTGATTTGTCATTTAACAAGAATCAGTTTACAGCTAAATCATTTAACAAATATTCTGATCAAAATACTAAATAATGCTTAATAATAACTATACTTTTTCCCTTTGGAAAACAATCTCTCTCTACACACATACACACACACACACAAAGTAGAAAATACTTCACTTCAGAGCACAGACATTTTTGCTTAAATCTATTCCATCATTCCATTAAAAGAAAGATAGGGAATGGTCACTATACTAAACCTTTTATTATTAGTATTTGACACAATCTCCCAAGCCTAAATTACTGAGCTTATAGTATATAATAGCAAAATAGTGCTAAGCTTGAAATGTTGGGCTTATAGGTTTAAAGAGTTAAATAACTCATTTTGGATGAACAATCTGATTTTTTTCTCAAGTCAATATGATTAAGTAATTGACCAATTAAGTTCATTCAAAAACATTTTGAAATACACCCAACAATTTTCTGAACAAATAGTTGTTGAAAGTATGTATATACCATTTGAATATTCCAGATTTTGAAAGCATACAAGTTTTCTGACAACAGCTGACAAAGAACATTGCAAACTTTACATTTGAATTTTTGTTAAGTCTCTAAAGTTGTGAACATCAGGATATGTTAACTATGATGGTATTTCTTGAGTTTGAAATTGATTATTAGAAAGATAATGAGCAATATCTATAAGCTCTAACAGCACTTTAAAGAGAGAGAGAGAGAGAGAGAGAGAGAGAGAGAGAGAGAGGTAAGAACAATAGAAAAGAGGCCACAGCTGAATGATGATAAACAAGAAAGTTACTTATGATAAAGGATCAAAACATTGCATCCTTGTGATGATTGTCAAAGCACTTCATCTAGCAGGCATGATAAACCGTTGTTGCTTGGCCAACAGACAAGTGGCAATGTTTGATTCCTGTTGAAATAAGAGTCTAACCAGTACGAGTCGGAAGTATTGATTTCATTAGCTGTATGAAAAAGCAAGCACCGAACACAATAGTGGATGCAAGCAAAGGGAAATGTTTACGTTGATTAAACTTTGCAAATATTCCCATAGAAAGCCTGGTAAATACCTGCCAGTAGACAGATGCCCTTCAATTGGTCTGCAGGAAATAATTAGTCCCACAGGTTAACAACAACAATAATGGTCAATGACCTTCCAGCAGGATACAGTTTGTCATTTACTTTGCAATTGACACAGGAAATGTGACAAAGATCAAAAGGTCTCTTGCTAATTTAAAGCAATGTCAAACTAGTCATTAAAAAAACTGAAAAAAGAAGAAAGAGATAATCAGTTATGTTTGAGTTTTGATTTTTAAGTCAAAATGACAAAACCATTTTAATGATTTCTTTGAAGAAAGATAAGTAACATGGGTTTATTTTTATTTCCAATAGATAAAAAGACTCTTTGCTGAAATTAAAGCAAGAGTTGCTAAATACAGGTAGCACAAAATCAATAGCATACATATTGACGAATAAACTCTACAGTTAGCTCAGACATAAAAAAAAAATTTTTTTTTAAATTGCACCCGCATGAAGACTGAGCTATTATTCAAGAATTCACTAAGTTTTCATCAGTCCAAGGCCATTTTACCAATATAGTTAATGAGAGTCTGTTGAAAGGTACAAGCGAAAATGAGAAGAAAAATTGTCATTTACTCAACTTTTTAAAAAGATTATCTTATCCTCTCTTAACATGAATTATACGTTTCAATTGCATTCTTGAAGAAATGATACAGGACAGAAGTATCAAAAGCAAAATTTACATCGCGAAAAAAATCAACATGAAAACCTCATAAAAAAGTAAAGCATACGGCGTGATTGAAAAGTAAGTCCCTATTTTAAAATTCTTATAATTTTGATTTCTTATAATTTACAATATATAAATAAATTATAAGTATTATAGAAAAATTATAAGAAAAATTCACATTTATGAAATCAATCTTATATACTTTTCATAGATGCACAGGTACTAAACACTGATACTTTGAGCCTTGTTACTGTATACAGATACTAAATACCTATCCTAAGCGGGATGCCGGGTGTGACATTTTGACCCTAGGCAGAAGCGTTGACCCATACGTAAATAATTCCATTATTTTTTTTTTTTTTTTTTACATGTATCATGCTAGTAAATCAATTAAAGAACCTTCTCTTAAGGCTTATATCAAAGTGCACTGTTTTTCTATGGGGGTTATTACAGGATTAAAAATGAGTAACTAGCTTAATAATAATATCACCACCATCACCACCTGGAACTTGCTGAGAACTGGAAATGTTGTGAGGAATGAAATTGACAATGATACCGCTCGTAAATGGAATCTTGGAATAGTCTCCAAGAGTGCGTGAACTGAAGATTAGATGAAGAATTGAGCCGTTTATTATTTTAGTTATCGAATTAATATTTTGATATAAAGTTAAATTTAAAAAAAAAAGAAAAGATTTATGAACACATCCAAATATCTAAGGTAGTGATTTCACCTCTTGAAGACGAGAGTGAACAGCTAAAAGGGATAAACCAACAAAAAATTGATTATTTGTTGTAATTTTAAAGGAATAGAAATAAAACTTTAAACATCTTAAGAACAAATGGAAAACAGCAAAAATAAATATAAATAATATCATCATCACAAATTCTTGGTACTGATGACAAAACTAACTTCTTAGCAAGAAAATGTTAAGTTCATTTCCAAACATTCTCACGAGCTCTAACGTGTTTAAAAAAAAAAGGGGGGGGGGATCAGTTTGCTTGTTGACAAAAGTGTTTCTTTTTATAGAATTTATTAGCACAGTGACTAACGTTAGGGACAAAAGTTATCAGAAAAAAAAAAAACTCACGTAAAAAAAAAAAAAAAAAAAAAAAACCACACACATATATTTATATATTATATAAAATCTTGTTAGTCACTTTTTACCCTTTCAGTTTTCAATTAGAAAAACTGTTGAAATTTTTTTTAAGTTACTAAGTTCAACACGCTATATCTAATCCTTTAATGGCAATCAAACATGATTTTTTTTTCTGTTTAGAAAATCTAAAAGCATTATGATTAATCAACGAAGCTAATTTATTCAATAAATCAAATGTGACTTGTAAAAAATATAAGTTCGTCGAATCTGTTGAGCTTCGCGGTTTTTTTTTTTTGAGATCAAAAATACTACTACTACTACTCATAATAATCAAGCTAAGATAAACAGGCGTGTCTATGACAATGTCCAAGAAGAATGATCGAAGAAAAAACATCTGCATTTATTGTACTAAATACAGAACATCGATTTACATTTCGAGGCTAACTTATACGTACTACTAAAATGACTAACAACGTTAATAATCTGATTATTACCTTCTCCATACTAAAAGGTTATTTTTAGTCTAATTACCGGTGAATGTCTTCGGTCGGTCGGTCGAGAAACATTCTCAAGAGGCAGCCTAGCAAAACATTACAAAGTATATTGCTATGTCACTTGATATAAATAAGTAAAAAAATAAATCAATAACCAAGAAAAGAACTAGAAACTATATATATATATATATATATATATATATATATATATATATATGAGAGAGAGAGAATGAGCAAAAATCAAAATCGATTTTTCTCTAAGAAGAGTGGAAACATTTTTTCACGGATATGAAAAAAAGAAAGAACTAGACTGTGTCACTGTCGTCTTCCTCTTCCATTTCTGTTGTTCGTATCAATGGAAGGTGTACATAAATCCAATGTGAATCGATGGTAAATTAGACGGTTATAAATAATCAGAGTCAACTGAAATACAAGCTAAGTTAAATAACAACACTGTTGCGATTTTAATAGAATAATTCGAGAGTGTTAAACAAAGAGTAAAAAGCCGAATGAAAGAAGAGTGATAGATTAGTTACATCAACTACACATGTTCACTTGATCCAATGATTATTACACATCTTTTTTTTTTCTTTCAATTCATAATATCCACCTCCATTGGATAAAACAAACAAAATGTAATAATGTTTCTTCTTTCATTCATGCACCAGAAATGTTGCGAAAACACACTACACCGGTTTTGTTGGGTGTACTAAATACCGACGAGGAAGTTATGGAATTAATATTATTTGGTGGGTCTCTTAAGAACCCAAGCAAAAATACCAGAACAATTGCGGCAGTAAAAAGAGCAAAGACTACTAATAGTAGTTGTCGTGGTAATTACTACACACATTGGAGAAGAGAGAGTATAGTAGGTTGAAGGTAATTAAAGCTTCATGCTTCGTAAAAGTTAGCAAGGAAGAAGAAAATGTTAGAAAGCAGACAAATTAAACTATTAAAAACTGAAATCTAACATGCAACAGTGAGACTGTTGAACATGTGAGGAGTGTGTAAAATTTAAATAGGGATCTGTTGTTGTTGTTGTATTGAATGACCCTTTTCCTTCCTGCTGCTAAGGAAGAGTGGAATTGGGTAACGATAGTGGTGGACTCCACTACTTCTTCACCCTAACCGAGGAAATGTGCAGCAGTAGTTTTAGAAGGAAGAGAACAAGAAGTCTTCTTTTCAACTAAAGAACCCTTACTGACCTCTCTGATCCAGTACCGAGTGCCTCTATTTGAAAAGCTCCTTGTTATTTTTTTTTCTCTCATATAGACCCACCCACTTCAAAGTTAAGTGAGTGAAGGCACGTTTCCAACATACCTACGGACACACAACAACAAAAAACGTGTTAATAAAATGAATATTAGCATTAATACTCGAGAAAAGGAAGAGCAGGCCACGCTGGAGTGATAAGAAATACTTAGTTATGGGCTCACAAATATCAGAAATAGACAAATTATCATTTTAAGCTCAAATTCAAAATATTAGTCTCTCTCTCTCTCTCTCTCTCTCTCGAGGAAAAGTAAATTCGAGACAAATGCCTTAAAGATTTGAGAAATTTTAACGAATAAAGTCCAGAGATTATCAATAATTTTTGTGTCGGTATCTTACCAACGAGAGATTATCTTTGTTTTTTAAAAAAAAAGGAACTATAAATTTTTTTTAAAATGGTGGGGGGCGGAATACAAGTTTTCAGGGATTTTATTTTATTTATTTATTCAGACCACACAGAATTCTCATAGCTGGTTGATTTCATCACATAATACTTTCGTTCTGCAACACTTCAGTAAATAAAGACTAAGGAACAACCGGCAGTGTGAAGTGAACAAAATAGCATAAAATCTCAGATTCTAGTTAAAAAGAAGTAAATTTACTTTTTAAAAGGCAGCCATTTTGATTGTATGAGGGACAAGAGAGTTAAACGATAGAGACAAACAGAAGAAAAATAGAGAGAGAGAGGGGGGGGAAAGAGAAATAGAGAGAGTAAAAGCTGATTGGTTGTGTTACGGCACTTACAACTCATCTTTTTCTTTCTTTTTTGCTACACACAAATAAACACTCAGAGCTTTAAACGTGAATGTCATTAAAATAACACACGGAGAGAGAGAAAGAGATCAATATTTGATACTAACGGTAAATTTAATGCATCTATACAAGTTTTTTTTTCTTAGAGTACCAAATAGATAAAATTCAAAAGGGATCACTTCTACAGGGTCCATGTCGTCCCTACTCACTGCGTAATAATGTTTATTATTATTATTATCGTCATCATCAACTGTAAAGAATGGTCCTTCCTTGTTAATGTAGAAGTCGTAATAGTAGTAGTAGTAGTTCCTTTTCTTTTTTAACAATCCTTACTGAAACTAAGATCATTTCTTTAAAAAAATTTTCCTTTTTTTTAACACCCACCCACCCAACTCAGAATCAAACTAATACTTTTTCCAGTTTCCAAAATGTATAGATGATTGAATATATTAAAACATAAACAACAATAATTAACTTTTTCGGTGAAATTCGTGATCATTATTAGCATTTTATTTCTAGGAAGAGAAATGTGAAAGAAAGAAAGAAAAAAAGGAAGAGGAAAAGATACACCTGGAGAAAGAAAGGAACGTAACGATACTGAAAAGGAAAAATAACAGAAATACGAAGAGAAAAAATAGTTCAGTTTCAGAAGAGATTATTTAAAGAATAATCTGACTTACCACATTCATAGTTTTTTATATTTGATTTTTTTTTTCAGTCGTTAAGTAAACCGTAAGTGAAACAGAAAAATATTTGAATATTTAAAAAATGAACAACAACACTAAGTAGGTATAGTGAGCAGCAAGCGTGTAGAAGACTGAATAATGTGGTGACGAGTAATATGGGCTTATTATCAATTCTATTACAATAAAGCTACAGTCAGTAGTAGGAGAAATAGACACACATTACCATCATCATCATCGTCGTCGTCGTGGTCGTCAAGATAAACTAAAGAGAAAAAGCAGCAGCAGCAGCAACAACAACAATCGAGAAAGACATCACATTGCGATATATATATATATATACATATATATTATTTTTATGCTCACTTGAGGTATGTCACATTTTGAAAAGCTATAATCCTCTACTGGACAGCAGAAGTTAGACACGAAGAGTAAAGAGATTTATTTATTAACTTCTAAGACCAATAAGATTGGAAACTTCAAAATAAACTGCTAGATAGCAGTAGTTACATTGGTTCCTTAAATAAAATAAAATGAAAAATAAATAAATAAAAAGAGGGCTCCGTTCTTCTCATCACAACAACCACCAACACTAGTCCCTTTTTTTTTTTTTTAGTAATTGACATTTTTGGAATGATTCGTTTTGCTGAGAGAGATAGAGGCAGCAATGCGCTTTCTTTAAAATCTATACATCAGCATAGACTTCCTAATTATTTTTTAAATGCCCATAATTACGTATATTCTCCCATTCTAAGAAATTGAAAAAGTATAAAAATCAGACCAAAATTTATCAAAAAAATTATTTGGTTATAAAAGAGAAATAAGCGATAATGATGCTTTTAAGTAATCACCTTTTTCTATTCTTTTTAGAGATTTTTGTATGATAAAATCTTCCTTGAAAGTTCCATTGACTCAATACCATGTGTAGTTCCTTAACAAAGGCATGAAAATAACACACATCACTTATTATTTATTTCATTTGTGTTACTCAACAGATCAAAATGGCACCGTAAAATTGAGGAAAAAAATGTTAACTTTAAACGTTATCACCGAAAGTGAAAGTAAAATAAGGAAATAAAAATGTGTTGTAATTATGGGAAAACAATAACATGACATTGGGACTAATGGAACTAACAGACGAAAGAAATTGCAACACACCTGTAAAACTGAGCAACAAATTAATAAAAACTGAGTAGTTTATATATATCCAACTTAGAAAATATTTTCAAAGAAAATATTTTCTTTGCATCATTCTACCATTTAATTTGTTTTTTGTTTCACCCTACCCCCTGCCACACACGCTATGTGAATTTGAAACAATTCATATTTCCATGAAATTACTGAATATTTTTGAAGATTTAAAAAGGCTAAAAGAAGACATAGAAAATATTCTTGAAAATAAAATAAAAAGAGCAAATGGTTACTTCACGGTTAATTTTGAAAAAAATGAAACTCTTCAACCACTGGATTATTAAACTCCAAGAAAAGTTTATTCCAATATGAATAATATCACTATCATTAAAAAAAAAAAAAAAACTTTAAAAAAGGAAAATGTAAACATTCCAAATTCAATCAAAACAAAAGCTCGAAATAAATCATAACCAAAAGATCTTAAAGTGACCATGTATTTCTACAATGATCACTTTACTAAGAACTGCCTAGTCCAAATGATAAGAGTTGTTCGAAATTATCATCGGTAAATAATTGCAAAGGAAACCCACACATTTCCAAGATCGCAATCTCTTGTTTCAATCAGAATAAAAAAAAAACGACTACTACTCTTTTAAGGCTTTCTCAAATGAATCTTAGATTTTTAGTTTTGTTCATTAACAAGTCGAAGTGAACAGCTGTTTAAGTCTTTACAGCCTGACATAAAAGAAGAAAAAAGAAACACTATCAAAAAGATTCTTTGAAGTAAAATGTCTCTGTCCAGAATAGCGATTTTTTGTGTTCCATTTCAATGGCCTTAAAGAAACCCTAAATCCCCCAAAACGAGTACAAACGGAAAGCAGGAAAGAGATGAGATTATTGTAAATTGTCTTTTAAAGTCATTAAAAAACACTGAAGTGGAAGTCTTTATAAAAAGAAAGAAAAAAAAAAAAGATAGCTAAAATAGAGAGAAAGAACTGCTTTTAAATTGTTTTATATTTTGTTATGCCTCACTGCAACTAAAAATTTTAAAAAGAGAAATAGGATATTCGAATAGAAGGGTTAAAAACTGTCCAAATGGCAAATGAGGACTGTGATGAAAGCGTTGAAGGGTTGGAAAAAACTTGCAGTCACTTGGTTTCCATCAACAACTCCCATGCAATTCTGGGATAGAAGTATGTGAATATGGAAATAATGCATAAAACCATTGCAAGTTTTTAGGAGAATCAGAGCTCCGAGAAAGAAGTGAAACTATTTGGACCACAGCACTATTGAAATCACCAAAACTGAGAAGAATGCGTAGGAGATCCCTAATAACAAAAAAAAAGTCTTGCTATCTCTTGATCCCTAGTGATGATGACCACTAGAATCCTTCAATGTGATGATGAGGATGAAAACTGTTTTTTTACGCGAAATTAAAAATATCAAGTTTTTAAATAAGTTTTAATTAAAATGCTTCAACGTGTCGTAATATTCTTGAAAGTGACTGAGGGAATCTAGGGATTTTCCTCTTATGTAAATATAAAATGAGATTACTCAATAAATGTTAAGCCTTAACTTCACTGTTTCACGAATGCTTACAGCATAATTTTAGATAATTAAATACGCGTCTTAACTTTCTCTATTATTTCCTAAAAAATTAACCCTTTTTTCTCAATTTATTATTTATTCTTATCTTAACTGGACTAAGTGTTGAAATAGCTCCTCATTCCGTATCAAATTGAAAACAAGAGAATTCAATGTGGTGACCTATTTTTCAATCATCAGAAAGTTAGTTGCAAGTACATTTATATACATATAAGAATAAGATAACAAAATAATGCTTTTAAAATTCACAAAACTCAACAAACCAAATAAATATTTTGTATTAACATTGTCAATCACATGATTAGAGTTACAAGATCAGATATCACAAAGTTTGTCATAAAAATGAAAAAAAGTCGTATGAAGCATGTGTAAGAATTTTTTAAATCTTTCACACATAAAAGAAAATTTGCGCAACTATTTGAATAGCAGATGCGAGTAAAGGTAGTTTTTAATTTAAATTAAATAAAAAGTATACGTAATTTTTCATGATAAAAGTAAATTACTTTCTTTTATTTTGAACATATAAAAACACAACAACAATAAATCACACACACACACACAAGCATATACATTCAGAAATTAAAAGTTACAGGTATTTTAATTTTCTTGTAAACCCACTACACCAAAATCTAAAAATATAAGCAGATTACCAGTGAATGAAATAAAAGATAAAGAGAATGCAAAGATAGGGCCACAATGGAAAAAAAAAACCCAAAGTAATAATGCTTTTTTTCTTCTTTTTTTTCATTATGTATAATTTTGTTACACCCTAAACTAAACTTCCTGGTAAAGGTGAGAAATGTATTATTTATTGAGATAGAATTTTTTTTTTTTTTCATAAATATTTGTACTGTCTACCTTAATTCAATAAGCTTAAAATGTGATTTCTGTCATATATATTAAAAAGGATGGATGTGATGCAGTTGTGTATCAAGTTCATCTGTCTTATTTTAAGAAGAGCAACAACACACACGCACTTCTTGTGTGCTGTCTCTTCTCTCCTAACTTAAAATGGCAATATTAATAATAAAGGCTCCCCATTTTGATGCACACAGAATTTTACCAAAACTGAAATTGAACATTAAATGTTCATAATGTCTAATGATTTATAATAAGCAAACATACAAAGAATTTTTTTAAATTTTTAAAAAGAAAAGAAAAATGTATTACATAAATAAATAAGATGAAAGATCGATTACAATTTTAGAGATGATTGGTAACCAATAATTTCAACTGACTGACTAGATATTACAACATTCAAAAACTTTTTAAAATATTACTTTTTTTTAATTCCACAATTTAGTTTTTAAAGAATTGATAACAAAAAGAGTATTTTGGGGATTTTTTTTACCAAAGAAAACATTAAAAAAGTTACAAAAAAATAATTTGACTAAATCTATGACGTGTACACATTTCTTTATTTATTCATTTATTTTTGCCAAACAAAAATTCCAGCTTTGTTTTTTTTATGAAATTAATGAATCTATTTTTAATTTTCCAATTTACATGACCAAAATAATTTCATTCTTTGAATAATTCCAATGATTAAAAGATAATCACAAAAGTTTATAATTTTTTAAAAGCTGGTTTATTTACTTGTACTACAATTAGACAACAAAATAAAAACCTTTTTTAAGGTAAAAAAATTCTTCATTCGGTTCAACTATCTTAATACCTGAAATACTTTTTTTTTTTATTATTCATTCAATATTCTTCATGCTCACTATTTTTCTTGGAAATTTTATCTTAATATTTTAAAACATAACACTTTGTGCACAAAAAACATTGAAAATAATGTTTTTATGCGTCTGTATTGCATCGTGTATACATACCTTTTTTTTTCTCGATTCCAATCCAACGTGTTTTGTATGAAAATGCGTGTGTTTAAAGAAGAAAGAAGATCCTCCCAAAGTGGATGGTAAGACTTTAGAATCGGCGACGAGCAAATTCCACGCAAGAACAACAAACATACGTAATAATAATTAGAATAATAATAATAATAATAATAAAGGTAGTAGTAGTAATAATAATAGAAAAAGAAGATGATTATGATGACGACTGACAGTAGTGCGTTACTTTAAGTTACCCTGGGCGACGTGACTAGCTAAAAATAAATGCTTCAATGAACTCCTTTCTCCATCTCAAGATTTTCCTCTTCTGGGTATTTCACTTTAAAATAAAAATTTAGAAAAAAAAAAAAAAACTCTCTCACTCTTTTAGTTTTTCTCTTTTCGTCTCCCTCCTTGTTTTTTGTAGTTGTTTTTTGTCAGTCAAAAATGATAGACAGCCTCCGGGCGAGGAGAAAAACTCGAGTCACTCACTCGAGTTTTTCCTTTCTGTGTCGCGTTTCACAAGGTGCGAATAAAAACTGAAACGGAACGAAACAAAGTACAACTTGCGCAACATGTTCAAATGGATTAAATCTTGTCTCTTTCCTTTATAATTCTATTTTTTTATTATTTCTAAAATTACTTATAAACAATTAAAAGTAATTTTTTACTTTCTTAAATGAAGGACTAGAATACATTTTTTTAAAAAAGCAGAAATGCCATAAGATGTTTCGTTTATATTATTTATTTCGTAAGGTTATATAAAAAATATGAATTAGTTGCTTTCTGCTAAAATTGGTCGTTTTCAAACCTGATGACCACAAAGACATCAATTTAAATTCAGTGAAATATTATGTTCTGTTTTTTTTTTTACTTTTTATTATTTTTTTTTTATTCTAACAAGTTTATGAAAAATAAAATTACGATATTCTTTATAGAAAACTAAATGTTAAAATTTGGACAATTTATTTTTTCAAAATTAAAACAGGTTTTATTTTTTAAAACTAGTTTAAGAATATCTTGATTAAAATTACAAAATAAAATAAATTAAAAAATATTTTCCATCTTTGATATCACAAGATATTTTTGTTTAGTTTATAATTATCAAATAAATAAAAGTTTATTATTTTCTTGAGTTTACTAAAACTATAAGGGTTAACAATACAGAAATTGTATGAGGATTTTATTTGTTTTCCTCATTTTTTGTTAATGAATTTACATCACATTTATACTAAATATTGTTCATGATTATATAGTTATTAATAATACATCATCCCTGATGTTAATATTTTCATTGGTTTCATTAATAATCAGTCACATTTCTGATAAATATTATAATGATTAATGATGATAATAATGATGATGGTGATGATGATTTTTAGTTTTCTCATATTATCATTATCCTGTCAATAATATTTATATCATCAAGTGAATATCAATTGAATAAGAATCCTTCTACTGATCTTTGACAGTATCATAATTATCACCAATAATCCTTATTGTTGCTACAATGTCAGAAAAGGTTATATCATTAAACTTTCTGGAAGTGTTTGTGTCAAACAAGTAATTCTATCAAAAGCTAAAAAACTTGGAATATTTCTAAATAGCCCTTCATTGTGATATTGATATCACATTTTAATGTTTTAGATTTTATTTTGATTTATTTTATTATTTTGATTTTGGTATTCAGAAATACCAATTTCTTACAAAAGAAATCATTAATTTTACTATGATGAAGGAACTTCATCATCCCCAAATGTAAAGTAAGAAACACTTTAGTAAGAAACACTTTAGTCTTTTGTCCAAGCGCAGTACTCTCTGTACTCACTTGACACGGAAGCTACTCATGAATTAATGGTTATCATCTTAGGAAATAAAATTGACAACCTGTTGTATTCCAGAACCTAGAATGTTTCAGTATACTAGTACATACAAATGAGTAGTTCACAGCAGAAAGCTAAAAAGTTCGTGTAAAGGTCTCCATACGTCTTGAGTATTTGTCTGGCTCCCCAGAACCGAAGCTTATACACAGCATGTATAAAAATACCTTGACCCTATCAGCATTCTCCTTAAAGGAGTGGCTCAGGTAACAGGCAATCAACCTAACCCTGCAAGCAAGTAAAGCCTGGATGGATGGCCACCTGAGGCCAAGGATGCACCAATCTCAGCCACCCAATATGAATGCCAGGCAACTCCATCAGCTACCTAGCATGCATGCCAGGCGGCTCTGTATGTCTTCTTCCCAATGCTCTAAACAGCAATAAACTAGTTGTCATGGACCAGTTGAACTCTCAGAAAAGGTATGATAGGTGAGTCTACAACACCTCCCCCTTGAAATTTATTTCCTACTGGAAATATACTTTTTTCTTTTGGGGTTGATATCCAATAATTCTATAGAACTTATTTTCCCTCTTTGTCAAACACCTTTCTTCAGTAATGACACTTTAGCTGCTAGTGAAATTGTTATTGTTATAGAGTTGAAATGCTTGTTATTAACGAGGAGAGTTTGTTTGTTTTTGGGCGAGGAAAAGTTGTGACGTATTTGTGTTTACGTTGAGTTGTTTCCTCGCTAAGTTTGTATTCCCATACTAATTGTTGTTAGGTATATAAAAGAGAGAAGTTCCAAGATGTACGAAGTCGAAATGTTTTTAGGAATAGTTATTATTTGCAGCATGGAAAATGTAGTTTGCGTTTGTGCTGCAAGTCTCATAGGAAAGGTTGTGAGTAAGGGGACGGTAAAGAGACGAAATGGGGATACAATAGAGTTGAGAAAGCAGCGCATATCGTCGGACGTGCGAGGAGTTGTGTTCGCCGTTAGAGGACATAAACTTTGGAGTCACCGTGAGTTTTGTGTGTCTGGTGGATTTGGGGAGAGGTGCGCATTGTCTCCATTAAAGTGGCCCAGAGGTGAAATGAAAGCTAGGTGCCGAGAGCGGAATTAGGCATCACATCGGCATAGCCAATTTTGGGGGTGACATAAAGTTGTTCCTGTGTGTGGCGTATTGAATGTATTTAATTCATATTCAACTGGGATTCCTTGGTCTAAAAGATATAGATGCAAGGAATCCATAAATTAGATAGGTTCCCTCATGTGTCCATGCTGCTGCTGCTATTGAAGAACGGCCAGTGGGACGTCTGCACTGGACGGCATTGTTCAGCGAAAGAGAGTGTGTTTGGCAGCTTACCCAATTTCTGCTGCTCGGAAGGGAGGTCTGGGATGAATAGGATAAGTCATCCTGATTGGGCGAAATTATGCGTCGAATTAAATTGTGCGCCAAACCAAAATACAAAATTTCCTTCCACTACAACACTTTATGGAACTGGTACTTTGAATATGTCATGCAGCACTTCCATTTGAATTTCTTGCCAAGTCTGGTCTTTGAAATATCTTTGACACAGTTGATTAATATGACGCTTATTTTCCCAATTTCAACCTCATACCATGTAAACAAGTTGTTTAATCCTTTTCATGATCCCACCAACATGCCAAAAACATTTACCCTTCTATTACAGCTTCAAAAACACCCGGTCTCCAACATCAAATGACTTGGTTTTGTAATTTGGCCTATTGTAACCCTATTTTTTTTGTATGGGTAACAACTAATCCAAAACAGTTTTTATTTTTATTGGCAAACATCATCTCAGCAGGGGACATGTTTGACGTAGCATTTCTTTTAGGTGTCACCATAAAATCAAAGAAATCAAACCAAACCTTATCTCCCCAACTATAGATTAAATAGTACCGCTAGTGTTCTTCAACAAAGATAGCTTTGGCATTATATAACCCATGAAGGTTAAAGTGCCATTAAAAACAAAGAAACCAAACCAGATCTCATTCTTATTGCCAGTTGTTGTATACCGGAACCTAGAATGTTCTGGTATATTAGTATATCTGAATTAGTAGTTCACAGCAAAGTGCTAAGAATTGGTATCAGTAGACGATTCACATAAAGGTCTCCATATATCTTATATCCACTGCTTTAAATAGCAGTAAACAAGCTGTTATGGACCAGTTCAGATTTGATGCGCTAGTTTACGACACGACCCAAGTTTAAATACTGGTTGAGGCTGTTTGTGTTTCACTTCATGCTTAACGTCTTTTCTCTCTCCGGCTATATGGGGTGGGGGGGTAAAATAATAGGGCAAACTGAACTCTTTAGTTTAGGCAATCAGTCTAGGAGAAGGAAAACTCTGAATTCAAAGTAGCTGTACTCCACTTAAAAACTGACCTTATGTCACATCCTTTTTATGGTGGAAAGGTTGGATAAATATATATTCACCTGCCCTTGCTTAGATAGATAGATAGATAGATAGATATAAAAAGACTCAAATTGATAGACAGATATAAAAAGACCCACATAGATAGATAGATAGATAGATAGATAGATAAGGAGTAGAATCAGATAGATAGATAGATAGATAAAGGAACTGACTGGAACAGATATTTACATGCTCATGAGTACAAACCAAAACATAATGATTGGCTTCAAAGTAGAATTATCCGTCTTTTGTTTGCTAAACACAAATTTAGTTATGTTTCATGTAATTATTTTTTAATGATTGAAATAAATATGAAAAAAAAAATTAATTCAAAAATAGAAAAACAGAAAAAAATATTGGAATGCTTGGTAAGAGAGAAGATATTTAGTCAAGTCCTCACTCACCAAGGATCCATATTAACATTAGTATATCCATTATATACTAACACTGAACACAACAGAAGTAAAGATAAGATAAACCCATTTGTATACACCAAGACCATTTAATATACACAATACACCTACTAATGGTATTAAAATTATTGAATAAACAAGCATGTCTTGACAACTAGAACTATACTCACACTGTTTTAGAGTGTTTGCCAATGGTCTGGGAGACCTGGGTTCAATCTCATGTTCGCATCATACCAAAGATTTTAAAAATGGTACTTGATACTTCCTTGCTTAACACTTAGCAATATAAGGTATGTATTAAGGGTCAAGTGGAGCTATCCAGGGAAAGGAGTAGCGCCCTCGCCTACACCTCAGTGTAGTACCTATTGAAAAGGGAGCCTTCTGGTCACCCTCGACTATGGTTCTATAAACAAGCAGCATGTAGAAGGGGTAAAAAATGAAAAAATGCTTAGTTGATCAAGAAAGGTAAGATAGCTATGAGGTTTTACTATTACCTGGTAGTGGTTCGAGATAACATCACGACTGTCCAAAGAACTGAGGCAAAAAAAGATTGAGAATGGGTTACTGTGATTGTCATGATGGTTGGTTGATTGGTTGGTTGGTTGAGTTTAATGGCATATCAACCTTTATAGGTTATTTAACATGAAAGCCTGTTTACACATATGTACGGTTTGTAAACACATAATTTAATGATACCATACTAAAACCAAACAACTCACTTACTTGCTTACAAGTAAGAATTTCAAGTATTTCTATATGACATTAGTTTATTTAGTGATGATAGGTTTTTCTTTTTTAATTATTTCTCACTACTATTTTTACTAACACAAACATAATGGTATTTCTATTCAGCAATAATTTGATTGTCATGAGATACCCTACGAGGCTTCTAATGAACATGCTAATCCTCTAAGGAAGATGTTAACTTATTGTATCTCTACAAAAGTAACAAACAAAAATGAAGACACTATTCTCTATGCTGATATAAGTAATCAAGTAGATATTACCAGACCCCCATATAACATTCAATAATACCCTTCCTCCATTAGCAGAAATTACTAAGAATTGCTGGAAAATCTTTAAAATAAAACTTGAACCAGGCATATTTGCATATTATTACATTTTTTACTAAATATGCAAAGGTAGAAACAAATTCTGCAGTAAACTGATGAACTACACCAATTTATTCACTTGTTCTTCAAACAATACGACCTTTAAAATATACCATTAATCAAAATATAATAGAAAAAGACATCATTAACCTTTTAGAATGTACACATTATTCCAAGCAATATATTCAGAAATCAGAATGGTCTTTTAATTTTCAAATTAACAACAAGGAATACAGAATTAAATCTCTAAATCCTAATAAACTTCTCCCAGTAGAACATTTCTGCTTTGCTGACCATGATTTTAAAGAAAGACACTAAATTCACTATAACAGAAAAGATTTACTAATCACCACATCAATTCCAAAAACTCATAGGAACAGATGAATATTACATCTTGAAACCCTTACCACAAAACAAATTAAACCTCCCCAAAACATTACATTTTAACCCTCATCTACTTATTAAAATGTTAACAAATTAATTATTAAAAAATTCATTGTTTTATAGACTGATCCTCCAACTTAATGACATCTTTGAGAAAAAGGAAACAAAAAAAAACATTTATAAATATCCCCGAATCTGATGATAAAGTTCAAATTACGTTCACAAGTGAAGCCAATCTCTTGGCCTTCATAAGCCTTTCAGTATTGAAATGTAAACCATCTTGTAATAAACATTCACTGATGAGGATTAAAGACTAAAACCAGCCAGGCTTAACACACACACACACACACACACACACACACACACACACACACACACACACACACACACACACACACACACACACACACATTGGAAAACAGATAACCTAAAGGTTATTTTTCTAATTTTTGAATCAGCATGTGATAGCAAAATCACTTATATATATATATATATATATATATATATATATATATATATATATATATATATATATATATATATCTCCAATGGATTTAATTTTTAGCCTTATGACTTTCAGTCCCAATATTTAACCATTAAACTATTTATCAAAATATCTTTGGAAATCAAAAGAAAACATATTTTACAGTTGTTGATAATAATTAAAAACTGAATTAAATTCATATCCTATGAAATTGTCAATACTATTTTTACTACTAATACCAGTTCTGTCCATTTAAGTGGATATTTACAGAAAATTAAGTATTACCAATATTTACTAGTTAAATTTTTCTTATCTGACTGTAACTAAATAAAATTACATATATTCCCTGAGACTATGGTTTCAGTTTTATAAGGTTATTTATCCTTTAAGTAAAAATGAAACTAATATTCTTTATAGTTGTAAACAAAATCAGCAGTTACTTTTTCTTTCATAGCATAATTACTTTACTGGCATCTGTGAAAAGGCACTGGTATACACAAACAGCAATGACTACAGCAATACATATATCTACATTGAATCATCCACATACTGTTACATGACATTAATATCCCCTCCAACTTGGGGTAGGAACAGATTTCTTGTATGGGTTAACCAATGAATTGACCTTCATTGAATGTAGATTACAGGGTCGAGACAAAACTCACATTCCCTCGAACCAAGCACCAGTTTCTTGGAAAACAGTAACTGAAATTATGATTTGAACATGCAAGCTAATGATTGGATGAAAGGTGTCACCTAGCAAATTCAGATTTTCATGCACCAGAAAGATGAATTACAGATAAGTCAGTTGGCCCACAAGCTTCAAACAAGATAGATGCCTGAATTGCCTTGGTGACAAGTAAAGAAATAACATAACCAACTTATTCAAAGTGGATAACCATCATGTATTCCAAGATTGAAGAAATCAAGAGGAAAGGAAAAGAAGAGAAAATTCTAAGATTCATCCTGAAGCTGTTGATTATCATATTGATGATAATCAAAGAACAAGTGAACTTTGAAAAGAGAAAATTGAATACACTTTCTGTCAATAAAAGAAAGTGAAAGAAAGTGAGTGTGAAAGAAAAGAAAAGAGGAAAGAAAGAAAGACATGAAATCTCAGATAAGATAATGAACTCAAATAGAAGCCTCATATTTGAGATAAGTAAAGATTATAATAATTCCTCTGCTCTAATATAATTACTACACATTCATCTGAAGTTGTCATATCTATTCTGCTCACGTCATTCCATAAAAACAAATATTTGAACTGATTGATCCTCTTTATCATTCTATTTCATTTGTATTTGGCAAATAAAATCCTTGTTATATAATTTTGTTCAATTGTCTTTGGCTTATCTCTTTGTGGATTTCTGCCTCATGTTTATTTTTAATGTATCACAGATGATTTCACAGAGTGATGAAATAATTTTCATGTGAACAATATATTTGTGTTCAACATATTTGGGAACCTGTCAGATACATCACTAATTGTAAGATTGGTCCAGGATGGGATATTATTTTAGATTTGAGGTTTGTCCAGGATTATACATAATTTTAATAATCTGGATTCAACCCTGTTTGGTGGCTCATCCAAAGATTTATATTTAGGAGCTCGTTTTTGGAAGATTTTGCATTCCAGAATTTTGTATATTGTGGACTTATATGCAGATTTGCATGGAATATCTTGTTCACACATTCTGACAGCATACCAGTATGTAACAATATACAAAATGCAATATATATACATATCCATATATTTTTTTGTGTGTAACACTTTTCACAGAGCACACATATAACACTTTGATTTGAGTCTTTATTTGCCTCTCCTTGAAAGCAAATTCAACACAGGCCCACATGCATATAAGTGGTCTAGGACAAAAATTATTCTAATTCTCCTTTTATAGTTTTGAGCTTGTTCAGAATACAATGATTGATTTATTTTAGCTGTATATCAACCTATCTTGGGTTATTTTATAATTAGTGGTTAGGAAAATATGTTCATTGTATGTTTATATTCAAATTTTTGTGTAGTTGTTTCTCAAGAGATTTTTGCACAGTTATATGATATCAGTAAGTAAAGTAGGTTACCATAGTCGAGGGTGACCCTAAGGCTCCCTTTACATTAGCGAACACTCTATCCACTAGGCCAATGGCCCATTGGCTTTATGGGTAGAGTGTTTGCTAATGGCCAGGAAGACCAGGGTTAAATCCCAGGTTGAGTCATACCAAAGACTCAAAAAATGGTACTTGATACCTCCTTGCTTAACTCTTAGCATTATAAGGTACATATCAAGAGTAAAATGGAGCAATCCAGGGAAAAGAATGGCCCCCTCCCCTACACTTCTGTATAGTAGCTATTAAAAAGGGAGCCTTTGAGATGCCCTCGACTATGGTAACCAACTTTACTTACTTTTTACAATATGATATCAACTCTTCCTATCTAATACAAATAATTTGTACACAGTTGTGTGGTTTAAAGTATTCCTATCTAACACTAATGATTATATGGTTTCAAGTAACTATTTCTATTTAATAATAGTTATTTCTTTGCACACAATTATATGTTTTCAAGTAACTGATAATAACCCTTAGTAAACCATTATAACTTCAAGTAACTATTCTTAATACAAAATGCAATTATATGGTATCAATTATTTCTATCAAATACAAATAATTTTCAAACCAATCTGTTTAACTCATAGATGGAACTCTGACAGGTACTACCACTTTGAATCAGAGCGAGCCGGGGAATAATGGCAATGAAGAGGTAATTCACATTATCCAGATCTCTAGAACTAGAGCCTCACCATCAGATGTGGTTAAGCGTATTACCCCATAGCAAGGGATATGTTGAATAGAAACAGGATGATGCCATTGACAGGCTGTGTAAGTGCACCTATTTCCTAAGGTAAACAAAACGCGGCAGAAATGTCACATGAATTGCATGAGCATCTGGAAAATTATATAATGACTGAAGATTTTTGACCTGTGGTGAGAACAAGGTGAGAACAAAGGAGAATGAAAGAGCTGGCAGAAGAGTCAGTAGACTTCACACTGCCCTAGGCACTGGCCTAGTGCCAAACAGCCCACGGTTGAAAGGTAAAGAAAGGCGTGAGCTGTACAAGTCTTGCAAAAGTGAGGAGAATCTAAGATGACAAAATTCCTTGAGATAAGGCTAGCTGCTTGAAGAGAGAAATGTGAAGAAATAGTCTTGCAAAAGCAAAGAAAATCTAAGATGATAAAATGCCATGAGAGTAACAAAAGGTAAAGAAACAGACTCACTAAAGTTGAAAGCGGATATGATCCCAAAAGAAAGAAGAAGTGGTGCTTTGCAAAGGCACCTGAAGTTGAAAAATATATAAAAGCTAAGAAGATGGGATGTTTGAGTTGGCCCTGTATCAGTCTCGTGAAAGGAGAACAAAGTAGAAAGGCAGAGAGGTTTCACAGAAAAACTGCACCATTGCCTCTGTGTAGATGCAAACTCAGCCATCTTCGACTCTCTCCTTCATCCCACTATTTCATACATTGTGTAATAAAAGGAAAAGAAAAGAAGCAGATTATATTTTTATACATCGATGTTGTTGTCTGTTCTTCCTTCAATATATAACAGATACAGTCAGCATATTCTAAGCCCTCAAAACAAAGTGGATCAAAATAAAGATGAGCTAATTTAATATCAACAAATTGTTTCTTAAATGTGTAGAAAGTAAAGAAAGTAAGAAAATTCTACATCTGAATCAAGACTCATAGACACTAATGATTTTCTTTTCTTTTATATTCTTGAATCAGACTTTTATTGTTATTCATTAAATTGAACCCTTATTTTACTTATTGAATAGGACCCTCATTTTATTCATTGAATCAGACTCTTATTTTATCCATTTCTTGGATACTCATAATATATACATATACAAATATATGCGAAACAGTCAACAATAATGACGAACTTTAATGAACGAACGAACACACTTCTTTATAAAAATATACCTCTCACTTTTTATTCTCGAAAGGGTTGATGTTGGTTGTGTGTGAGAGGTGAGTTGGAGATGGGGACAGACTGCTATATATTGACCCAAAGTTCTTCTGACCATAGCAGAACTTCTTTCGCATTTTGGCTGGGCTGCTCAACCGTGGGTCACTGAGGGCCCAAGCCCTCTGACTGGACCTGGTTCTCACTCCGCTGGCATCCTATCTCCAACTGGAACTGCAACTGACCCAAGCCGTCTGTGGCACCTGGTTATATAATTGTCTTACACCCACCTGCTTCCTGTGGGCGTATGCATCTGCCACCATCACCGAATTCAACCACGTCCACAGTTCAAGGTGATATTCCGATATCTTCGACCGGATGCACCTTTTTCACTGTTCTTCCACTTATTTACACAGGTGCATCTCTTGATTGACGGCTCAGTCGAGGGTCAGTATGTTACACATTGAATCAGATCTTTATTTTATTTAATGACTCAGACCCTTATTGTTATTTATTGAATCTACCCTTATAATTATTTATTGACTCAGACCCTGATTGTTATTTATTGTATCTACACTTATTTTTATTTATTGAATCTACCCTTATTCTATTCATTGAATAAGACCCTTATTTTTTTAAGAGAATCAGAACCTTATTTTATTCATAGAATCTAAGCTTATTTTATTTATAGAATCAGACACTTATTATTATTATTTATTTAAACAGACCCTTTTATAAGTTATTTGGAACAGACCCTTATTGTTACTTGATGAATCAGACCCTCATTTTATTTATTGAATCAGACCCTTACAGTTATTTACTGAATCAGATCCTTATAGCTATTTATTTAATCAGACGCTTATGTTATTCATTGAGTTGATTTCTTGTTGCTATTTATAGAATTAGAACCTTATTTTATTTAAAGAGTTAAGCTCATATTTTATCTATTAAATTGGACTCTAATTGGTCCTTTTTATAATTTATATGTATCAGACCTTTATTGTTAATTAATGAATCAGGCCCTTATTTTATTAACTGAACCAGACCCATATTGTTATTTATTGAATCTGATCCTTGTTTTATTTACTGTTTTTATTTATCTACCGTTATTTTATTTATTGAATCAGACCCTTATTGTTATTCATTGATTCAGACCTTTATTTTATTCATGGAAACAAACTGTTATTTATTGAATCTAACTTTATTTTAATTATTGACTCAGACCCATATTTTATTGATAGAATCAGGCTCTTATTGTTATTATTCGAATCAGATGCCTATTGTTGTCTATTCCATTTGATCCTTATTTTATTTATGGAAACAGACCCTTACTTTAATTTATTGAATCTACCTTTATTTTATCCATTGAATCAGACACTTTATTCATTAAATCAGACCCTTATTTTATTGATAGAATCCGACCCTTATTGTTATCTATCAAATCAGATGCCGATTACTATTTATTTAATCTGATCCTTATTTCCTTTATGAAAACAGACCATTACTGTTATTTATTGAATCTACCTTTATTTATTGAATTAGACCATTTTTTATTTATTGAATCAGACCCTGATTGATATTTATTGAATCAGTCCCTTATTTTATTTATTGAAGCAGACCCTTATTTTATTCATGGAAACAGACCCCTACTGTTATTTATTGAATTTACCTTGATTTTATTTATTGAATCAGACCCTATTTGTTATTTATTGAATCAGATTCTTATTTTATTTATGGAAACACACCCCTACTGTTATTTATTGAATCAACCTTTATTTCATTTATTGAATCAGGCCCTTTTTTTATCCATTGACTCAGACTCTTATTTTATTGATAGAATCAAACCCTTATTGTTATTTATTGAATCAGATCCATATTATTTTATTGAATATGACCCTTATTTTTATCTATTGAATCAGATACTTTTTGATATTAATTCAATCTACCCTTAATTTATTTTAATGGATGCACTAATATGTATATAAGTGTAAACACATCAGAGAGGGTCAGAAAAATCAGCAGTGTATTATCATTTGCTCAAATAAGAAATTAATGGAAGTTGTCATTAAGAAAATCACTCTTTCTCTTTCTCTCTTTTTTCTCTTTTTCTCTCTCTCTCTTTCATTGATTCACACATGAAAAACAAAGACTTTTATATTGTTGCAAATAAGTTTTACATTTGATTATCTGTTCAGATATATTATAGTTTAATACAGAGACAGAATTTGACTGTCTATCAATAAAAATTATTAATTTTTCTTCTTTTAATTTCAAAACAAAAGTTCTTCAAGTTTAGTTAGCTTTACAAAATGGACATTTATATTGGCAAGTGGTGTACAAACAAATCAATCCAATATCAAAACTTTTCATGAAATTGCATTTAATAAGCTGGATAAAATGGTTTATTTTTGAATAAAGGAGAAAAGAATTGTTTATATCAAATGAAAATTAAACATCCAATAAATAAAATATGATACTAGCAATATAAATATCAAAGAAAAATGTAACCCATTCCTCCTCCCCACACACACTAGGTTTTTTTTTTAATTTCAAATTTCATGATTTAATCTTAAATAAAATCACTGAATGAATAAATTCAATAAATAAATTGTCTATGACTCATATCTTACAAGCAAGACATGCTGGGTATTGATGGAGAAATAAGGACAAGCTCATATACAACGTCTTCCAATGGACTCGTAATATATTGCCTTGACCAGTAATGAAATTGGCGGATGTAGTTGACAGATATATTCAGCTGTTGATAAAATCAACAAAATGACTACTGGAAAGAAGCAATGCATGGGTGTAAGCCATATCCAATGGAGAACAACATTGCATAGGTGTAAACCATGTGTAGTGAATTTATATTTCTTTTTTTTTATTGCTTATTTACAGAAGTGTAACGAATTCAATAAAACGAAGGTAGGCAACAATACAGCAAGTAATTTTATTTCTTCCTTCAGACCTCGAAACTTGGGTGGGACCTTTGCACCCTTCTTTCACCATGAGAATAACCAAACACACAGCCGCTGCCCTATAAACTTGAATGAACAAATAAGAAAAATATAAGGTGAATGACTACTCATGTTTAAACCAGTTCATCAGGAGAAAAATTGCGTTTTCAATTCGGCAGCTACTACATCCCGAAGTTACCATGAATCCTTCCTCACTGTCTCTCCATCGTCTCTTCTTCACATCTTGTGCCCCAAAAAAAAAAAAAGAAAACCACCCTGAGAAGGCTTGTTGCGCATGCCTCACAAGATTCTTGAACCCTTACGTTTTTCCAGCAAGATTCCCTCCAAGCATAAACACACAATGAAAAACAAGAATCATGTGGGTGTAAACTATGGCCAATGAAAAACAAGCATTGAGTGGAGAAGAGGTGTGGTCATGTGGGTCACATGGGAGTTTTAAGACAATATAAGGTCTAGAATTTTGACTGAAGTCAGTTCCTGCTGGCTGTTTTGACTCCCAACAACTCCTTCATGTATGCGAACTTTCACAACTGTTCTCCTGCTCTACACAAGTGTCACTGTCGAAGAATAAAAATATAAGATTATATTTTCATTTATATGTGTTCCTCGTTGTTTGTCAAGATCCAGTGGTAGTATACTACACCTTCACACCTGATCAGCGAAAACTTATATTCATCAACTCTGAGCTGATACTGGATGCTATCTAGAGGACTTACCCAGTGTGATAACCGATATAAACTGATGGTAAGAAAGAGTCAAAGCAATTTTCACTATCTTGATAGTGATGATGACTACAAATTGTGATTAATGAACAAAAATTTTCTACTTTACATGCACACATAATATATACTGTGACACAATCCAACCACAATACTCCCCCTTAATAGTGGAACATTCATTGCCGATGAATGATACCCAATAATTTATCTCCAGCCTTGATTAATAAAATTTATACCAGCACAAAAATTAATCATTAAAAAGAATCAAATTAATCTAAAAATTCTTTCATTAAAATAAATGTTATTCCTCTTGTTGTCATAGAAATGTGTGTGATCACTGTCAACCAATAGAAGAGAGGCAGTGGGAGTGAATAAACCAGTAAGAAACAAGTGAGAGAAAGAGTGAAAGAAGGTAAAAAGTTTCAACAATGTAAGTAGTAGTCGAAGGTGACCTGAAGGTTCCCTTTTCAATAGCTACTACACTGAGGTGTAGGGGAGGGTGCTACTCCCTCCCCTGGATTGCTGAGTGTTAAGTAAGGAGGTATCAAGTACCATTTTTTAAGTCTTTGGTACGTCTCGACCTGGAATTGAACCCCAGTCTTCCGGACCATTGGCGAACACTCTACCCACTAGACCAATGAGCCGGTGCAACAATGTACTCTTTTTTTTTTCTTTTTAACTCAAAATCAGCTAAAACAATCCAACCGAAATGAAAGTAACATATTTCAAATAAATGAATTCCATAAATGAACAGTCTATGGCTTTGAATTGTGATTGATGAACTAAAATCCATCATCCACTAAAAAAATCCTTTTCAACTTCACACACAACACACACATAAACACACAAGCACACACCCAACACACAAGCAAACACACATAAACACACGAATACACACACAACACACACACGAGCACACACACAACACACGCATAAACTCACGAGCACACACACACATAAACACACATAAAAACACAAGCACACACACACACACACACTCACACACACACACACACATAAACACACGAGCACACACACATAAGCACACAAGCACACACAACACACACATAAGCACACAAGCACACACAACACACACATAAACACATGAGCACACTCACACAAACACACATAAACACACAAGCACACACATATAAACACACACATAAACACACAAGTATACACACATAAACACACGAGTACACACACAACACACGCATAAACACACGAGCACACACACATAAAAACACATAAAAACACAAGCACACACACACACACACACACACACACACACATAAACACACATAAACACATGAGCACACACACAACATACACATAAACACACAAACACACGCACACACAAACACACATAAACACACAAGCACACACACACAACACACACATAAACACAACCGAACACACACACATAAATACACAAGCACACACACAAGAAAGGTTTTGAGTTTATAAATTTATTCTATTATTATTTAATTTTTTAAGCATTTCCCTTAAATTTCTATAATTTTATATCAATTTTTAGCATGAATGTGCAATCCAGCATAAAAGAACAATCCCAGTTTAAAGGAAGTGAATTATTTGAAGAAAATTTTGATATCTTTAAGTTGTTAAAACCATTGACCAAACAAATTGATGGTTGGTTTGTTGGGTTTTATGGCATATCAACCTTTGTAGGTTATTTAATGCCAAATCCATTTTTATGTAAATAATCTGTTCTATTTAAAACAATTCAATTTAGCATAAGTACATAGTTTAATATTCAAAAACATTTCTATTTCAAACTATTCAAGCAGTTATATGTAACAATTCAGTCAAGTGTAAATACAGTTTTAATGTCGAAAAACAGTTCTATTTCAAATAATTCAGTTAAGCATAAGCACGCAGTTTAAATGTAAGTACGGTTTAATTGTCAAAAACATTTCTATTTCAAGCTATTTAGTTTACTGAAAACAATTCAGTTTAGCATAAGTATGCTGTTAGTTCTATTTAACCCATAGATAGGGCCCTATCAGGTGCTACCACTCTGGGCCAGAGTGGACCCAAGAGTGATGGCAATGAAGGGGTACTCCGCATTCCCCAAAGCTCCAGCACTGCTGGAACCTCACCATCAGATTGTTTAGTGTCATATCCAGGACACTCGTTAGGTGGGGGTCTTACCCCTCTGCAGAGGTGCAGTCGGTGTATTCTACAGCCTCAGCTGACTGGGCAATACACAGAGTTGAATGTCAAACAGTTTTATTTCAGATAATTCAGTTCAGCATAAGTACACAATTTAAAAGTCAAAACAGTTCTATTTTGAGCAATTCAGTTCAGCACTAGTACACAGTTCCAATGTCAAAACAGTTCTATTTTAAACAATTCAGTTTAGCATAAATACACAGTTTAAATGCAAAAATCAGTATAGTGAAGGAAGCACAGCTTAGTTTTATTTAACCCATAGATAGGACCCTTATCAGGTGCTACCACTCCGGGCCAGAATGGACCTGGGAGCGAGTGCAATGAAGGGGTATTCCGCATTCCCCAAAGCTCCAGCATTGCTGGAACATCACCATCAGATTGTTTAGTGTCATATCCAGGACACTCGTGGGGGGGGTCTTACCCCTCTGCCAAGAAGCAGTCGGTATATTCTACAGCCCCAGACGACTGGGCAACAAACAAGTTGTGTTGAATGGAATAAGATAATAATCTGAAAGTGACAAGTCAGTTTGAGGAGTCTCTGTGGTGTAGTGGCTAACATGCTGGACTGCAACATTGTTGATCATGAGTTCAAACTCTAGCGGCACTAATATGTTTACTTTCAAACTAATACTCTTGGGAAAGGTATTAACTCCCTAATCCCCAACTTTGGGTCAAATAGTATCACTACTGTTCTTCTACAAGGATAGCTGTTATATCCTCGGAAAAGGACATAAAATAAATAATGTTAAATACAGAAATGAATAAAATACGTCACTGAGGAGATAGGCTCCGCGCATCCATCCGGTTGAAATGTAACTTTCTATTTACAATTTAAAAAATCCTTTTCTTTTTTTCACCCATTCAGTAACTTTCTCCACCAAAGTTTTTTGGAGCTGATTCGACCCAAACACGACTATAAAATGGTCAATGAAAGTTCAAAAAGGCAGTTGGCTCTGAGACCCATGCACATCTGATCTCTTTTGGAACCCCTGCCCTTAGTAGATATTATTTGTTACTTCCATAAACGGTTTCAACTCCTACCAAGTCCAGGCACTAGCCTGACCATATTTTTCTTTTTTTTTTCAAAATTTTTTTCACTGCTCATTGACAGTCAGACTTCATATCTCATACCCTCCTACACAGCCACTACTAATAATAACAACAGCCTCCTCTAACAAGTCACCATCTCTCCCTTACTTACTTGAGGCAACCATGGAGGAAGATACCAATACCCAAGACCTCTTCAATAATAACCTAGAAACCCTCCCCAACAACCCAGAAGAGCCATTAGCGAAACCTTCCACATCTTCCAAATGGCCTATACTACCAGCTATACAAAGGAACAATGAAACCTCGCTCTTGGCCAGCTCCATTCCACTAGGCCAGAAAACACCTGCTAGCCCAGCAGTGCCAGTTTCCTGGGGTATAAGGAAAAAAAACCCCCCGAAAAACACAAAAAGAACAGGTTGGGCAAATATGCCCCCTATTTTGGAGTCAATATCATCCTGCCTATTCCTGAGCTTGTAGCAGAAATGGAGCCTAAAACCCTGTCCTTCATAGTGACAGATTTGAGGACCTGGAGACTGGCAGGACTCAAAAAAAAACTTTTGGAGAGCTCCTCAAGACAGCAGGAATCCCAGACTGGTACTACTGCCAGCTAAGCTTTGCCACATGGGATGTCCTGTTGCTCTCTGAGAAGTTAGAAGTCAAATCGGCTGGGAGTAATGTTTTGACCAAATACTTCTGGCTACAATCGGAATACCGAGGAAAGCAACGAATAAGAGTCACCGTGTGAAACGATTTGGTACAACTTAATTGGGATGTCCTCTCTGCTTACCTCAGTAAGTATGGCAGTGTGAAAGAAGTCACACTCGTAAGGGTGATTGACGGGATGGCACACAGTGACTATATTCTCAATGTATATCTGGATAAAAAGGGTTTTCAGGCTATCTCTCACTCTGCAACAATTCCCTCATCACAAAATACCCTTCTCTCCAACTCTCCCCTCTCTTTCACCTCCCAGGCTGTTCTCCTGATCAAAATTTCTCTATAGATTCTCCCCAGACCCGTCATACCCCCCAAATCATCATGGCAACAAATCAGTTAACTCTAAAAGAACTTTTAGGAGTGGCTCTGTGTTCTGCAGAGGATGAGTAGCTACCTGCAAAGCACTTAAGCCACTCCTGGACTTCAATAAGGTGGAAAAAAAAGAATATTTCTAATCCATATTTGTTCAGGGGTGCATCCATGGTAACCACCTTGGTTCACTCGACTGGGAGCCGCATGAAGTGTGTGTGTTGACTCCTGAATAAGGCCAGTCAGGCAGACTTAAGGTTGGCAGAAATGGAGCTCCCCTCACACAAGAAAGCCATGTAATTCTGTTCAGGGCAGCTCCCTGTTTATGTTCACTGATCTTTTTACAGGGCCCTAAAACTGAAGTATTCCCTCGATGTTGGAGGTGTGTCAAGAGATGGCCGAGTCACAACTGTAGCTTAGAAGAAACGGCTGAGCATGTCTTCTACTACTGTGAGCGAGTTCGTCTGTTTTAGAATCATGTCAGAGAGTGGACTGCCCTCATTGAACCCAAGCAGCTCGTGCTGCTTAATGTTGGTTATGTTGTAGACAACGTTTTGCCTCAGTTTCAAGGTGAGAAGCATGTGGTGTTTCTCGCAACCCTAGCCACAGCTAGAATGGTGATTTAGATGATGCGAAAGAAGGGATTGTATGACAGTGCAAACTTTTCTCATTGTGATCTGATTTTGTTTTTTAGGCATCAGCTTAGGGTCAAAATTAGATGCGATAGAAAATGCTTGGACTGCATAACATTCAACAGGGAGTGGGTGCATGCAGCGAACCTGGTCGTACAAAAGGGGGAAATGTTGGAGTCATCCTTCCCTCCTCTTCCTGCGCATGATGACTATGGACTGAGTTCTTCAAGGCCCCACTCCTGGTAAGTAGGATTGCTTGTCTCCCTATTTCCCTAGTTAGCAGTATGTTGTGAGTAATTGACCCCATCATCTAGTTGTTAGTCTCCTAGATCTTCCCCACCCCCATTCTTTGTTTTAGCTTTATCCTTGATCCAGTCCCACTTTTTTGAAGATCTTGGAATCCATAATTACATTCTCATTTCTGTAACCTCTATGAATTTCCTGCACCATGCCTTAACTTACATTTTCTTTATCCCATTAGCCTAGCTCCCCTTCCCCACTAGGGAAGGTCCAACTTGTTTTCGGTTCCCTTGGAGACTGGAAAACAGTCCATCTTCATTTTATAGACAGGGGGATGGAAAGGTAACCAAATGGGTGTTTATTTTGTTCTATTTTTACTTTTTCTTTTGGGGTTTTTCTCCCATCTCCCATCATATCCAGCAATTGTATATAGACCATTTTTTGTAAATAAAACCCATACATTTTTCATCTGAGGTTTTTATGTAGGGTTTTTCTCATTAGGGAAAGGAGGTATTTTGATGATTGCGGTGTGTCTGATGAAAGATGAATGCCTTATTGTATGGTATGAATGGGTTGGCTAATGTGGCTAGCTAAGGACCTCCAGATACATTGGTCCAGCATGACCTCTCTCCTTCCCCTGCCCCACAAAAAGCTTGGGGCCTTGTGCTCCCCAATTTTAAATCATTGTATTTTAATTGGAAATAAAGCAGTCAGCTCTGAGACCTTGAGAGAGAAGATCGTCATGTGTCACATTCGGACAAGAACAAAGAACCAGATGCCCTACCAATCAAACTTATATTCCCTACTGCAGATGGCTTAGAGCTTACTAACCTCCATTGTATCACAATACCAACCCCGCTGCTCAAAAATGACTTATGCCCATTCTCCTCCTGACTCGTTATCTGGTGGAAGAAGAAGGCCTGTGTCTCTCCCGATATACCAAATTTCATTTATTTAAAATAAACAGAATTAAATCTATTCCTCTCATCTCTTGCAACCTCACACTTATTTATAATGAATAAGACAAACACGTCCTTAGAGAGAAGAATAAAAGTTATATATTACAATAAACAAGTAATACAATGTTGTACAGTGGAGCTTTTCCTACCTACTCCCTGAGTGGATTACAGTCAAAAATTATATCTTTATTGGAAGAGATCATTGGGTATCAAAAATAAGGATGATTCATTACGTTTTCAGCCAGGATCACTGGTGTGTATATGTGAAGGGAAGGGCAAAAGTTAACCTAAATAGAATCTAAAGAAAGAAAGAACATTTTTTAAAAATCACAAGATGTTATATAATATATTCTATTGTTTAACAACTTGATTGGCTGTTTTGTCACTAGGTAATATTGATGTAGGAATATGGATTACCCAGAACTCAGTTTTCTTGCATATTCACACTTCTAGGTCGTGGGATAAATATCAGCAACTCATATTCTACGGGTTAAAATTGTGAAAATTATCCTGAATTTAGTCTTAATTTTCTTCATCCTGAATTCTCAGAAAAAATCCATTTTTCATTGCCAATGACTTCCTTGTTGAAAAATGATTCTTTATTTTGTGAGTGTTAATCAAGATAAGAAAAACAAACATATAAATACCAAGTAATATTACTTTCTGTAATTCAAAGGGAACTTATTTTTCTCATTTCTGAATTTTTGCTGAAGCTTAAAGATAACATCTCGATACGATTAAGTTATCTGCATAACATTTTTCTCTAAGTTCACGTGTTATTTATTCATCTTCTTTCAAAAGTTCCCCCAATTCAATTTTCAAGTTTTTAGCTCTTCCATACAAACTTCAGTAACACTATTGCTTTATTTTTCAACTCAAAATTTTTGTGAAAGTTTGCAAACCATTTTTGAATATTCTTGCACCTATTGCATTATTATTTCAATCATTTTGTTTTCCCGTGCTGACTTTCTACAATGCTTTTTACCAGATTAAACATAATGAGTAAACAGTGTTGTATCTGCATTTGATATTCAGCCTTCATTTTCACTGAAATTTTCTGCAAATATTTCTTACACAAGTAAAAAAGAATTAAGAAAACTTCAAAGATATTTCTGAGATTTCTTTAATGCACCACAAAAAGTGGCACAAAAACATTTGTCACACACACACACACACACACACACACACACACACACAGACACACACACACACACAGAGTGTTTCAGAAATATTGATATCATTTTGTAATCTAATAAATTGACCAATTCTCATTCAAATGGTCTCAAATTTTAAGATCATGTGAAGAAAGATCTCAAAATTCTGTATTTAATGTTTTATGTTTTTTTTTCTTTTCAAGAATAGAAATGCCATTTTCAGGTAAAGAAAAAGAATTTAAACATTGAACATAAAATTTTGAATTCTTAAAATTGGAAATCATTTGAACAAGATGAAGATTAATAGATGATTTCAATTTCTTGAAAACATCCAGTATATCTCAAAAGATGTCACATTTTTCTAAATACCCTACATATATATATATATATATATATATATATATATATGTATATATATATATATATATATATATATATATATATAGTATACTTAGTCCAGTTAAACTGGAGTTAGGAGTAATTCCATCAGGACAAGAAATTATTCATGAATGAATATTTAAATCTTCCTGGTAAAGAGCTCAATGTACCAATAATACAGAGCAATAATTTCTTTAAGAAAAAAATTTCCAAAAATTTCCAAAAACACGAAAAAAAAAATTAACCGGACTTCTTCAGTTGGAAATTTCAAAAATGCATAACAGGATGGAAATAAATTTATAATCCTTTGTGATTGGTTTCGTTGTTTTTTCTTAAAGAAAGTATATATATATATATATATATATATATACTAGCATAGTTCACATAAAATTTACAGGATTATTTACACTGCCAAGGATGAAAATATCATTCTTTAGAATTTCTGCCACAGATCATAGTATAGTATCACTACTTACAGAAATCATAAAGTGATTTTGAAAACTATAAAATGTAAAATATGCAGAGGAAAGCAAAATAAAATACAAACTAAGAAAAATTAGTCATATGAATATACAAATAACTATGCTAATTTTTTTGGTTTAATTTTTTTGTAATATATTCAATTAGGTTTCCATGGGCACATATATATTCAGATCCTAGTCTAGAGATGAACACTTTGATTTGAGATGGAGTACACAGAAACTACACTCTCATCCTACTAGTGGGAAGTTAAGTTATAGATGGAGAAAGAAAGAAAGAAAGGACAATTTTCTTTTAAAATCACAATTTGTTATATATATATATATATATATATATATATATATATATATATATATATATCAGGTTTGAACAAAAGTTCAGTCCAATTTTTCAATGGAAAACTTTAATTAAGTCTAATCATAAACTGATATCTGTCAATGTCAACATGAATAATACATCTCATTCTTTTTTCAGATTCTGGGAAAATTATTTTAAGAAAAGCTTTTAATTCACCCCATTGAATTAGGTTATTGAAAACAATGATAATCATATTAATGTTTAAATGCATCTACAATAACCACTATTTGGCTGTATCATTGAAATAACAAAACAGAACTTTCATTACAACTTGATATATACTGAGACACTAAACTAACAAAGCCAAATGATATCATGGAGTTAAAAGTAACAATACTTCAACCCTGAATCCCTGCATAATCTCATTATCATTTTTTACTCCTTGTAAGTTTTTCAAACCAGTTTTAACTGATGGTTTTCATCAAAGTCTGCGTGACAACAAGATTCTTCACCTCTCCTATGGGACACTTCTTTGTATTCTAGCAAATTTTGGCAGTTCTGAGATTTGAACAGTCTGAATTTTTCATCTTTGTTCCAGTTTTTTCAGTGTCTTTTCCAGGTTTGTTGGGATTGTTCCATGTGCTCCAAATATAATCACACAACTTTTTAACTCTCTGACAAGGTTCAAATTTTTATCCAGTTTTTTACTTTCCTCATACGCTGTTATTTGTTTGAACATCAAAATCTACTAAGTGGTAAGTTCTTTACTTTTTATTCACTAAAACTAGATCTGGTCTTCTGGCCTGGATTGTGTGATCTATTTGAATCTTACTTTCAGTGAATTTTAAGCATTGCATTTTCTAGGGCAATTTCTACTTTGTGCAAGTACCATTTGTCAGTATGATCAAATTTTACTTGTTTGCACAATTCCCAGTGGATCACTTTCCCCACTCAGTTGTGCCTGTCCTTGTACTCCTTCTTTGCAAGTTTGCTGCATTTGCTTATTATGGAGCTAACTGCTTTGTCTCTATCTACACGCCCTATACTTACTATTCTCCTGCATCTTATCTATTTTGATGCAAACATAAGTAGTTCTTATTTTGTTATTTTGTGTTATTAATGGAAAATAAGTTTCTCATTTTAGGTACCCTCCACATAGCTATGTCAAGGTCGCCTTTAAAATATGACACGGGAAATTGAAATTGTCAACTACTATAATTATCCTCTTCCTACTCCTTGGATAATGGAAGATATGAGCCTCTAGGTTTTAACCCATAGCTGGGAGGATAAGGGGATTCATACCTTTCCCAAAGGTATTTGTCTGAAAGTGAACATAATAGCGCGACTGGAATTCAAACTCGCTTACTAGGATTCCACAGTCTATTGCTTTAACCATTACACCACGAGGACATCCCCAGAGTGGACCTGAGAGTAATAGCAATGAAGAGGTGACTCAACACTCCTCAGAATACCAGTCTCACCATCAGATGTAGTTCAGTGTCATAACTAGGACACTCTTTCCATTTTTGTTTTCTCAATCTAATAATTTCAGTTTTCCTGTTTGTTGTTGTGTAAATAATAATATAAATTTGTATAACACTCGTTATACCAATGTTTATTGCCCTTCTGCGTATTGTGCTTTTATGATCAAATATATATTTATCAAACTTTGGTTCAATTCTGTTGCTATCTTTAGGCTGATATGCCAATTCAATCATATGCACTGAGCTTTTTTTTGTAGAAAGATAGGGGGTGGGGATTGCATATTTATCACAGCAATTTTATTATTCTCATAAAAATATCTCACATGCCAGAAAGAAACCAGTTAAGTATGAAATAAGGGAATAAAATGAAAACAAAAAAAGGGTCTTCACAAAATCATCTCCAACTTTTTTTCACTTTTTAAGCAAATGTAAATAACATGCAATATTTTCATTTTTAGAAAAAGACATACAAATGTATTTTAGGAAAATATTTTTTTTTAAATCTATGAATTCAAATATTTTGAGGAAAAACAAATTATCATTTAAACTTTGACATTTGAGATAAAATTAAAAATAAATGCTGCTTCATAATGTCATTAATATAAAGTCTACCTCAAAATCACTGAGCAGATTTGATATGAACAAAAAATAACCAACCTAGGGCATTGGCACCTTAGTCCTCTTCAAAGTATTCTACTTATGATCTCTCATTCTTATTTTAGCATTTCTTCTACTCTTCAAAACAATCAGCAATATATTCATTCAGAATCACCATTAGTTCTTTTGTTGCACACTCCTTAATCTTGTCTTTAAGATTAAGGAAAAACAACCAACTATCTATTTAACAAATATACATTATAGGAGTAATTATATATAATGATATCACATCTATTACAATAAACATACATATATATCTATATCCTAATGCCTGAAATTGTTTATATATTACTGTATATTGTTTATATATTACTGTACCACTGCAAAAATTATGCATTGTATTGAGATTTTTGTTAGTACAAAAGTATTGAAATGTTCTAAGAAAATAAACATGGTGGAACAAATATCATTGTGAAAAACAGACTCAGAAAAAGGAGTTAAAATTTTGGATCAAAGCGTTTACTTTATACTAATGCCCCTTGGGAAAAACATAAATCCATTTAGTCTTCCTCCAGCTGTGCATATATATTTACCCAGCTACTCTGCAAGGAAAGATACAAGGTCAATTTTTGAGCAGAGTACAACTGGTTTGAATTTAGAATTTTCCTTCTCCTCAATTAGTTGCCACACTGAGGTTAGAGCCCAGTCTGCCCAATGATTCATCTCTAATTGAGTGGAGAATACTTGGAGTCGTACCTTTCTCGATGATATGGGAAATGTAAAACAGCCTCATATTAGACTTGAGTAAATAGTAAGGTGGACTGGGCTCTTTGATTTTGATATGGCAACCAGTCTAGGAGAAGGAAAACTGAATTTAAAGCAGCTATACTTTGCTTAACAATTGACATTGTGTTGCATCCTACCTATGATGGAGTGGGGTGGTGGATAAAAGTAAATTTAAATAATAAAAAGAATAAAAGAATGTCCAATCAGATTTGTTATCTTGTAATAATTGTGCAGGGTCTTTGTTTACATTCACTCCAACCATTACAATTTCTCAATAGAAATAACTATCACATGATAGAGTTCTTAGCAATTAATTATAATATAAATTCTAAAGACATGATGCAAGATTGCCTTCAAGCAAGCAAGAATAAAAAAACAATACTTCAAGACATAAGATACAAAGAGATTAATGTACATAAAAAGTTTTTTGAAAAATTACAAATTTTACAGTTTTTTTTAACAATAACATTTTTTAGGAATATTTTCCAAGTATTTTCAGAAAAGAGTTAAATTGATAAACAAATTGAAATGTATAAGAGTGACTATAAGAGAATAGTGGCTATTGAAATCAAAGATTTAAAATATTAACAATTTGAATTACATAGATTGTTTGTTTCTTTGAATGAATTTCACTGTTGAATTTATGTTTCTACTACAGATACTTAAATTTAAAATAGAACTTTTGATAAAATTTTTTTACATACATGTATAAACATATACATATATGAAAGTTTTTAATTACACACACACACACACACACACACACACACACACACACACACACACACACACACACATTATATATATATATATATATATATATCATCATCATCATCATCATATCGTGCTGGTAGCACGGATATCTCTGACCCTCTCTCGCCACTTTTCCCTATCGTTCATCGCCTCAGGCAGGTCTTCTGGACAACATCCCGTATCGTCACATAGTTGCTGAATGTATGTTCGTGCTGGTCATCCTGCTTTTGCACGGCCATGTGTGAGGGTCCATAAGAGTACATCACTTATGAGTTCGTCCCTGCTTCTCCAGCAGTGTCCTGCATGTCTGGTTCGTCTAACTTGGATAGTTTTTGTGATAGTAGGCAGGTGGCCGTACAGTCGGTGTCTTGTGGGGTGTTGCCGCCAGGACTTGTTCAAGATTGCTCGCAGCATTCTTGTGTAATTGCCGTCTAGCTTCTTCTCCAGCCGTTTTGTTAGAGTCCATGTAGTGCATCCATATAGCAGTATCAATGCAACCACTGCCTGGAAGAAACTGTGTTTCATTTTATTGGTTAGGTCTGATTTCCATATAATCAATAGCCTATTGATAGCTGTCCATGCTTTCGTTAACCTTGTGTCGATGTCCTTTTCGGTTGATGTGATGCTGCTTCCTAGGTAAGTGAATTTGTCTACTAGTTTAAGAGGGGTTTCGTCTAGAGTGGAGATGTCACCCATTTGATTAAAGCACATATATTCCGTTTTGTGTGCATTGATATAGAGGCCTATGCCTGCGGCTGCTTGTTCCAAATTATGCAGTAGTGTTTCGGCTTGGTTGGGTGTATTTGCCAGTATTGCTATGTCATCAGTGTAGTCGGTGTCAGTAATTGTTTTTGCAGGGTACCTTCTGCTTCTTTTCTTTGTCAGCTCGAAGCCGTTCTCTCTGATTTTGTCAATCGATGTTCTAAGTACGTAGTCTAGACAAATGATAAAGAGGTATGGAGCTAGCGTGTCCCCTTATAGACATATATATATATGTATATGTATATGTATATATATATATAACTATGATGAAAATTTAATGCTAAGAGAGTTTTTAATATCTAAAACCTTTATAGTGCTTGATGCATGGAAATATAGAACTATAGAAATATAGAACACAATATTTTTCAAGAATAAAAGAAGATGATAAAATGTGTTGAATCCAAGCTGGCTAGAGGATCAACAATACGAAACTCTAAGTTATCAGTTGTTATCTTATTTTATTATTCTCTTATTCAAAATTTGAAAAAATATTGTGTGTGTATATATATATATATATATGCACACATGAGGTCCTGCCTCTAGATTCAGGAAAATTTGAATGATGCATATATGTTGTATAGCCATAAAGAAATAAAGGAAAGAACCATAGGACTTTTTTCATAAAAATATAAGTTTCCTTATTGTCACAAAAGGTTGAAATTGGCTGTAAGTGTGAGAGAGAGACAGAGATGAAGGATTTGGATGCAGGCTGACAGAGGATTACTATATTGACCATATTTTAACCCCGTTGTGAGTCTATATTCAGGGTCTTACATCTTTGCTTCCTTGACAGGAGGTTCTCAACCAGAGTCAGCCAGGGGTCACCAGGCACCTGCCCCCTCTTAGCACTCAAGGGCCACTCTCTGAACCTCTTGACTGCCTGAATCTCTTCTGTCTGACTGATTGACCGTGACTGACTGTGAGTACCCATATATATATATATATATTTTCATAATGCCTATGCTTTCCTTCTGGTTCGTGATTCTGGCTGTCAACCCATGTGAACTGTCCTCTTGTTTAAACAAGAATATCTCTTTTTAGAAATCCTTAATTGACGGGTCTGTCAAAGGTCAATATATAACATATGAGCCTCTTTTACCACAATCCTTTGTGAGCAGAACTGTTTGTGAGATTGTTTTATGAATACTTCTGATCTGAGGGGACAATTTTAAATGAGAAAATGAAAATTATTTAGGTAACATTGAATATATGATTAGGTAGCACCTTTATATATATATATGTATGTAAGTAAGTAAGTAAGTTGGCTGACTGTAGCCGAGGGCAACCTGAAGGCTCCCTTTTCAGTAGCTACAATACTGAGGTATAGGAGAGGGCACTACTTTCCTCGGATTGCTCCACTTACCCTTGATCCATACCTTATCATGTTGAGCGTTAAGCAAGGAAACATAAAGTTTTGAGTTTTTGGCATGACTCAACCTGGGTCTGAGCCCTAGCACCCCCGGACTATCGGCAAACACTCGAACAATATATATATATATATACACACAAACATTTACAAGTAAATATTGACCCAACCACTTCACTATGGGCAGGATATGATAGAAGGTCAGTTTTTAAGTGGAGTATAGCTGGTCTGAATTCAGAGTTTTCCTTCTCCTAAACTGGTTGCTTTAACAAGGCTAAAGAATACAGTTTACCCTGCTATTTACCCATAGCTGGAGAGCAAATAGATGGATTCATACTATTCCCCAAGGGCATTAGCATAAAGTGAAATGCATACAACCTTATTCAGGATTTGAACTTGGTTTGCCAATAACATTTCCTACAACAACAATTATTATACTGATATACTTCCATATATATATAGTAACAATAATTACTTAGTGAGTCAGGAAGTAACCTACTATAGTTTCGCCTAAGTGGCTCATCATGGTACCTAATCCTGACTAAAGAAGTATGGAAAGAAAACTATATTTATAGTAAAAAAAAGAAAAAAAAACTAACACCGGACAGAAAATTAGCATATCAATAAAAAAAAAAAAATATATATATATCAATAATTATAGATATATATGTATATATATATTTTTTTTCTTTTATTGATATGCTAATTTTCTGTCCAGTGTGAGGTTTGTTTTTTTTTGTTGTTTTTTTTTTACTATAAATATAGTTTTCTTTCCATACTTCTTTAGTTGGGATTAGGTACCCTGATGACTGCTTAGGCGAAACTATAGTAGGTTACTTCCTGACTCACTAAGTAATTATCATTACTACTTTGTTCTACTTAGTATTGAACACTTTTTGCATTGTAGCTTAACAGCCCTAACAGTGTTTTTTCTTTTGACCAACCAATTGTGTGTCTTTTGATTTTTTTTTCAATTGGTATGATAAGGTTGGCCTTTTCTTTTTTTTTTCCAATATATATTTTTTTCCCCTTGACAGTGATTCGTTGTATATTTTCATCTTCAAATCACTTACCAGGTTTTTTCTTACCATAAGGGCTATTATTCAATTTATCCAATATATATATATATATATATATATATATGAGTGTTTGCCAATGATCCGGGAGACCAGGGTTCAATCCCAGGTCACGTTATGCCAAAGACTTTAAAAATGGTACTTGATACCTCCTTGCTTAACATTCAACAATATAAGGTACATATCAAGGGTAAAGTGGAGCAATCCTGGAAAAGAAGTAGTGCCCTCCCCAACACCTTGGTGTAGTAGCTATTGAAAAGGGAGCCTGCTGGTCGCCCTCAACCACGGTCGCCAACTTTTTTATTATTATATAATAGCTCTATCCTAGATATTGAGCACTCTCCATATTATACTGCACTTGGTTTGCCACAAACCCACAAAGTGATTTAGTGACAACCAACACTGTTATAATATATATATATATATATATATATATATATAATGAGCATTAATTATAAGCTTAATTCAATGGTAAAATAAATTCTTTTCTTTTTTCTATTTTGTTTCTTTTTAATTTCTGATTTAAGTTTCGGATAATTTTTATCTAAATTTTATTTCTTTTCTTTGAATATTATAGGAAAAGGTTCCTAAAAACAATATGCTATACAATGGAAATACCAGACATTCTTGAGTGATATTGTTCAAGGAGTCATTTTCAAATATTACCTTAGCCTTACCAAATTATATTTAAAGTGGATAAAGCACAACCCCACCCCCAGGCTCAAATAGCAAGTACCAAATTGCTTTTCTATTTTATGACCCTTTTCATTATTATTATGCAGCCATTTTTTTCCATCTAACCTGTTCAAGAAAAAAATAAATTGAAAAAAAAAAGAAATAAAATAGAAATAATGGTTGCATTTGTTGAGTAAAGGAGGCATTTTAAAAAAATGTTCCAAATGAATGATAAACTTTAAAGTTTCTTAGTCCCAATATATTTACAAATAGCTGAAAATGTTAATTTATGAGCAATGCGAGCTGTGAAAGATTTCCTATAAGATTTCCTATAAGAATTTCCTATAAGATTTCCTATAAGAATTTCTAAAACACCACAAATGCCTGCAATAAATAGTTTCCTGCTCTAAATAAAAGATTTTCATTACACTCTTGTCAACACTCCAGAACCTGATTATACGTTCCTCAGACAAATGATATTTTTCAGATTACAAACTCTAATCATCTAAAAAAGAGCTACATTTAACAAATTTATCATATTTGATGGTATATAAGGAACCCCTTAAACTTATATTTGATCTTACAGTGTTATAAATTATGCCTACACGCTATAAGTACAGGTAATATATATATATATATATATATATATATATATATATATATATATATATATATATGGGGTCTAAGTGTATATATATTCCCAGGTATTTTTTCACTAAGTAAGTTTTAAAGTTTTACCTGGTGATCTCCAAGCTGAACTTTATTTTTTGTTTTACCTAATTTTATGTTTATTCTTCTTTTAATTTTGTGCCTTCTTGAAACATTTTAAATCCTGAAAATTGTGTGTATGAGTGTGTGTGTGGATCTGTGCACACACACACACACACACACACACACACACACACACACACACACACACACACACATATATATATATGTATATATATATATGAATATTGTAGATCCAGAGCCAGTGGTATTTGGTGATTGTCAGTTTCTTTTTGATGCAATCATCTGGCAAAGCTGATGATTGCATAAACAAGAAACTGGTAGTCACTAACTATTGCTGGTTCTGCATCTACGCTATCCAAATTTAGATCTATATATGCTCTATCATTGATATTGAGCCCTCTTTCTTTATGAATATAGCAAATCATGTAGCTATATCACACACACACACACACATATATATATATTGTGATCCACAGACAGTTTTGTTGTATCACAACTCTTCAGTGTAGCTAGACCCACATGATGCTTCAAACTGGGATTGAAACCTGCCTGATTTTACGTCAATTGGACATCTCACCCCTGAGCTATCATTATTCTTGAGGTAAGTGAAGGAATTTTTTTAAGTATATCTTTCTACATATACATTATTGGGTACCTGGAGTGCTCAATTCTTGAGATGAGCTATTGTATTTTATATATACTGGGCCATTGGTATAATGGTTTGAGTGTTTACCAATGGTCCAGGAATGCCAGGGCTCAGACTTAGGTTGAGTCATAGCAAAGACTCAAAAAATAGTATATAATGCCACCTTGCTTAACACTCAGCATTATAAGGTATGGATCAAGGATAAGTGAAGTAATCTAGGGAAAGTAGAGTCCTCCCCTATACCTCAGTGTAGTAGCTAATGAAAAGGGAGCCTTTGGGTCAACCTCGACTATAGTCAGTCAACTAACTAATATATATATGCATGGAAAAATAACTACTAACTTTAATACCTATTTCCTACAAAATTCTTGAAAGTAATCCTTTTGAACAAATAATACACTGACCTCACAAGCAGTTATGGTATCCATCAGTCTTTCAATCTGCACCTGGATTTTACACGCAGGTAAAAATCTATGGAAGACCAGAAGATGCCCATCCTGCAGGTCTCTCTCTCTTCACAATATTGTTCAACAGAAGGGCAAAATGCTATACAACTTAGTTTAATCATCTAGTTTTGACTAAAAGTTCAACACACCAACACATTTCTTCCCAAATACACAATTTCCAACCTATGATAATCAAATTAACATAAAATCCAAATATTTTTTAGTTAATTAAACATCTTGAAATTACAAGTAAAATTCAAAGAGTCTAGGATTGAATTTTAAATTTCCCTAAACTATATAAATCCTTTTCTTATCACTGGTTCTTTTTCAGGTCATGTTTTTTATGTAGGTAACTGTCATCAGAATCTTTAATGTCTCAGATAGGAAAGCCAATGTATAATGAGCATGCTTCATTCTTGACAGTCATCATTCTTATAGCAAAAATGGAAATCATGTCAACTTTCTAAAATGCAGCAAATCAAATCTTTTACAACTCACAAAGATCTCAGCAACTCAACATGAAACAGGAAATATGGGGGGAATGCAACTGTATCTTAACCTTTTGGCAAACCTCTCAACATTTCCATTGCTTAAGGATGCAACACACATCTGCATCATTTTGAAATGCTGACAAAAAAAATTTGTGAGTCATTCCCTCAAAGACAATTCCTACAGATACAGAAAAATGATTCCACATTCTGCGGGCAAAATTCTTCACTAATCAATTATGAATTCTCTTAGGAATCAAGTAAGAAGAAATACCAAACAATTATTCTTTTTTACAAGAACAATTTCTTACCATTTCATATTTCTTTATAACCTGTAAGGTTGATTAACTTTTTCATATTAAGACCATCCATTATCAACACTCACACCAGTACATATGGACACATGGGACAAGGTAAAAATACACTGCTCACTGTTGAGGAATTATTTTGATTTAAAGAAACTTTTCAAGTTGCCTCTCTCATCAAAAGAAAGATAAATTTGAACACAAAAATATGTTTGTAAAAGTAAAAATCCATACTCTTTCAACCGATATAAAAAAATTAAATTTTATCCTTTATTTTAATTGCCCAGTCGGCTGGGGCTGTAGAATACACTGACTGCACCTCTGAAGAGGGGTAAGACCCCCCACATAAGTGTCCTGGATATGACACTAAACAGTCTGATGGTGAGGTCCCTGTAATGCTGGGGCCTTGGGGAATACGGAGCACCCCTTCATTGCCATTGCTCCCAGGTCCACTCTGGCCTGGCGTGGTAGCACCTGATAGGGCCCTATCTATGGGTTAAATAGAACTAATGGCATATTTATGCTAAACTGAATTGTTTGATTAAACTGAATAGCTTGAAATAGAAATGTTTTTGACAATTAAACCATACTTACAGTGCTTATGCTAAACTGAATTATTTCAAATAAAACTGTTTTTTGACATTGAAACTGTACTTACACTAAACTGAATTGTTGTATATAACTGCTTAAATAGTTTGAAATAGAAATGTTTTTGACAATTAAACTGTGTACTCATGCTAAACTGAATTGTTTGAAATAGAACTGATTATTTACATAAAAATGGATTTGGGGTTAAATAACATACAAGGGTTGATATGCCATAAAATCCAACAAACCAACAAACCAAACCTTTATTTTAAATAACATTAGACTTTTGGTATGGTTGGGGATATTTAGCATCAACTCACCAAGGACCAATATTAGCATTAGTATATCCGTGATATAGCTTCATTAAACATGATGAGAGGAAAGATCATCCCATTTGTTCTCACAAGAACATTCACCCTTTTATATAATACATATACCAATTTTATTAAGAAAGAATAAATAAATGTGTCCCAAAAGCTAAAAATATACATATATTGTTCCATGAACAAGCAGTATGTAGAAGGGGTAAAAAAATAAAAAATGGTTTACTTGACAAGTATGGTTTATATTACCATGTAGCTCCTTAGCAGGGTCAGAGACAATATCTCAATTGTTCATATAACAGAGACAAGTAGAGATCAAGAATGGGTTTCTGAGACTATCATGTGACATTCCACAAGACACTAAACAGACATGCCCATTCTCTATGGGAGATGATCATTTGTCTCCCTACAACAGAATAAATTCTAAGTATGTAGATATTTATACTAAAACAAAAGTAAAAAAAGCCCTCAATTCTAGAGTAAAAGGTAAACTTGAATATTCTTGTGCATGTCTACGAGTTTATCTGGTCTTTCTTTCCATTTATTCAGTGTTAGTGTATCATGAATATACAAACTAATGTTAATATTTATTCTTGGTGAGTGGAGACTTAACTAAATATATTCTTTACCATCCAACATTTCAATACCTATATATAAACTGATAAGTTTCTCCCTATAAATAAAAAATATATACATGTGTTATGATATAAATTCTAATTGAAGTAGTGATTATGATACATGAGCAGTTTTAAAGAAGTGACTCGTAAAAAGATACTGATAGTCAGTGGATGCCATGGGGGTTGCATTTAGAATATGCTGATTGTATTTCCTGTAGAAAGGTAAAACACCTCCCAACAAAAAGGAAAGGGGTGTCAAAGTGCATCTAATGTTAAGATTCTAATTTGGGAGATCTGGAAAGTGAGAAGTACCTCTTCATTGGCGTTACTTCCAGGTCCACTTGGACCTACAGTTGTATTACCTGTTAAGGTCTCATCTATTGGTCAAATAGAGCTGATTGAAAATTATTAGTATTGAATAGGAATACTTGATACCATATAACTGTGTGTAAATTATTTGTATTAAGAAGAGTTACTTGAAGCTATAATTTTTACAAAGGATTATTGCTATTAGTTGAAACCGTGTAACTGTGCGCAAAAAAATTACTATTATTAAATAGAAATACCCAGCTATGGGCTAAATAGTACCACTACTGTTCTACAAGGATGGTTTTGGCATTAAATAACCCATGAAGATTAATATGCCATTAAACAAAGAAACCAAGCCAAACCTAAATAGAAATAATTACTTAAAACTATATAATTATTGATATTGGATAAGAGTACTTGAAACCATACAGCAGTGTACAAATTATTTATATTAGATAGGAATACTCAATATCATATAACTGTGCAAAAAACTCAATTCAGAAAAAAGTAGATATAAATGTACAATGAATGTGATTCCCTAACTCCTAGAATAAAATAACTTTTGCTGGATTGAAATGCAATTTAAATCAATCAGTCTATATCTAATCTTTGTCAGTTAACCAGAATGGATGTCCAGTTGGTGAAGAAGTTGGTTAAATAAATGACAGCATATAAACTTAACACAACAATGATATTTAGATGTACTAGGGTGAGTCAAAAGTTTTGCAATATTTTGGTATGTGCTAGTTTGTGGCATGTATATCATGTGACTGAAACAGTTCATACCATGGTAGGTACCCAGTGTGATTGGCAATATTGTGGTAGTTGGTGCACTGACACTTTGTGCATTGCTACCCCCCTCCCATATATGATTTGAAAGCCGTACAGAGGAATGTGCAACATACATGGTGCCTTCAATAAGTTTCCAGACTTTTTTTGTGCAGGCATTTAAAATTGTCGTAGACTCTTGAAAATTCAGTATCTTATTGCTATACATCTTATGAGATGACTGACCAATTTTTAGGATTTCAGGTTCAAATAAACAGCTACAGCAGCAATTGGAATACACCCAACTAAAGCCTGATTATCACAGCTGGCGAATTTCAAAAACGCAATCTGGATGTAAGGACACTTTAGAAGAATGATATGCAATAAAATTCTGTTTTAAACTTGGAAAAAATGCCACAGAAATTTATGGAATGCTTCAGACTGCTTTTGGACCATCATGCATGAATCAAGCATCAGTTTTTGAGTGGCATAAGAGATTCAAGGAAGGCAGGGAGTCTGTGAGGGATGATGAGAGGTGTGGGAGGAGTAAGGAAGTCAATACACCAGAGTTGATTGGCTAAAAGGTTAGGGTTAGGGTTACTATGCTGAGGTTTTAAGGGAGTTCAGGAAGAGATTCCGTCGGAAGAGGCCAGCACTCTTCAAATTGGCTCAGTGGCATTTCCAGCAGGACAATGCACCAGTCCACAACTCCATCCTTGTCACAGACTATTTGACCAAGATGGGCATCAAGAAAGTTCCTCAGCCTCCCTATCATCCAGATCTTGCTCCCTGTGACTTTTGGTTATTCCCTAAGCTCAGAGGTTGTCGCTATGAGAGAATTGAGGAGATGAAAGAGGCTGTGATGAAGGTCACTGACACGCTCAGACAAGAGGACTTCCATGGGGCCTTCCAGAAGTTGTTGAAACGGTATAACAAGTGCATTGCAGGCGGAGGAGATTACTTCGAAGGAGACTAGAGTTTCATATGTGTACTATCAATAAAAGTGGCCATACGAAAAAAGTCTGGAAACTTATTTATTGATCCTCATAAGTTTAATTTGTAAACTTATGCTTTATGATTTCAAACTAATCCATAATGTTTTAGAACCAACCAAAAACATTTGTTGTGCAAAAGAGGGTGCAGTTGATCACAGTGCCAGATTGTTCAAGAAATTTCTCTTGGGTTGCAAGAAACTTGACAATTAGGCAAGGTCAGATAGGTCTAAAACTAGGAATTCCAAGTCTGTGCTTCAAGCCATAAACACAAGTCTGATGAGTAGCACTCAGAGAGTATCAGGTGGGCTTGCCATCTCACAGTTCAGTGTAGTTTGTCACTTTTACAACCATGGCAACAGAATCTGGAACTGCCAAAATGTGCCTCACATTACTAAAATTTTGTAAAACTTTTGACTCACCCTTGTAGAAACACATATAAACTTAGACAACAAATGGACAATGGACTGGATGTATATGTGAAATATTAAAAATATGTTTGGTAATAAAGGAAAGCTGTAGAAATAAAGGAATTTAAAACTCTTTATTGTGTAGGAGAGAAAGATATGTGGCTTCACTTGTCCCGTTGGAGTAAAGTGAACCCTGTATAATTTTACCACCTGCAGTATCAGAATATGCCTCAGGCTTGATGTATTATAACTTATATATCTAATGTGCTGGTGTAATTAAAGATATTTGGTTTTTAAGATTCAGTTTCTGTTTCTGCATTTATTCCATCAACTTGTATATGGATCAGATAAACGAGAAAAATGAAAGAATTTAAGGGTTCAATACAAGTGTATAAAATATATTTGTGAGTATGAAAAGTATTTTCCTTTTGTCATGTATATTTCTATAAAAAATCTTTTTTCAGACAATTGTTAAGTATAAAGAATGAATATAATATTATATGAATATAAAAATACTTATATGATATCAGTATTTATTTTGTTATTTCTGTCTATATCTGCACCATCCAAAAAATAATATAATCATGTTTTAAGGATTAAAGTGATTAATATCATAGGAACTGGACACATGGATTTAAGTTCAAACCTGAATAAGGCTGTTTGCATTTCACATGACACTAATACCCATGGGAAAAGCATAAATCCAACTATTTTCCCCCAGTTGTGTGTGAATAAAAGGACAGAAAGAGCTCTTTAACCTTGCTATGGAAGCCAGTCTAAGAGAAGAAAAACTCTGAATTTAAACCAGCTGTTGGCCCGGAGAGGGATGAGTTCTTCCAGACATGTTACAGGATAACCAAACCATATTTACCAAGACAGAAATGAGCAATGACTGAAACATTAATTTTCTTCAAAACAGTCTCCTTGACATACTTATTCCAGTAAGTTTTGCATTGGAGGAAAACAATTCCAAAATTTCTCTTCTTCTTTATATTTCTTTTAATGTCCTCTACATACTCAAATTTTACCAAATAGATTAATTTTCAATTTAGTAAACAAGGTCACATGGAGCTGGTGAGTACAAAGGTCGCACTTCTAAAATCCTGTGTTTTGTAAAAATTCTTGTTAAAAAAGGACTAAAACTAGCTTCATAATCTTTTTTTTTAAATTAGCACTTATCTAGACATCTAGATAGCAGTCTCAACATTTAGGCAGCATCTAGACATCATTGCTTTATTATATAAATCAATCCACTATATACAGATCTTCATTAGAAAAATTAAATTAAAAAGTTTAAAACTTCATTCTCAATATTTTTGGATCATACCTTATGTGTGTATCTATGTTGAGAATTATATTTCAATGTCTGGTTAGAAAACCTTATTTAAAACACTTTTGTAGAGGCAATTTTATAGCTCAGACTTAAAGTATATAGAATGTAGAACATAAAATACATTTATACTTCCTTTTAAAATCTATCAACAGTTTGGGTGAATAAAAAACACATTAATTTTTATTAATAGAACTCGTTTCATCACTAATATCTCTATCAATAATTGGAAAGATTTTGTTTGTCTGTTCTCTATAGATGATTGTACAGTCCATTACAGAGCAATTGAATTTGTGATGTTCACTTATTAAATCTAAGGGAAGGTTTTAATGTAAGAAAATTTTTGTTTCTTAAGAGGAAAGAGGAATAAGAAAGGTTTTTGAATACTGTAAATTGCAGTGTACAGTTTGACCTTTTAATCCTGAAAAAATTTCAATAAAACTAGGGGTCAACTTATATGGCAGGGCTGCAATTTGAACCTTTATTACAGAGTGGTCAATTAGTAGAAGAGTACTCCAAGCAATCAATATATACCACTTACCATAATTCCAGCAGACTGCCACAAACATTTCCAACTTGTGTTTAGGGAAAATATTCAACAAATTAACCCAGAGATTAATATAAAATGATAAAAAAGTAATAGAAATGAAGTATTATATTGATGCTATATCACATGCTATTTCCAACATCTGATGCACGGATTTTAAACCTAACCAGAATGTTACAGCATCCTGATGGCCAGTCAGACTACTACAGAATGTTTATCTGCACAATTTCATGATAACACAATAGATTGTGAATTCATACGAATATAAGCTCTTGTGTGTTAGATTTTCCTGTTTCATATATTCTATCAGTGTTTGAGAGTTGACCTAAATAGCAGTTATAGGTCTAACCCAGAATACTGAACTAAAAATTTTGAGGTTGACTTATATGTAAGATTGACTTGTATGCCACAATTTACAGTAATTAAAAACAAATATCAGAGAGAAGCCATGTGGCTGCAAGACATAATGATATAGAATTTAAATTTCCAAGCTTCAAACAAAAAATATCAAATTATTTGTATAAAAAAATTTGCACTACTTTTTTTTATGTTGAATTAAATATCTAAAATAAAAAGTAGTTCCTCAAGTTGGAGATGTTATATTAATTTATATGTAACTGATTGATACAAATTTTATAATCTAGAAGTGTTAAAGCCATACACTAATTTCATTAAGTACACTAGAAATAATTCATAAAACATTTATTAGTGGTACTAAACAAAGGCTGGAGAATTTTCCTAGTTAGCGAAATACAGAAAAAGACTAATATCAATTTAGATAAACATTGAACAACCAGTGCAAAAGTCATTGTGGAAAATAGTGTTCCTGCCAAACTGTCATAGAAAGAGATTATCTAGATTCTTCACAGAAGAGTTGACTCTTTATTGGTTTGTTTCTATAAAGTGTGAGCAGTGTGAAAAGAGCAATAAAAGAAATCCTTATGAAAGCTGCAACTTGGTGATAAGAGATGAAAAGTTTTGGTTTTTTTGTCTTTTGGAGTTTTTTTTCTGTTTGTTAAAAATTCCAATCCTGATGTGCCCACAGCAGAGTGTCATAATGTGTTGGGTATTTTTGCCAGGGAAGAGATATTAAAAAAAAATAAAAAAAATAAAAAAAACTGATGTTTTGGTCTTATTGAGCAATTACATCAACACACATACTTTCATGAACATATATGATTGATGTACTCAGATTCATCCACAAATATTCATATATATATATATATATATATATGTATATACATGTATACTCACACTCACTAAGGCCAAGTTATTTTTGCCAAAAGGCTATGTTTGTAGAGCCATTATTGCTGTTAATAAGTTGAGGTATCTGTAGCCTTTTAAGCTATTGAAGTTATAGTTCTATATCTGTGTATGTGTGAACAGTGTTCTCTCTCCAATATGTTCAAAAAACAAAACGACACAAAAAATGAAACTGATATTTTTGTCTTACTGAGTAATTGCATCAACACATGCTTAGCATAATAGTTATTATCATAGGAAATTGAATTGATGACCCAAGTTCAAATCTTAGATGAGGCCATTTGCATTTCATTTCACACTAATACTATTAGAAAAGGCATGAATCCAACTATTCTCCCCCAGCTATGGGTAAATAGTAGCGCAGACTAAGTTCTTTAGCCTTGGTTAGACAACCACTCTAGAAGAAGGAATATCCTGAATTCAAGCTAGTTATACTCCTTTTAAAAAATGACCTTGTATTATATTGTGTCTGAGGTCAAGGAGTAGGCTAAATATATGCATCAACACACACACACACACACACACACACACACACACACATTCATTTACATATATAATTGATGTACACTCATTCACTCACACTCCTACAGGCACATGTATACCCATATATATTAGGGTGAAATCAAGTGTTCCACAAGGCTATGCTTTTAGAGTCATTATTGCAGTTGATAAGTTGTGGTGACTAGTGTTCTAAAGTATAAGGAGTAATAGCCCCATATTTGCATACATGTGAACAATATTTCACCTCCAGTATATGTGCATTCACGTACCTAACTCTTTCTCTCTTCAGCATCCATCATGGGAGTGTAAATACATACATAAGTTGGCTGACTGTTATTGAGGGTGACCCGAAGGCTCCCTTTTCAATAGCTACAACACCAACATGTAGGAGAGGGCGCTACTCCTTTTCCTGGATTGCTCCACTTACCCTTGATCCATACTTTATAATGCTGAGTGTTAAGCAAGGAGGCATCAAGTACGATTTTTTGAGTCTTTAGTATGACTCGACCTGGGATTGAACTCCAGTCTTCTGGACCATTGGCAAACACTGTAACCATTATGCCAATAGGCCAATATGTATTTACCAAGTTCCACAGCCACAGATTGAATGTGACACAAGGTCATTTTTTAAGCTGGTTTGAATTCAGAATTTTCCTTCGCGACTAGTCGCTTAACAAATGCTAAAGAACTGAATCTGCACTTCTATTCACCCATAGCTGGGGCAGAATGAATGGGTTCATGCCTTTTCTTAGGAAATTAGTAGAGAGTGAAACGCAACAGCCTTGTCCAGGATTTGAACTCAGGTTGCTGATTCCATTTCCTATGGTGATAAGTATGACACTAAGCATATTGGAACACTCTTAGACTTAGAATAACTAAAAGTATAACTTGCAGACCATATGACAGTGATATATCTATACTAATAAAGCCAGTAATTGCTTGTATGTATTCATCTTCTGGGTGTTTGAATGGTTGGATCTTGGGGACTGAAAATTTGTCTATATGTATAACTTGTCTTGCTGATAAACATGAAATAGGTGGTGTTGACCTCCAAAGCTTTTAAGGGTTGCCACAGGTTAATTTGGGGTCAGAACTGGTATTTCCATTTCCAGCCAAATGGAAAGAGATAATGGTTTCCTGTGGAGATGCTTGTTCTAGAATCAGATCTTAAAAAACATCTGTCAGTTTTTGCCCCAAAGAAAATACTGTTCTTGAATTATCAACATAAAAACTCTTTGTATCTTTTTTAGAATATTGTTGACTAATGTTATCCTTCATATTTCTAAGTATAAATCAAAAAATACACTCAATAACATTTAAGCCTTGGTGACTTTTTTCCTGAGCAATGCCAGGTATCACTGCTAGTTTATAATTAAAGCTCTTTTAAGTTTTATTTCCAAAACATAAGCTCATTTCTCATCAAAGAAACCTTTTTTTTTATCAAAAATAGATCTCTGAATATTTTTGTTTGATTTGGTTTTATGGCATATCAACCATTGTAGGTTATTCAATGCCAAATCCTTTTTATACATATATATCAAATATATATGATTTGGTTTGGTTGTGTTTTATGGCATATCAACCATTGTAGGTTATTCAATGCCAAATCCTCTTTATACATATATATCAAATATATATGATTTGGTTTGGTTGTGTTTTATGGCATATCAACCATTGTAGGTTATTTAATGCCAAATCCTGTCTATACCTATATCAAATATATATGATTTGTAAACACATTTTGTCGATAAAATTTTTAAATGTGCCTAAAATCATTCTTTTGCACATTGTTAAATGGGTCCAAGCACTTATGTATAACTGACAATTCAATTAAACATCCGTCATTTGTTTACACACAGTTAAATGATCAAACAGTTCTATTTCTAACAATTCAATTTAGCATAAGTCAACAAAGTTAAATGGTTCCAAGAATTACTATGTATCACTAACAATTCAATAAAAAATTAGTCATTTATTTGCACTCAGTTTAAATTGTCAAACAGTTCTATTTGACCATAGATAGGACCCTATCAGGTACTACCACTCCAGGTCAGAGTGAACCTGGGAACAATGGAACTGAAGGGTTACTCAACATTCCCCATATCTCCAAGGCTGGAGTCTTGCTATCAGATTGTTTATTGTCATATCCAGGAAACTAATCTTATCCCTCTACAGAGATGCATTTGGTGTATTTGCGCTGGAATATTTTTGTAATTGATATAAGATGTAAATATAATATCATAAATATATAATAATTTTATAATTAATATCATCATCATCATATCGCGCTGGTTGCACGGATATCCCTGACCCTCTCTCGCTACTCCTCCCTATCGTTCATCGCCCTAGGCAGGTCTTCAGGACAATATCCCGTATCCTCACATAGCTGCTGAATGTACGTTCGAGCTGGTCGTCCTGCTTTTGCGCGGCCATGTGTGGGGATCCATAAGAGTACATCTCTTATGAGTTCATCTCTGCTTCTCCAGCAGTGTCCTGCATGTCTGGTTCGTCTAACTTGGATAGTTTTCGTGATAGGGGGTAGGTGGCCGTACAGTTGGTGTCTTGTGGGGTGTTGCTGCCAGGACTTGTTCAGGATTGCACGCAGCATTCTTGTGTAATTGCCATCTAGCTTCTTCTCCAGTCGTTTTGTTAGCGTCCATGTAGTGCATCCATATAGCAGTATCGATGTGACCGCTGCCTGGAAGAAACTGCGTTTCATTTTATCGGTTAGGTCTGGTCTGATTTCCATATAAATAATTAATTTTTGTAATAATATTTTTGTAATAATATTTTTGTAATGGTATTTTTGTAGTATTAATATTTTTGTAATAATAATACATTTTATTAATGTTAAATCTGTTTGGACATTTTGACATAGACCTTGTATTAACATTATTATGAAGCAATATTTTTATTTCTATTTTTAGCTCAATGTGTCAAAATATTTTCCTAAAAATACTTGGTTTCATAGTTGTTTTTTTTTAAACATTTCCCTCCCGTTTTTTAAAAATAAAAACCTTTGATCACTGAACCTTTCCTTCAAATGGTCAAACTATGACTAAAAGATAAAATGAAAACTTTCATGTTGTTATCTGTTTTATTTTCGCAATTGTTTTAACGGCATTAACCTTAGACATGAAAATAATATGACAAAAACACTGTATATAATTGTATTGGTCAAATTTTGAAAAACTAATTTTTAGGCAGAAAAATGGGTGTAGACCTGTCTATGAGTGATAATTTTGTATGGTTGAAACTTGTACATAATGAGAAGGAATAGGAAAAACCCTTGGCTTTAAAAATTAGTTTTATAAATCAATGATTTCTTACTAGAAACCAAGAGTTGACCTATATATGTGGTCAACTTATACACAAGTGTACACAGCATTTAAAAGAGTTTTCCAAGGAAAAAAAAAAATTATCCCTTGGTATTGATTTGTATAATAGGTATAATAGTGTACACAAAAGTATGTGTTCAATCTTTAAGTAGATTTTATTAAAGGTTTTTATATAAAAAAACAAGAAAGAATATATTGCCATTGTCGAAACTTTAAAAAAAGAAAGAACATTTAAAGAAATGTTTTTGTTATTTATCTTAATTTAAATACTGATCATCGTTCCTCATTAAACATATTTAATAAAAACTTTTTTTTTTACATGAGTTTTTAAAACTTATTGTTATTACATTTGCTTTTTCTCTTACTAAAACAAACAACCTTTATCTATATCATTAGATAAATATTGTAAATTCTCATCAAAAGTTCATTCTGCCCTTTTAAGAATGTAACTCACAGTTGGAGTAATTTTCAAAGCTTTTTGCTAAGATGTTGCACAAGGCCATATGAATGGGGCCCCCAATGAGACTCAAACTCACTCGTGTAGGTTTGCTAACCATTATACCACCAGAGACACCCTCTACTATATTCCATTTATTTCCTGTTCATAATTCATAATATCAAATATAATATATAAAATGATATCAAATAATATTAAATATAATAATTAATATCAAATATGTCATATGACATAATATTAGATATATTATCTATATTGATATTTTTTACATTACTGTCTGTTTTGCTTTGTTTATTTTTCCACTACGATATTCCATTTATTTAAATGAAGGTTTTGAGAGTTGTGCATTTTTATTCAATGGTATTTGAAAACTCTCAAGACTAGACATGTTTTTTTTTAAAAAGAGAAAAAAATCAGTTTGTGAGAAATGAAGTAGCAGCAGCAGCACTTGGTCTTTTATATATATAGTTTACATCTGCTTTAAGTCCCTGGACAAAGATTTTTTTTTTAATATCTCACATAAATTGAATTTCAAGGAATTCTTCTTCCACAACCACCACCACCACCATTACCATTTTTTTCTCATAGAATTTTCTCAGCTTTTTCAGTTAGCCATTCAGAAAATGGTATCAGAGAATTGAACTTAAAAACAGATGTGTTATTACAACACGAAATCAATCAATATTGTATTCCTTTTATTTAATGTTATATGTTATAACATTATGTACTATAAGTTAGAATCCACCCTGTTAGTAGTGCTTAGAGACCCGAGACCCCTCAAAAAAGGGGGTGTCCTGGGTATGACACTATATTGCATTTGATGGTGAGTCTTCAATTCTGGAAATCTGGGAAGTGTGAAGTACTGTTTCATTGCCAATCATTGGCCTAATGAGTAGAGTGTTCACCAGTGGTCTGAGAGACTGGGGTTCAATCCCAGGTTGAGTCATACCAAAGACTCAAAAGATTGTACTTGAGGCAGCCTGGTTTAACACTCAGCATTATAGGGTAATGATCAAGGGTAAAGTGGAGTAATCCGGAGAATGGAGTAGCGCCCTCCCCTACACCTTAGTGTTGTAGCTATTGAAAAAGGAGCCTTCGGATCACCCTCAACTAAGGTCACCAACTTTACTTTTAATGTTGTATTATACTATAATTGTTTGTAATTCAGAAAATTCAAGGGGATTTGAAAACTGGTTTTGCATCATCACAACTTCAAATTGATCATTGTTGCATTCTCAGTGGGTGATATATGGAAAATCTTGAGGTACTTGAGAGTTTTTGGTCAAGGAATCTCTGCGAGGTGTGTTCGGCAAGAATTGTATTAAAACTCTTGGGAGTAACAGCCAAGAGAAGAATTGTCATTTTCTTTAACGCCTACTTCTTAAAATAAAAATGCCAAAACAAGGAATAGATATTTTGATTCTCAGTGTCAACTGAGAACTTCCCTTATTTCAAAACAAGAATTTTCCCTGGGACAGAAAATAAAGTTGTAGAGAGATTAAGATTGGTAAATTTTTTCATGTGTGTGTGTGTGTGTATGAGTGCGTGTATTAAAGACCAGTACAATATTGCTTTCCTTCATGGATTTAACTCACCCCAGGTGGAGTTATCTGTCTCTGTTTATTGAACTTCCTGCCATACACATTATTCCTATATTTACCATTTATCAATTCTAATTTGTTTTTCCAGATGCCCCTTAGTCACAACAATATGTAAAGACATTCCCAACATTTTACCTTATAAGATTGATCATAACCAATTATTTCACTTTCTAAAAAGGCATGAACCCATTTCTTCTAGCACATTGTTTCATTAATGGTCGGCTTGAGCACAGTTTTCTTTGGCTGATATGTCATGATGATACTAGAAAAAATAGATAATACGTTATTTAGACAATTCACTATGCTAAATGTATATGCCAAACAAACTGCAGTAAAATTACATGATAAGGAGACTTTTTTTACTTTAAAGCAAATGAACAAAGCCCAAATTGGACACAAAATAATTTTTTATCTAATAGCTGAAAAAAAATGCAATTAACTATTGGGATTTTTCTTCAAGAGGAGAAATAAAGGGAAAATTTATGAAATTATCAAAAAATCAAAATCAACAATGAGTTCTTTATTGTTACTCCATTAATAGTTTAATGAGGTATTTTTAATGAATCCAGTAGGGTCGGCTATTTTTTAAAAAATGCTTTATTTTATATCTGCCATTTGTTTATTTACTACAAAGTTAAAAAAAAACTAAAACATGTATGTTTGGTAATTTTATAATTTTTGCAAAGAGTTCTATTTATTGTTAAGTTAGATTCTCACTTTCTTTAACAGAAGAAATTTCTTTAGCAGAAAGGATTTCCTCTTGCCAAGATTCACCCAAACTTTCTTTTAAAGGAAGGAATTTCTTTAATGGAAGGGATTTCCTCTGGCCAAGATTCACCCAAACTTTCTTTAACAGAAAGGATTTCCTCTTGCCAAGATTCATCAAAACTTTCTTTAACAGGAGGGATTTCCTCTTGCCAATATTCACCAATACTTTCTTTAATGGAGGGATTTCCTCTTGACAAGATTCACCCAAACTTTCTTTAATGGAGGGATTTCCTCTTGCCAAGATTCACTCAAACTTTCTTTAATGAAAGGGATTTCCTCTTGACAAGATTCACCCAAACTTTCTTTAACAGAAGGAATTTCTTTAACAGAAAGGATTTCCTCTTTCTAAGATTCACCCAAATGTTCTTTAATGGAAGGGATTTCCTCTTGCCAAGATTCACCCAAAATTTCTTTAACACAAGGGATTTCCTCTTGCCAAGATTCACCCAAACCTTCTTTAATAGAAGGGATTTCCTCTTGCCAAGATTCACCCAAACTTTCTTTAAGTTTACTGTCTTTTTGTTATTTTTTTCTATTCATTTTTCTTTGGATAATATTGAAACTTATTTCCTGTTTTTGTTAATTTTTTCATTCAAAATTACATTCGTTCACTATAACCTCAAAATGATAATTATTATAGAATTATTTTTCTTTAAAGGACATTTTAACAACTGATGATTTATAAAAAAAGGGGATTTTATTTTAAAGATATACTCTGCTGGTAGGTGCATTCATTTAGTGAAATTATCTGCTGCAGAATGCAGCACAACACAGCAAATAAGGAGATGACAGAGAAAAAAAGTATTGCATAAATAATTGTATTTATTAACTAAATCTTTTGTACTAAATAGTCCAATCTCCCCTATTATTTACTGATAGCTGAGAGGGAGAAGAGATGGAGTCTTGGCTTTCCTGAAAGCATTGGTGAAAATTCGAGTGTAAACATATTCATCCAAGATGTGAACTTGGTCCATCTAGACCAATTCTTATGACAATAACCAATATTGCTGAAAAGTGTGACTTTAAATTTCAAAGAACACATAGGTTTAGGGCAGTTTTGCAAGATGGTCTGTGAGACTACAAAGAACTTTATGATAGCAAAATGTATTAAGCTAAACAATTATATCTATTAACATATTTAAAGTCTTCCCCATCAAATATGGCAAATAACAAATATTGAACTTTGACACTGTGGCTGGCAGACTTAGAAAGAGGCTAATTTTTGGGGTCTGGGAATGCTCAGAAATGGTAATTGCTTTTTTAGTTTACTTTATTTTGGATTGTGAGGGGAAACCTGTTTAAAGATAGATCTTTCATAAAAATGATGTAAAACTATGAAGCAGAGTCAAACATTTTGCAATATTTTAATACATGCTAATTTGCTGCATATATATGAAATGAAGAAAGCAGTTCAAGCAATGTATCCACTATTCAAGATAGGTATCCACTATGGTTGGTCGTATCACAGTAGTTAGTGTGGTGATACATTATGCATTGCTTCACTCCAGGTGGGATGTTAAAGCCCTAAAAATGAACAAGTAACATAGTCTCACTTGGGAAATTATACTTTATGAGTTCAAACTGGGCAATAACGCAATAAAAGCAACTAAAAACATTTCTTGTACAAAAGATGAAGCTATAGTTGATCATAGTACAGTAACCAGATGATTCAAGAAATTTTGTCTGAGTAGTAAAGACCTTGTAGAGAAGAGGAAAATCTCGTATTTTGTTTTGGCGCACAATTTAATTCAACACTGAATTTCACCCAATCAGGATGACTTATCCTATTCAGCCTGGACCTTCATTTCCGGTTAGCAAAATGGGTGAGCGGCCAAAACCTCTCTCTTCAGCGCAAGACGGCGACCAGAACAGACATGCCTCTGGTCGTCCCTACTTAGCGATGCTTTTTAGCTAAACAAGCCACCCAGTGGGGACATCTCACTGTGGCTTTAACCCTAGCAGCAGCAACATGGACACCCAACGAGGGAACCATCTAATTTATGGATTCTTTACGAGGAATCCCAGTTGAACATAAATTAGAAACATTCAGCATGCCTTCCACAGGCACCACTTCATGTCACCCCAAAAATTGACTATGTCAATCCGAGCATAACCCTGCTCTCGACAACATGGAGATATCGAAGACTCTCCTCCAAAAACCAGATACAAAACTACACGGTGACTTTAAACACATCCCTCACACGTCTAACAACACACTGCCATCTCAACATCCCGCTAAGCCATTTTGTCTCCAAAACTAACAAGCCTAAACACCACGAGTCTTGCAGCACCAAAAGCAAACCATATTCAAAGCTGCAAATAAAAAACTTTCGTTGTTGTGTTGTTAAAGCAGAGTTTTGTAATTCATTTGTGTTGCCTAAAAAAAATAGTGTTAAGCAAATAACAATCTCTCCAACTGCAATAACCTCAATGATCAGACAAAGACAAACTGGCCTCATATCTGGTGAGTAGCACTCAGAGAGTATCAGGCGAATAATGCATCTAAAAATCAAGTGTGGTTTGTCACCTTCACAACCTGGGCAAAAGCATCTACAACTGCCAAATTGTGCTTCATATTATCAAAACATCACAAAACTTATGACAAACCAAAGTAATTGCTTTTTCAGTTAACTTTGGTTTGAATCATCAAGAAAACCTGTAAAAAGGCAGGTCTCTCATAAAATGACATGAAATTAACTTTTCAAAACCAAGGGATATTAGTGCCATGCTTCCTAATTACAATATTACATCACTAAATATCTTAGTCTTCCATGAATTTTTGATTTTCTCTTGGAATTTTCCTTACATTTTGTATTTATTTATATTTAAGTTCTTGATTTTTATTTCTCTTAAGAAGAAGAAGAAGAAGAAAAAAAAAACAGAAGGAGGAATTAGGAAGAAAAAGAAATAATGGAGGATGAGTGTATATGTGATGAGACAAAGAGAAATAATAAGTTTATTTATGTGAATCAGTTCCATGGAATTGGTCAGCCCAGACATAGCTGCCAAAAATGGCAGTTTGAGGTATAAACTTAAAATTTTGATCTGGGATTAAATTCTGAAGGAACAAAAAAATTCTTAAAAATCCTTAGTTCAACATTTGATTTTTTTTTCTTTGAAAAACATGATGATTATAATTTTTCTTTTAAGAAATAGTCTGGCCATTCTGATATTCTCTGACATTTGTAGAGTATTAGACTGATACTCTTAAAGTCTAAGGCTGAATTAAGCTTTAAAATAATTGAAAAAAATTCCTTTTAGTAAATGAAGAAAGTTCATCTTAGAAATCAATAACAAATGATATTAAATAACCTCTCTGTCTCTGTCTCTGTGTGTCTCTCTCTCTCTATTTCTCTGTCTCTCTCTATTTCTCTGTCTCTGTTTAACCATACATACACTTTGATCTTTCATTCTATTCCCTCCCCACCTCTCTCTCTCTCTCAACACACTTACACATTGATCTTTCATTGTTATTCCCTTATCAATCTTTCCTTCTAGTTCCAATCAGCTTTTATTCTCTCTTTTTACTTTCTTATCATTTTCTTTTTTAGTCTCTCTCTGTTCCTGTCTGTCTCTTTCTCTCTCTCTCTCTCTCTCTCTTCATATATATATATATATATATGTATATATATATATAGATATACACATATATAAATACATACATATACAAAGACATTTTAACAAATATTAAATTTGTTATACACACACATCTATATATATATATATATATATATATATATATATATATATATATATATATATATATATATACACATTTTATTCTTTCATTCATTCTCTTTCTTCTTTTCAACCTTTTCAACATCCTCTCTCTCTCTCTCTCTGTCTCTGTCTCTCTTTCTCAAGTTGTGTTTATCTCTGCTTGATTTGCTATTTTCTTTTAATAATAAATACAAAAAACCCAAATGATATGTCTTATTTTCAGAAGATGAGATCAACAGTTTTAGTTTTAGTTTTATAATCTGTGCCTAAGGTAAAAAAAAAAAGAATAAAATAAAGCAAAAAAACAAAAGTGACTGAAAATAAAACAAAAGGATAAACAAGAATTAAAAAAAAAAATTGAAACTACCATTTTTTTTTTGTTTTTTTAAGATAAGGAACAATTTTTAGACATGAATGTATATACATTTTATCAAACATAATGAACACCAGCAAAAACACATCATTTAGATATAGATCATTTCATACTTTTTGTTATAACATGTTCTTTTAAATATAAACATCTTTTTATAAAGCAATGATATCACAGGTATATGTCATAATTATCCATACTAATGATCACATATGCAGGGACTAAAAAAAGTTTTTTTTTGAAGCAATATATACTTTTCTCGACATAATGTCTGTCAATGCGATTAACCCATTTAATTAGAGGCATGAAATCACTTCTCCCAGTATCTTATCAAATTACCAAATATCTTAGCAAACTGCATCATCATCATTGGCATGTCACAATAGATGACTGAAAAGGACACTTGAGTAATACACCCTCTTATAATTACTTTATATACAAAAGAAATAACAGCAAAAAGATGTTAATTTATAGTCTGTTGTAGGGCTGATAGATATGTAGACTCCACAACTTTTAAAAATGAATGATGTGACACAATCAAGAAGGGCAAAGACAAGAGGGCAAATTTAAAATGCCAACTTTTATTTGGTTAATAATACATGAAGGGGAATTTGGACAAGTTCATGTTGCATTGAAAGTGTAGACTTGGCTGTCAAATAGTTTTTGGTGACAGTGAGTGAAGATGTTCTTGAACAGGTTGTTGGCACAGTAGATGTAGTGTTGTGTCCATAGATGGCTAAAGAGTCAGACATGTCGGATTACAGAAACAGGCTAATCAACATCCTAGTCATTGATTCAGCAGTTAACTGGTGTTTGGTCAACATTAGCTTTGAAGAGTTGATGAAATTTCATCAGTCCAAGTGGTGTTGTTAGCTTATGGATTGAAGTCATGAAGCTAGCTGCTCAAAGGCTAGGTCTTATGGCCAGAGTTGCTATGTATAACTGATCTGATGATGAAGTCGATAGCAGTCCAGGTGGTATCATCTGCTCGTGGACTGGTCTTTTGCTCTAAGTGTTCACTGCATCTGGTTGGCTGCTAATATGTCATCATTCTTGTGATGTCAATAAGTTTACTAACCTGAAAAAAGCAGTAAAAGGGAGATAAGAGTTATCTTAGTCTTGAAAAGGACAGTAGAGTTAAGGGGAAACTTGTATTCTGAAAAGGACAGTTAAGAAGAAAATACAGGGATGTTGTCTTCACTACTTTCAGTTGGGAAAAGGATGTGATGGCATCTGATCTTTTGGAGAGGCAAGAGGCAAGAACTACTGGATGAGCCACACTCTGATTTTCTCTGTTCAAAGCTGGGTAGGCTCTTTCTGCAGTCTGATTTTTTTGGTTGCTATTTATACTGAGATGGGGTTACAACAGCTCAGCATTTTCTTTTTGTGAAACTTCTAGTTTCTAAGGAAGTGGGAGCAGCATAAGGCTACAACAAGTCAGCCAAGATAAAATTATTCACTCACTGTACATACCTCCAATCTCATAAACTATTCAAGTTAGATGATCAAGATATGTTAGACATTGCGGGATAAGTAAGGATGAACTCTAAGTAAGGGATGTGCTCTAATGGACTCTTACACATAGATGATCAACCAGTGTTAGGCAATCAGTAAGGACTTATATTAACTCTGTGTGGACAAAGATGCAGTCTAGAGGATCTAACAAGAATGGTGGATGATAGGGAAGAAAGGCAAGAGAAAATCAGAGAACTTCATGCTATCAGTACAACTTGATAATAATGAGGATGATGACTTGTACTTCTAACAAGTAAAAGAAAACAAAAAAAAAAAAGCACAAGTAAATCTAGAGTACTGGCAGTCTATGACATCTGGAGAAATATTAACCCACAAAATAACTCAACTTGCATATAAGATCTAGGAGCTAATTTTGAGACATTTTTTATTTAAAAAGGAAGATGAGTTTTATATGCTATTTACTATGGTATATATATATATATATATATATATATATATATATATATATATATGTATATATATATATGTATATATATATATATATAACCCAGATGTTGGCATGATGGTTACAGTGTTTGGAAGCTGAGTTTTATATGCCATTTACTATAGTTTTTATATATATATATATACACCGGACATTGGCATGATGGTTACAATGTTTGCCAAAGACTCAAAAAATGGTAATTGATGCCTCCTTGCTTAACACTTAGCAATATAAGGTATGTATCAAGGGTAAAGTGGAGCAATCCAGGGAAAGGAGTAGTGCCCTACCCTACACCTTGGTGTAGTAGCTATTGAAAAGGAAGCCTTTGGGTCACCCTTGACTAAGGTCGTCAACTTTTATATATATATATATATGTATATTAAATGGAATAGACAAGAATTTAATGTTGAGTTTTTTATTGGGCTTTTTTTTGTTGGTGAATAAGATGTCACAACTGTAGATAAAGGTACTTGAAAAATTGTCTAATATTTCTAACATTAGAAATTTTGGACACATCAACAACAGCAATATCTCACTTGCCAGCAAGGTGATAAAATGGTTAGCAATCTTGATTAGCAGATGATTGTTAGTGAGTTCAGTTCTCACTGAGTGCCTTGCACTTCTGGCCTTGTGCTGCAACTAAGCTAAGCTTAGTAAAATAACAAGAAAAGGCAAATAAAAAACTTAACACTAAATCCTTGTCTGTTACCTTTAATAAAATATGCTTATAAGAAAATCTGATGTTTAAAGGCAAACACACACACACACACTATACATATATATATGAACGCACACAATGTATATCTAAAACAAATATGTAAATGTTTTCAAAAATAAATCTATTTCTCAACTTATAACTAAATAAGACTTGTCTCCTTCAAAATGACCCCTTCTTCCTCTGTTGATATATCATTCTAAAGATTTTTTCAGTTTTGAAATTTGTTCTGAAAATTATTTTGATGGATGGTGTCCAAGTCTCATAGCATTTTTTTGTTTATTTGATATTGTTTCTATGATGTGAAATCAATAACCTTCCTAGATAGATTTTTAGCTTTGGGAACAAATCTGACAGATGCTAGATTCAGAGATTTGGGTAACCAGATATAAAATGTTGTTCTATGTTTCACAAGAAAAATTCAAAGTTTTTGATATCCCTTAGCATGGTAGGAAGATTTGGGATCTCTTTTGGTAGATTTTCATTATGCTTTGAAATGCTGGTACCACTTGTAATATTGCATACAACTGAAATATCCCACCTAAACCAGTGAAAGATTTGAAAAGTTTCTGGAAAAGTTTTTTCCTCAATTGAAACAGAATTTAACACCAAATCCTTCATTGTTTAACTTAATACATATATTAACTCAAATTTGTGTAACTTAGATACTAACCAATGTGATAGTCCAGTTCGTGAGGCTTAGAATTGGCTAATTGTATCCCCTACAGATGAGTAAAGACTCCCCTGCCAAAAAATGGGTATCCTGGTTATGATACTTAATTGCATCTGATTGTGTAGTTATTTCCAAATAGGTTTTGATTTGCATATGGTTCTTTCAAATATGAATAATTTGCAAACAGATCTATTTGACCCATAGATGAGACCCAAACAAGTACTAACCAGAGTGGATTTGGAAGTAATGGCAATGAAAAGGTACTCTATGCACCTCAGAGCACCAGAGCTGGAGCCCTACAATCAGAGGTAGTTTAGTATCATATCAAGGACACCCCTTTTTTTGGAAGGGTTCATATCCTTCTACAGTCAGCTTAATTATATATCTTACTAAGAGGGTGAATGAGGTGTTGAATAGTAGCTCACCAGATTCTTTCTTTGATTCTTTCTTTGTTTAATGGCATATCAACCTTTGTAGGTTATTTAATGCCAATGCTATTCTCCTAGAAGAACAGTAGTGGTACTATTTAACCCATAGCTGGGAGGATAAGGGGGTTCATACCTTTCCCAAGGGTATTTGCCCGAAACGGAACATAATACTGTAACTGGAGTACGAACTCACGTACTACGATTCCGGATTCCATTGCTTTAACCATTACACCACGAGGACACCCCCCATAGCTCACCAGAGGATCAATAACATGAAACTCTAGGCATAAAAGAACCCTAAACAAATTGACATGCCATTAAAACTGTGAGTTTTTATCCCGTTTTTTGTCTAATTTGATACTTGAAATACATTGATATTGCTCTGCATTTTCATCCATAGAGCACTCTTAAGATTTTATGGATTAAAAATGCTTTTAGCATTGAATTTCTAATCATAATTATATATCATCATCATCATCATATCGCGCTGGTTGCACGGATATCCCTGACCCTCTCTCGCTACTCCTCCCTATCGTTCATCGCCCTAGGCAGGTCTTCAGGACAACAGCCTGTATCCTCACATAGCTGCTGAATGTACGTTCGAGCTGGTCGTCCTGCTTTTGCGCGGCCATGTGTGGGGATCCATAAGAGTACATCTCTTATGAGTTCATCTCTGCTTCTCCAGCAGTGTCCTGCATGTCTGGTTCGTCTAACTTGAATAGTTTTCGTGATAGGGGGCAGGTGGCCGTACAGTTGGTGTCTTGTGGGGTGCTGCTGCCAGGACTTGTTCAGGATTGCACGCAGCATTCTTGTGTAATTGCCATCCAGTTTCTTCTCCAGCCGTTTTGTTAGCGTCCATGTAGTGCATCCATATAGCAGTATCGATGTGACCGCTGCCTGGAAGAAGCTGCATTTCATTTTATCGGTTAGGTCTGATTTCCATATAATCGATAGCCTATTGATAGCTGTCCATGCTTTCGTTAGCTTCGTTTCGATGTCCTTTTCGGTTGATTCGACGCTGCTTCCTAGGTACGTGAATTTGTCTACTAGTTTAAGTGGGGTTCCTTCTAGAGTGGAGATGTCCCCCGTTTGGTTATAGCACATATATTCCGTTTTGTGTGCATTAACATAGAGGCCTATGCTTGCTGCTGCTCGTTCCAAACTATGCAGAAGAGTTTCAGCTTGGTCAGGTGTATTTGCCAGTATCGCTATGTCATCGGCGTAGTCGGCGTCGGTAATTGTTGTTGCGGGGTATCTTCTGTTTCTTTTCTTCGTCGGTTCGAAGCCATTCTCTTTAATTTTGTCAATCGATGTTCTAAGTACGTAGTCTAGACAAATGATAAAGAGGTACGGGGCCAGCGTGTCCCCTTGTAGTACTCCTGCTACAATGTCAAAGTATTCTGTGTCTCCATCCGGTGATCGTACTTTTACTTTAGTGTTTCTATAGAGAATCGTTATTGCCGCAACGGTTTCTTTAGGTATGCCGTACGCTAGTAGGATTTGTTCCATCTTTCCTCTGTGAATGGAGTCGAAAGCCTTGGTAAAGTCGACAAATATTAATGTCGCTTGTAGGTTCTTTGCCCGTACACCTTCAAGGATTCTGCGGATGGTTAATATTTGTGAGGTCGTGATACTCTTTTGTTTTGTTTTCTGATGTTACTACATTTGTTAGATAACCAGGCTTTTGTTATTTTTCCAGTTTAGTTCGCCACAACTTCTTGCAATCAATCTTTCCATAGAGAGTGTAGTTTGGTATCTTTGTTGCTTAGTTGGACCTGCAATGATATATGCCTAGTTACTGTGGCTATCAAACAGCCACTGCCACAGCTCCACCATGATGAAGCACTAAAGTAGGTTTTGCATGAATATATATATATATATATATACACACACACACACACACACACACACACACATACATACATACATATATATATATATGTACATATTTATTTATATTTACATAACTTGTCCACCACAAGCAGCATACAACACAAATTTTATTTTTAAGCAGAGTTCAATAGGCTTGAATTCAGAGTTTTCCTTCTTTTACACCATTTGCCATACCAAAGTGAAGGTGCCCAGTCTGCTCTACTTTTACCCACAGCTGGAGGGAGAATAGTTGGATTCATTCTTTTTCAAAGAGTATTAGTGTTATGGGAAATGCAAACAGCCTTGTCCAGGATTTGAACTTGCATCACTGTGTCCATTTCCAATATGATGACCAATGCTTGACAAATACCTCCAAAGTTGCAAATGTGGGTAATTTCAAATTTGATTTCTTAAATTATAACAAATTTTCAAATGACTTTTGTTTTGGATCTTCTGTAAACAAACATGGTACAATTTTGGTGGAAAAGTATTCCATTTTTAATTTTCTTTTAACATTCACTTGAAAGAAGTCTAAGACAAATCTGTCAGCTCAGATATTTCAACAATTGACTGACAATGATGCCCATTCATTGGATGATTTCAAGACTTCTATCATTTCAACATATTTTCCCCTTAAAAGCTTCTTAAAGCATTTCAGCAAATTCAGAATGAGTTTTTCTTAAGAAAAAACAAAACTTGATGTTCACTGTCAGCACTTTTTTTCCTCCATTGTAAAAGATCTACCAAATGGACTTGTAAACATCAGAAAAAAACTTATAAGAAACAATCCATTAAAAAGCAGACAAGATGCTACAATATCCAGTTGACATGCAAATTCAAATTTTTTAGGTATTCACTTGTTTAAATTAATTCTAAGTTTGAAAATATTTTAGATAATAAGCAAGCTTTTGCATTAGTCAGAGAAATGTTGCTTGCTCTCATGAACAATAACAAAGTGAAGAAAATATTTTATTGCCTGAGCAAAATAAAAAAAGGAAGAATAAACCAAATAAAAAGGATACAAAAATAAATAACCTGTCAGCTGAGCCTGTAGAATATATCAACTGCATCTCTGCTGAATGGTAAGGCTCCCCATCCCCAACAAGGCCTGTTGGCTGTGGGTGGCGACCCATAATGATTCAGGATAAGATCCTGGTGGCTGAACTGTCTATGCAACAGCAACTGAAATGGTCATGTGACCTGCAACACTCAACTGTGGCCCTTACTGGGCTGGACAGTTGATCAGAGAAGCCTGATCCAATCAAGCAGCTGGTTGTGTCAAGCCCAACTGCTTATATGATTGTGTAAGCAAATAATAATAATTGGATAAAAATTATTAGTATTAGATAGCAATACTTGAAACTATTTAACTATGTGCAAATAAATGGGTTTGAACAACTTGTTTAAAAATAGAATTATCTACAAACTATTCACTTATAAATCACACACACACACACACACACACATGTATATATACGAGCAGAAGTTCCTGGTGGTCCATGATAGGATTAAGAGTATTTTAGGAACATCAATAAGTAAAATAGAAAGAAAAAGAGAGGAGTAAGCTAAGAATGAAAATATGCCCTTATTTATAGTTGAAAGATTTTACCAATTAATTCAAATAAAAGTATTCTTTTGTTTTATGAATATTTTTTTCTTGTTTATTCCTTTTTTAGTTTTCATTTAAGATATAATATAAAAATATGTAATGCTATACTGGTTTGGTTTGGTTGTATTTTATTGCATATCAACACCAAATTCAATGCAAATCCTGTTCACACACACACACACACACACACACACACACACACACACACACACACATACACACACACGCATCATGGTGCCTTCAATAAGTTTCCAGACTTTTTTGTACAGGCATTTAAAATTGTCGTAGACTCTTGAAAATTCAGTATCTTATTGCTATACATCTTATGAGATAACTGACCAATTTTTATGATTTCAGGTTCAAATCAACAGCTACAGCAGGAATTGGAATACACCCTCCTAAAGCCTAATTATCACAGCTGGTAAATTTCGAAAATGCAATCCGGATGTGAGGATACTTTAGAAGAACGATATGCAATAAAATTCTGTTGACATATGGAATGCTTCAGACTGCTTTTGAAGCATCTTGCATGAATCGAGCATTAGTTTTAGAGCGGCATGAGAGATTAAAGGAAGGCAGGGAGTCTGTGACGGATGATGAGAGGTGTGGGAGGAGTAAGGAAGTCAATACACTAGAGTTGATTGGCCCAAGGGTTAGGGTTAGGGTTACTATGTTGAGGTTTTAAGGGAGTTCAGGAAGAGATTCCATCAGAAGAGGCCAGCACTCTTCAAATCGGGTCAGTGGAATTTCCACCAGGATAATGCACCAGTCCACAACTCCATCCTTGTCACGGACTATTTGACCAAGATGTGCATGAAGACAGTTCCTCATCCTTCCTATAGTCTACACCTTGCTCCCTGTGACTTTTGGTTATTCCCTAAGCTCAGAGTCTGTCGTTATGAGACAATTGAGGAGATGAAAGAGGTCATTGATACACTCACACAAGAAGACTTCCATGGGGCGTTCCAGAAGTTGTTGGAACGGTGCAACAAGTGCATTGCAGCCGGAGGAGAATACTTCAAAGGGGACTAGAGTTTAATATGTGTACTATCAATAAAAGTGCCCATACGAAAAAAAGTCTGGAAACTTATTTAATGATCCTCGTATATATATATATATATATATATATATATATATATATACAATTTGTAAGTGAATATTTGCAGGTAACACTATTTTTAAATAAGCCAGAGCTCATTTATTTGCACACAATTAAGTGGTTTCAAGTATTGTTATCCAACACTGTCTAATATTAATGATTTATTTGCACATAGTTAAATGGTTTCATATATCACCAATAGTAATAACTCTAAATGGTTTCAAATACTGCTACTTAACACTAATAATTCTATTTAATAAGTTATTTGGTTTAATGGCAAATCAACCCTCGATGGTCATTTAATGCTAAATCCTGTTTATACATACATACATACATATATATATATATATATATATATATATATATATATATATATATATATATATTTTTATATATTATGTATATATGATTTGTAAGTGAATAGTTTGTAGGTAACTATATTTCTTAATGAGTTAAAACTCATTTGTTACATACAGTTAAATGGTTTCAAATATTGCTACTACTAATAATTCTATTAAATATCAATCATTTCTAAATGATTTCAAGTATTACTTTCTAACAATAATAACTCTATTCAACATTGTTCATTCATTTGCACATAGATAGTTCCAAGTATTCATATCTAACATTAATAATTCTGTTTGATATTAATCATTTGTTTGTACACAGTTAAATGGTTTTTAGTATAATAAGTGATCGAATAGTTCTATTTGAATCCTAGATGGGACCCTAACAGATACTGCCACTCCAGGTCAGAATGAACCCTAAAGTAATGGTAATGAAGGAGTAATCCCCATTCCCCATATGCCAGGTGTAATTTCAAACCCAGGACATTAAATAGTTAAATAGTTGCAAGTATTATTAATATTAACCATTCCTTTTAATATCAATTATTTGCTTCTACACCAGTTAAAATAGTTTCAAGTATTGATATCTCAGGGCAATTGATCCTCAGCAAATAACTTCTAGCACCTTTCAGATAAAATAGGGTTGGGTAATTGTTTGTCACAAAAGTAATTTAAAGAATATAGTTGGACAATCATATAGTTGCTAGGGCTTAACATGACCGGCCAATTGATTGGATCAAGCATCTCCAACCACCTGTCTAGCCCAGTGAGGGCCAAGGTGGAGTGTTGCAAGTAACTTGACTATTTCAGTTGTTGGGTCAAGAACTGTTCACCCACTTCAAGCATTACAGTTTGTCACCCATGACCAATAGGCGGCCTCATAGGGAGAGGAGTATTACCAATCTGCAAAGGGACAGTTGGCATATTCTACAGTGCCAGCTGATAGGATGTCTATATTGGTGAAAGGTTTAAAACATTTTCATGATTTTTTTTTGATCTCCAATAAGTTTTCATTTTCTATAGTTCATGCTCAGTTATAGAATAATTTTTTAGTTTATACACTCAAAAAAGCAGCAATTTTAATTCAGATTTTTATTTCCCCTCTAAAAATTCAACAATAAAAGAATCTAAGAATTCACATATTACAATATTCTTTTATTTTAGGAATTTTTTTATTTACATTTAAAATATTATTTAAAAAAATGTAACCTTAAATTTGTGAGTGGTTTAAGACATTATTATAAGTAAGTAAGTAAAGTTGGCAACCGTAGTCGAGGGTGACCCAAAGGCTCCCTTTTCGATAGCTACTATACTAAGGTGTAGGAGGGGGCGCTACTCCTTTCCCTGGATTGCTCCACTTTAACCTTGATCCATACCTTATAATGCTGGGTGTTAAACAAAGAGGCATCAAGTACCATTTTTTGAGTCTTTTTGACTCGATGTCATATACATTATTATAATTATATATTTCTAATAACTTTTTAAAAAAATATAACAAAATTTACCTTTTAAACTGCTTGTTGAGTTTCAGTGAGAAAAAATGTATTGGTTTAATTTATTTTATATTCTACCATATAAAAATGTAACAATAAAATGAAGCTAAGAATTGAAAATATGTGTTTATTTTTAGGTGGAAAATTTTGAGAATTTATTCAAATGAAAAATATTTGTTAATTCTATAAATAGTTTATTTCTTTTTTAAAAAAAAGTTTTCAAGTTATTCTGATTAAAAATTGGTATATTTTCTAAAAAATATGAAAAATATTTGTTTAAAAAATCAGTTTTTGTGTGATCAATAAACAATGCTTTTGTTTAACTTTTGTTTTACCCTCTAAAAATGTAATATTATAGGTAGGTACAATAAAAAGAAGCTTAGAAATAAAAATGTTACATTTTTTGGGATTATAATTTCTTTTTTTGGTTTACATTTAAAATACAATTTTAAAGAAGATATACTTTACTTGAAAACATTTTCATGATTTTTTTAGTCCACCCCAAAATTAAGAATCTTTTTTTTTACAATTATAACCAAATTACCAAACAATAATTTTCAAAAGAGCATTAAATTCAAATTTCACATATGGAATCTGTGTGATATTTGAACATGGCAGGTGTTAAGAAGAACTGTACTTATATATGAAGAGCTCTACAAATTGACTGATTTTTTAATTATCAAATTATATCATTCAACCAGTACAAATCAAAAAACTAAGTTTGTACTTTTCCTTATTATAAACATATTAAAGTGTATGCACATTTTAAAGCTTAATTACTTTTCTTTTCTGAGTTATAAGACAATATATACATACCAAAACAAATGCAACTCCTTTATATATATATATATATATATATATGTGTGTGTGTGTGTGTAAACAGGATTGTGTATGAAGAAATGTCCTTATCATATGTATGTGAAGTTGTAAGAGAAATGAAATTTTTGAGAGATTTACATATTTGAGAATGTTCTTTAGTTGCTAGTTGTGTGGAATTATCAAATGTGCCTGTGTGTGTGCAAGTTGACATAAAACTGTTTGTTGTGTACTATTCTGTGGTATTGTGTTCAATGTGATAGAAGGTTCGATGGGGATGTATATGTTCTTCTCTAGGAAGAAAAGAATCATTTGTTGTCTTAAGACATCCTGTAAGTAAAAGGAGGAGATTTTCATGCCTCTTTCTTATATAAAGCTTTGATGATGACATCTAATGATCATTAGCAAACATTTTTTGGCAGACAGGATGGTAACCTCACACTTGTAATTATCAAATGAAATGTCATTAAAAATATTAAATTTTCATAAAGATGAACATTCATTTTATGTTCATTAACCAGACAATTTAATCAGTCTTGAAAGATATTCTCATTAAAATAAATAAATGAAAAATACCTCCTGATAAAGGTCTAAGGTTGAAACTAGTCAGTATCCATAAAAGAGTAATGAAACTTATTTAGTAATGTTCATGTGTGTCTTTTTTTGTTCATACACACATACACATTTACAATAATTATATATGTGCTTATGTGATTACATTGTCAAATGGTTCTTAACCTTGACATAGATATTAAATTTAAATATCAAAAAGAAAGTTATGATATCAGCAAAATAAAACCCTAAAAAGGAGTCTTAATAGAATTTTCTTTTTCAGTTTTGTTCTGCATAAAATAATTTCTAATAACAAAAAAAAGGCTTTAATTTTTCCTTAGAAAAATAAGATCAATTCAACTGTAACTATCTGTGTATAACGTAGACTCATATACAACAGGTAACCCAAACTTTGCACTATGAAATTCTGGAACCAAAACTTCTCATGTATAATACACATTGACTTTTTAAAATTTTTAGCAACTAAATTTAACCAAAATTTAAAATTTGTTCAATTTTTTATTGATTTGTGATGACTAAAAATAAGAATTTATAGAATTTATGTCTTAAAACACAAAATTTACAAAGTATTTAGGAGAAAGGAACAGACATGTTTAAATAAAAATATGGCAAAACTAATTTCCCATTAGAAGAAGGAAAATTATAAGCAAACACACATTCCAGTGGATATTTTTCTGTAATGGTGTAAAACATATTAGTTTAGACTATAGATTTAACTTACTTTCAGTCATCTCGTCCTGAACATGGTGAAGGATGGAGCTGAAAAAAAGCTAATTATATAGTTCTCATCTTTAAGATGCACTCCTAAATTTTGTGCTGAAAATCTGGAAATACAATGCATTTTATATATAAATATTTATGGTATTTTATTCATTTAAAAGAAATCAGGCTTTTTTCAAGATCCAATGAGATTAAAAGTTTCATAAATATATCATTAAAATTTTAAAAAATTGATTTTAGTCATAAAGAGTTTTGCTTTAATATTAGATAGAAATAATTGAAACCATATAACTGTGTGCAAATTATTTGTATTAGAGAGAAATACTTGAAACCATATAACTGTGTCCAAACTATTTGTATTAGATATAAATACTTGAAACCATACAACTGTATGCAAATGATTTGTTTAAATAGGAACACTTGAAACCATACAAATGTTTGCAATTATTTGTATTAGATAGAAATTCTTGAAATCATAAAAATCAGTGCAAATTGAATGATCTGTGAGATGGGAGGTAAGAGGCCGAACAGCTGTTGTTTTGTGGGGTGCTGCTTATAGGATTTATTAAAAACAGCACATAACATTCTCGATTAGGTCCCATCTAGCTTTTTTTACATGCACTTCATTCATGTCCATGTGGTGTATCCATGCAATGTCAAATGACCCAACCACGGCTAGGAAGAAATCCCATTTTATTTCATTGAAGAGAACACATTTCCATGTAATCGATAACCTATAAATAGCTGTCCACACCTTTAATAGATATATGTTGATATCACTTTCAGTAGATGAGATATTGTTGCCAAGGTATGTAAACTTGTCAACTAATTTTAAAGGCTTAGCATTTAAAGTGGAAATGATTCCTTGTTTAAAACTCACAAACTCTGTTTTATTTGCGTTCCCCAAAAAGTCAATACCTCTTGCTGCCAGCTCTAAGCTATAAAATAATGATTGGGCTTGGGCAGGTATATTTACAAGAAGTGCTAGAAAATCTGTGTTGTCTGCATCTGCTTTCATTTCTGTCGAATATCATTTGATTCTTGAATTTCAGGGCATAGAACCATTTTCCTTTATTAGATCCAGCAACATTTAAAATATTTAATCTAGGTAGATTATATACATATCTAGTTCTAAAGTATCTCTGAGCAAGACTCTAGCAACAATATCAAAGAAGTCTGCGTCTCCATCAGGTGAGCAAACCATTGCTTTCATGTTTTTGTAGAGCATTCTTATAAGTGTAACAGTTTCTTTGGGGAGACTATATGCTTTACTCTGTGTACGGAATCAAATGCTTTGGAGAAATCTTTGAACAATAGTTTATAGTTGTGGATCGATTTCTCTGAAAACCATTCTGATTTTTTCTAAGAATTTTCTCGATTTCAGGTTGGATACAACTGAGAAGCATGGCATTATAAACCTTAGCAGCTATAGCAGTAAGGTTTATGCCTCTGTAGTTCTTAGTGATTCCAAGGTCGGCTTTCTTGGAGTTAAGGAGGGTGCAGCCTTTGGTCCATTTTTCTATTGTGTTTTGTTTATAGATAGCATTGCATAATCAAAGGAGTATGTTGTCAAAATTTCCTGTCTTCCAAACTTCAGGGGGTATTTCATCAAGACCTGCAACTTTTCTGCTTTTAATTTTTTTCAATATAACATCAAGTTCTTCCTCAGTAAACTGTTCTAGTTTGATGTCTACTTGGCTTAACCTCTAGGAATAAAATAATCCTCAATGTTTTAATATGCCATTAAAATCATTCAATCTTTTTGATTAAAAACCTTTAAGTAAAATAGTCTTTGGAATTTCCAGCATGTTTTTAAACATTATTTTCTCATTTGTAAAAAATTGTCAAAATAAAGATAGATAAACAAAATTTAAATCTAAAATTTTTTAAAAATTCCCCATCATCGTATAAGAATGTTGAATAATTTCAAGTGTTTTTCAAAAGTGAATTCTGAACACCTGTAGCATTCTCATCAAATATTTATTGATCTGTTCCTCTTTAAAAACAAAACAACCTCATCCACCCATAAATTATTGGGTGGTGTAAATTATTTACTTAGCAAAAGTAAAAGATATATGTTTTATTTTCAACATTAACTTCATTAAAAAACATATTTATTGTTTTTTTCCACAATTTTCTGCCATCTTTCAAGTCAAAATTTTATTCCAACTTTGTTTTTAATCTTTCCAAATAAAGAACCAGTCGATGTGCCAGTCTTCCTTGGAATTTCAAAAATTTCCAGAATAAATTGTAATCTGAAGGGTTTATTGAATGGTTTGTGCTAAATTGGATTTTTAGTCTTGTTCCCCCTCAAGGTTCAATATTAGTATTAGTACATCCAATGATACACAAATACTGAATAGATATAAGGAAAGACAAATAAGCTTATTTACACATATAGGGACGTTTAAGACATACATAATAAGTATTAACAGAAATAAACAAATGTGTCCCAACAGATAAAATGTGTACATATTATTTCATGAACAAGCAGTATATGAAAAGGGGTATGAAAACAGTAAAAGTCTTACAGGAGTTCTTTGGGTGTTCATAACCATGTGGGCTGTATATTTCAATGCCAAGGTGAGACAAAATCCATTATGGTGATTGGAGACATCTCCTTACTCTTCAACAAATAAAGGTCTTATTTGTTTAAAGAATATGGACATAAGAAGATGAGAAAGGATTCTGTGATTTTCACATCACCACAAGGCATGCAGTCCTTGTGATTTGGTTATTCAGATGAAGCTAAAAATAGTAGACTTCTTTCCAATCCCATTATATACACAGCATTATCTTTATTCAACAAAGACTGGCATTTTGAATGATTAGTGGTTGTTCATTTTACTTATTCCACTCACTCTTGCATTCCATGTTGTTGTTAAGTATTCACCTTTCATTACCCCTCAGAGTTTGATTGAAAAATAGAACATTTAAATATAGCTCAATAGTTATTTTTTCATAACTTATGTTAAAGTCATACATTAAAGTGACTAAGATTATCAAAATCATTTTTCACTACCTCATTTTGATATTTTATCTATATTAGCCATTTCCCCACATTACTGATTTATCTCACATAATAATTAATTTGATTTTTCAACCTATTCAATTGTAGAGAAATGTTCAGTGAAAAATCTCCAGCAACATTTGTTTTTTTTATAAAAGTTCACTTCCTAAGCAAAGCCAAACTGGCCATTATTCAGCCAAACGCTATCACAAACTGGTGATGAAAGATATGGTAAAAAAGAAAGACTAAAGAGTGGAAAATACATGAAGTTTGGAAAATGAATATCTGGAGTGACTGGGCATGACTCAAATGTCTAGTTACTAATAAGATTCTAATTAACTTTGGAATTCAAGGTCATAGGCTACAGAAAATCATTCATGGGAGAGTTTGTTTTACATTTCAATTGTTCTTCAGAAAAAGCCATTTGTGTAAAACTTGCATCAAGAACAAGGAATGTCAACAAAGAATAGATATCCAAGAATCAGTGGACTAAGTTTCAATCAAAAATCTCTGGATGGGTGGAATTTGGATATGGGAGGGTTCTCTGAACACCTTTCATACAGGTAACAAGAGAAAAGTGATAGACTAGCAATATCATACTTATGGGAGAGTGGTTGAAGAGAAGAAAGAGTTCTTCAACAACCAGACTTTGAATTTATTTTGTATTCTCTCAAGAAATGGTAGCAAGTGTTTAAAGAAGTATATATGTACTCCATTCATCCTCCCACAGATATTTATAGAGATACATCTGAATTTCAGAGGTCAAATATTTTCTTGAAAGAACCACTTTGAGAAAATTTGCAGAAAAAAAATTCAAATTGCTGCAAAGATTTTTAACTTGTTTTATCTCATGCATTTTTGTTTCTTATCATCACATTTTTTCCTCTTTATTGATTCAATGATAAAGTCAACTGCAGAAAATAGGAATAAAAAAGTAACTTTCAAAATGCATTGAACTTGCATCCTTGTCTGTCATCGACAATGCTTGTCTATCATAGACAACTCTTGACTATCATAGACAATGCTTGTCTATCAGAGATAAGGCCTATCATAGACAATGATTGACAATCATAGACAATACTTGACTATCGTAGACAATGCTTGTCTGTCATAGAAAATACTTGTCTGTCATAGACAATGCTAGACTATCATAGACAATTCTTGACTATCATAGACATAGACAATGCTTGTCTATCATAGACAATTCTTGACTATCATAAACATAGACAATGCTTGTCTATCATAGACAATGCTTGTCTATCGTAGACAATGCTTGACTATCATACACAATGCTTTTCTGTCATAGACAATGCTTGACTTACTAAAAGAAATGAAAAGATTCTTCAAAAATATTTTATAATACCATTGGCTCAGATAAATAAAGAAAAACAAAAATTTTGAAATAAAAAAAATATACTCAAGTAATTTTGTCATAAGGAAACAATAAATAATCATCTCTCTTAAGAAGAGGTATGCCTGTTGGGTGCCTTGTGGAGTGTCTTATGACACTCACAGAAACTCATTCTCAACCTTTTTTGCTTCTGTTCTTTGAACAAGAGAAACATGCCTTGGGCCAAGGAAAGTTAAAGCTACAAATGCTATTTTAAGCTTTTTTCCATTTTTTATCCCTTCTACATACTTCTTCATAGAACAATATGTATACATGAAGATCATTAAATAAGTTTCCAGACTTTTTTCGGATGGGTACTTTTATTGATAGTACACACATGAAACTCTAGCCCCCTTCGAAGTAATCTCCTCCGGCTGCAATGCACTTGTTGTACTGTTCCAACAACTTCTGGAAGGCTCCATGGAAGTCCACGTATCAGCATATCAATGACCTTCATCACAGCCTCTTTCATCTCCTCAATTGTCTCATAACGACAGACTCTGAGCTTAGGAAATAAGCAAAAGTCACAGGGAGCAAGGTCAGGACTATAGGGAGGCTGAGGAACTGTCTTGATGCCCGTCTTGGTCAAATAGTCTATGATAAGGATGGAGTTGTGGACTGGTGCATTGTCCTGGTGGAAATACCACTGACCCGATTTGAAGAGTGGTGGCCTCTTCCCAAAGAATCTCTTCCTGAACTCCCTTAAAACCTCAACGTAGTAACCCTAACCCTAACCCTAACCCTTTGGCCAATCGACTCTGGTGTATTGACTTTCTTACTCCTCCCACACTTCTCATCATCCGTCACAGACTCCCTGCCTTCCTTGAATCTATTATGCCACTCAAAAACTGATGCTTGATTCATGCAAAATGCTCCAAAAGCAGTGTGAAGTATTCCATACGTTCCTGTGGCATTTTTTCCAGGTTTTTGAAATTCACCAGCTGTGACAATCAGGCTTTAGGAGGGTGTATTCCAATTCCTGCTGTAGCTGTTGATTTGAACCTGAAATCCTAAAAATTGGTCGGTCATCTCATAAGATGTACAGCAATAAGATACTGAATCTTCAAGAGTCTACAACAATTTTAAATGCCCATACGAAAAAAAGTCTGGAAACTTATTGAAAGCACCTTGTAAATTGTTTTAACTTCTTTGTAGTCTTGAAAACAGTAGATATAGACATTGTAATTTGTAACTTTTTAAGATTTTCTGGAAGAATGATGAGTTAAATGCTCAGACACATGAAGAATTTTAGGAATAAACAAAGATCATTGTCAGCATCATTGTCAACAGCACAGATTCCTTTGACTCTGACAATGAGTCTTGATCAACTACTACTTTTGGTTGGTCCTCTAGACAGCATCTAGTGTCAACACAGAACTGATAAATGTAAGATTTTTCAAGTTGGCCAATACTGGTGTGTCCATGTGTAGGAGTCCATAGGAGAATGTTGATTATGAGTTCATCTGCACTTCTCTAGCAGTATTCAGCATGTCTTCTACATCTAACTTGGACACTTTGTGTAATGGGTGGTAAGTGGCCATTCAGGATTAAGCATTATTGTGTCATTCTTATCTAACTTTTTTTCTAAGCATTTTGTTAGAGTTCAAGTGGTGCAGCCATACAATAGTACTGACACAACCACAGCTTGAGAATTTTCATTTTCTTTTATTACAGAGATAAGATTTCCATATGATTGATAACCAGTCAATAGTAGTCTATGTTTTACTTATGTGTATGTTGATATTGCTCTAAAATTCTTTTGATTTTGGACACTGTTTTTAATAAAAATTTATCAACCAATGTCATACTATCAACTTGTTGTTTAAATTAGAAATAACCCACATTAAATTTGTCTCTCATTTTACCTGCTAGATACTGATGTCTCTGAATACAAAGTTTTCATTCAACTAACATTGAATTATAAACTTTGTGTTCCCTCTTATGCTTCATTTTGAGTCCTTTATGAATCTGTCTGGTACATAAAATCTGTAGCCAATGTCAAAGATGCTGTAAAAATTCACAGTGAAGTTACAAATGATAAGAATTATTAACAGTGAAAAGAACTTAGCTTAAACCAAATATGTTATCAATCTTGAATTTGCAAATAGACATAAGAATGTTTTGCAAGTCAGTAAACAAAGTCAAAGATTCCAGATTCATGCATAAGTAAATTCACAAGTGTTACTTGCAGATTTTATCAGGAAAAGATTTTTTTATCAGGCCGAATCTCATCAGAAATTAAAAGATCACCATTTGCATCACAACCTAGAGAAGTGGCATCACTTGTTTGGTTGAAGAATTTCCTTTAACAAAATTATTTGATAACACAATTAGTTGAGTTGAAATATTTTGCATTTAAAACTGTTTAGTGGCTGGTCTAACTAACAATGTTAAGAAGAGCAGAATAACCTTAAAAAGAACAAAAGAATAATTGACAGTTCTATGAATAATAGAATGACTATAGAAATAATAACACTCTGTTGACAGTGCTGTGAATATGCTGACCCTACCCCCCCTACAGAGAGATACTACCCCCCCATCCCACAAATACAAAGAGGTGCTCTTAGTAGAATATTAAACTGCATTTGATGGTAAGGCTCCAGTTTTGAAGATCTGGGGAGTGTGAAGTACCTCTTCATTGCCATTATTTCTAGGTCTACTCTAACCTGGAGTGGGAGGATCTATTAGGGTCCCATCTTGGGGTCAAATAGATCTGTTTGCAAAATATTTATATTAGATATGAATATGTGATATCATATAACTGTGCAGGAAATCTTTTAAGAAACAACTACACAAAAATATGTAGATACAAATGTAAAAGTTATGCTATTCCCTAACCTTGAGGAATAAAATAACCCTAAACAGGTTGATATGCCATTAAAATCAATCAGTCATTTAAAAAATAATAGAATAACAGTGTTAAGAATAACATATTAAATACAATTAAATTATAAGAATAGCAGAATAATTCTAAAAAAAATAACTAATAGTGTTAAGAATAAAAGAATAATTATAAGAAAAGTCGAATAATAGTGCTAAGAATAACAGAATAACTGTAAGAAAACTAAAAGAATAAAAAACAAATAAAACTAAACAGTATGAAGAAAAATAGATTAACAGAATAACCATAGAACTGTAGAATAGATTTAAGAATCAGGTTCAAATGTTTCTTTCTATCTAGTCTTCTTAAATATGGCTGAAAAACAGATTTAACAGGAAAATGAAATTTTACATGAAGATCTAAGCTCTAAGATGAAACATCAGTCAAGTTTTCTATTAAGTCTTAAGGACAAAAAGAGTTTGTACTAAACAAAGATCGTCATTCATTTTTTTCACTAAATAGAATGGATGGAAAAAACTCAGTCTCTAATGAAATGGAGTCTCAATTGGCATTAAACATTTTCAACTTGGAGGTCAGAAATATATTTTTTTTAAATTATGGAAATTTCTTCACTCAAAATTTACTTGTAACAAATGATAACTTATTCTTTATTACTACACCATTTCTAGTATATATATATATGTGTATATATACATGTATATATGTATATATATATACATGTATATATATATATATATATATATATGTATATATATATATATATACATGTATATATATATATATATATATATATATATATATAATACCCAAAACCGCATAGAACCCAAAATTGACAACATCCTTAGGAAAAACCAAAATGGCTTCCGAAGAAATAGATCCATGACCTCACAAATATTAACCATCCGTAAAATCCTTGAAGGCGTATGGGCAAAAAACCTCCAGGTGACATGACTATTTGTCGACTTCACCAAGGCTTTCGATTCCATTCACAGAGGGAAGATGGAACAAATCCTACTAGCATATGGCCTACCTAAAGAAACCGTAGCAGCAATAACGATTCGCTATAGAAATACCAAAGTGAAAGTATGTTCACCGGATGGAGACACAGAATACTTCGACATTGTAGCAGGAGTACTACAAGGGGACATGCTAGCTCCATACCTCTTTATCATCTACCTAGACTACGTGCTTAGATCATCGATCAATAAAATCAGAGAAAACGGCTTTGAGCTGATAAAGAAAAGAAGCAGAAGGTACCCAGCAAAAACAATTACCGACACCGACTACGCCGATGACATAGCAATACTGGCAAATACGCCCAACCAAGCCAAAACACTACTGCATAGTTTGGAACGAGCCGCCGCAGGCATTGGCCTCCATGTCAATGCACACAAAACTGAATATATGTGCTTTAATCAAGCAGGTGACATTTCAACACTAAAGGGAAACTCTCTGAAATTGGTAGACAAATTCACCTACCTAGGAAGCATTGTCTCATCAACTGAAGAAGGCATGGACAGCTATCGATAAGCTATCAATCATATGGAAATCAGACCTGACTGATAAAATGAAACGCAGTTTCTTCCAGGCAGCGGTCATATCGATACAACTGTATGGATGCACCACTTGGACGCTAACAAAACAGCTGGAGAAGCAGCTAGACAGCAATTACGCATGAATGTTGCGAGCAATATTGAATAAGTCCTGGCGGCAACACCCCACAAAGCAGCAACTATACGGCCATCTGCCTCCCATCATGAAAACTATCCAAGTTAGACGAACCAGACATGCAGGACAGTGCTGGAGAAGCAGAGACGAGCTCATAAGTGATGTACTCCTATGGACCCCCACATATGGCCGAGCAAAAGCAGGAAAACCAGCTAGAACATACATGAAGCAGCTATGTGAGGATACGGGATGTAGCCCTGAAGACCTGCCAGAGGTGATGAACAATAGGGAAAAGTGGCGAGAGAGGGTCCGGGATATCTGTGCTAGCAGCATGACATGATGATAATGATGATATATATATATATATATCGATGTAACACAGTAAAAATGGCACATTCTAGCAAGATTCTTACTGGTATATTAAATTGTTCCAACACGCAATTTAATGCTAATTGTGTGGGGTCTGAGTCCACACTCACCAAATCATTCTAATTTTCCAAGAGAGATCATTATTAAATTTCAATAATGGAGTACCTCCCCTTAAATATTTGTTTGCAAATAATCTAAATTCTGCAAATTGTATGAAATGTGACATTATTATGCTTCTATTGGCATAATAGTTAGAGTGTTCACCAATAGTCCGGGAGACTGATCCAGGTCGAGTCATACCAAAAACTCAAAAAATGGTACTTGATGCTGCCTTGCTTAACACTCAGTACTATAAGGTACAGATCAAGAGTAAGGTGGAACAATCCAGGGAATGGAGTAGTGCCTTCCCCTCCAGTTCGGTGTGGTAGCTATTGAAAGGAGAGCCTTTGGGTCGCCCTTGACTATGGTCGCCAACTTTATTTTACTTATAAACAAATACATTTGTGTGATTTTCACTTCTATTTATCTTTGCCTTTGGCGGGTGTGTGTGAAAATTTCATTGAAATTATTATTAGAATGAATACTTTTCAATTCACCTGAAAGTCTTAGAAGAGGCTTTTATTTCTCATTTTTGTTGTATTTCCCAGCAGCTGAACTGAACCTCTCATTCTCTTATCTTCTAAGCTATATCAATCAACAAATTACAAATTCAGGACTGAAAAAACAACAAAATATGCCTAATTGCTGTTACTACAATGTTTCCCTGTTATAACAAAATATTGAAAGCAACATACATTTAATATTCCTTCTTTTGTTGTATAACCGAAATACAAATACAAGAGGAAAAATAATCAAACATAATTTACGAACTTCAAGGAAGGAACGAACACACTTCTTTATAAAAATATATCTCTCACACTTTATTCTCAAAAGGGTTGATGTTTCTGTGATGTGTGAGAGATGGGTGGAGAGACATATATTAAGAGAGAGGACTTCTTCCCATATCTTCTTCCAGGAGCCAGGGGGTGCCAACCCCCTTGTAAGCTTGTCAGATACGCCTCTACTTGGCTGCGTGTGCTCCGCTTGACAGCGATTTTCTGCACTCTGTCCAAATCTGACCACGTGGTTCTCATCACGTGGTCTCCTTCCGGTTACATACTTGTTTGACCTAAGTGACCAGACGTGCTGTCATCTTCCTGTTTACTAATCAAAATGTGACAGCTTGCCAAAGTACACGGGATCTCTAGGAACAAACAGAAAATCCATGTCATATGTTGTTTAACACATTTCTTACTAATTACAATTATTGTTTTTGGTTTATACATAATTAATCAGCGTATATGATCAATATATTTTAACTGTTCACTCCCTGTATATTCTGAATATTATGGAAACTTATTGCCATTAATTAACCAAATTCTCTGTTTTAATTACTTCCATTATTATCTCACTCATTGTACCTAGTCAATTTAGAGCAAGTTTTTATGAATCAAATATCCATAATTTTATCATAATTTCATATTGTTTAATATAAATAAAATATTTTTAATTTAGGTTTTAAACTATTATTTGTTAAAGTAGAGTAAAAACTGCAATAAGTTAGATATGTATTTTCTAATATATAGAAACCAATAAAATATGAATTGCTCTTTTAGTGGGCTTAGAATATATTGACTGTATCCTTTGTAGAGGAGGTAGACACTGCAAAAAAATGGGTATTCTGGGTATGACACTGCATCTGGTGGTGAGGTTCTAGGTTTGGGGAGTGTAGAGTACCTTTTCATTGCCATTACTTCCAAGAGAGATAGTACTTGTTGGGGTTTCATCTATGAGTCAAATTATTTGTATTAGATTGGAATACTTGATATCATATAACTGTAGCAAAAAATTCATGAAACTACACAAAAAATATTAGTTGTCAAAATTTCTGAGACGAAGCTTGTTGATTTTTATCATTAAGAGTTTTCGGACAATTGTCTTCATCTTTATTGTTATTTCTACGATGAACTCAGGAACCTTCAAGGAACTTCGAACTACGTCCTTTATTGAATCCATGGGGGTCGCCTGTTCTGATTCTGTTAGCCATAACTGGGTACAAGTGTTAAGTATTCCTGTATTGTTACTTGCCTGTAGTGAGGATCGAACCTGCAACCTCCAGATGATTGTCTCCTTAAAAGCTTAGGGAACCAACGCCTATAATCATTACACCATGTGTCCTGCTGGACATGTTGAAGTTCCGTGAAGGTTCCCGAGTTCGACAAACACCTGAAGAAGGCCAGAGGACATATCGGTTGAAACGTTGTGGAAATAACAATAAAGATGAAGACATTTCTCCGAAAACCCTAAATGATAAAAAAATATTAATGTAAATGTAGAAAGTACACAATTTCTGTAACTTCTAGTATTATATAATTAAGGAATGGTTTTTTATTCATTTTTCATTAATTATATATCATCATTCAGTTTGGTTGGGCTTTGAACTATTTGGGTTAAGAGTTCAAGTGCGTAGTCAATTGGTGCAGTTTACGCTCGTACGCAAAGGATATGACAATCAACATTGTCATAATAAACCCCAGAGTGGAAATGTGGCTGGGGTGTGGATGACATCATGCCCAGAAGAGAGGGGCTGAGAATTTCGAATATTTTAAAAATGATACAGTTGAGTTCCAACCATGGTGTTGAGAAGTTGGGGTCCAACCATGGTGTTGAGAAATCAAGATTGGATCACAAGATATGCCGAATGTTGGGGTGTTGTTAGCATAGTATGATTATGAAAGACTTTTAAGAATTGTCTCTCTCTTCATGTCGAAGAACCGAAGTCAGAAATTAATAAATGGTTCATACCTGAACAATGGAGTCGCTTGTGTATTTGTATTATGGCTATATAACACTAGGCATAAAATAATTCCAGACGAGTTGATATGCCATTAAAATCAATCAATCAAATATAAAGATGATTTAATGGAACTACCCAAACCAGTCATTGCATATACAAACTAATAAAAATAGAATTACAGAAAACTTGCCTCAAAATGTCTGTAGAAACTCCAAAATTTCTGAAAAAAAAACCTAGACAAATTTGAAATAAGTTCCTTATATACTTGAAGATTTTAATTTTACAAATGACCTTAAAATTCGCTTTAACATTAATATGCACAATAATTCCAACCGAAATTAAACTTTCAAATTGAAGTCATAATAATTTCTGAGGAACTGATATCATCAATAATTTTTTTAAAGTAGTTTTAATGATCAAATGAAAGCATTAGAAATTTGGGATACAAACATATTTTGCAATCAGAAAGAAGGATCAATTGAAAAGTTATTCAAAGTTAAGAATTTCAACAAATATCTGATTCTATTTGGGATTCTTCTTAATCTGAAACAACCATCCACCAAATACTCATTAAACACAATTGCTTGATTTCAGGGATTAATATTAGACTTAGTATGACTAATGTGTTACAATTCAAGTATGTAAATCTAAAATGTTGAGATGAAAATAGATTCCCAAATTTCAGCCAGAAGATCAGCATTTGTTTTAGTTAACAAAATAATGAACTTCACCATTCCAGCAACTCAATGAGTTAAAAGAAAGCAAAAAACTGGATAATTACCAGGACTCAAGCAAAGAAATAATAGCAATACCAATAATAGTCTGAGACCTTGGAACAATTGTTATATGGTCATCTACAGCATCACAACGACACAATAATTAAGACACAGTGACAAAGACAGACGCACGCAATGACAAAGGTGCAATGATAATGTCGCACGCAGGAAGACGCAGGATGTGATAAAGACGCAGGAAGACTTCTTTATAAAAATATTTACCTCTCACTTTATTGCAAGGGTTTGAAAGGGTTGTTCCAGGGTTGCATGTGAGAGGAAGCTGGAGACCAAACATAAACTGTAATATTTTGACCCCACTGTTATGACCATCACGTTGTGTCTTTCTTGTTCTCTTGATGCTCAACCGGAGGCCTAGGGGCTCACTCTGCTGTGTGATGGCTTTCTTTATTGCATCTTATCAGCATCTTCTCCGGACCTCAGCTCATCAGGGCCCCAGGCCCCTTCAGCCTGGTTTGGCTTTCCCTACCACTCTTTTCTCCACTGGAACTCGAACTCTCTGGCTCGTCGAACCCAACTGCCAACTGTCCCTGCCACTGCCAACTGCCTCAAGTTCCGTCTTGACTGCATTATATAATAGTTCAACGCCTACACGATCGCCCACTTGATCTTTGAAATCGAATGTTTAATCGTCATCAAGCGGAAATAACTGTCATGCAGTTCACAGGTCACTCTCTTCCGGTGCATCAGTCTATGAGTGTATCATGGGCTTTACCTTGTCCCATTTCATCAGCCAATTTCCGCCCACGCGATTTCCTCTCCTAACTGCCATTGGAATGTGTCACTTCCTTCCGGTGCATCACCTTGGAATAGCATTTTTTGGGCCGGGTCGAAGGTCAAAACATAACACAATCCCAAAGAACTGGTAGAATTGAAGATCCATGAAGATGTGAGACCATTCAGACCACAAAACAACTGAGATTAGCAAGAATATTAAGAAGAGTACTGGAGAGTGGAGGAGACTTGTTGTCACTTGGACTCCAGTGAAGGCTATCAGCTAATTCTGGTGTAAAAATATGCTAATGATAATAATAATAATAATAATAATAATAATAATAACCATCCCAGCTGATCACAGAATATAATTAAAAGAAAGCAAAAAGAGAGATAAGTACCAAGACCTTGCTAAAGAACGAAAAAAACTATGGAACATGAAGATGACAGTGATACCTATTGCACTTGAAACAATCTCTAAAGGATTGGTAAAGGGACTGGAAGACTCGGAAATAAGAGATCAAGTAGAGACCATCTACACTACAGCATTATCAAGATTGGCCAGAATTCTGAAAAGAGTCCTGGAGACTTGAGGAAACTTGCTGTCACTCAAACTCCAGTGGAAAACCATCAGCTAATGCTGGTGGGAAAAACTCTCAAAGGAGTAATAATAATAATAATCTGGACCTTATCAGAGAACTGAAAAAAAAAACTATGGAGCATGAAGCTGACAGAGATATCAAACAGAAATGGAGCCCTTAGAACAATCCCAATGAATCAGGAAATCTGGGGAGGGATTAAAATCATTCAGACCACAGCACTGTTAAAATAGTCTTGAATACTGAGAAGAATCCTGGAGATCAAAGGAGAATTGTTATTACTTGGACTTGAATGAAGATCACCAGCTAGTGATGGTATAAAAACTTGCATAGAGTTTTTGTGTGAACATGCAAATATATAAAATAAGAAGAAGTGGAAAGAAAATCACTAATTGAAAATACCAGGTTATGATGGGATTCATGTCTTCTGGTTCAAGTGATTCAACCAGACATGAAAGATTTGACACAGTTAGACAAATGTCTGAAGAGATCCAAAAACATTTTCTGAATGGATGACAAAAGGGAAAAAACAACTCTAATCCAAAAATATACCAAAAAGTAACAATTTCAAGTCAGCTGATAACATGCCTGTTTATGATTGAAAATCCAAGCAGGACAGTTTGGTAAAGAAGTCTATTACGCACATGAGAGAGAGAGAGAGAGAGAGAGAGAGAGAGAGAGAGAGAGAGAGAGAGAGAGAGCTGAGAATTTACAAGGTGGGATCGAAAAGCATCAAGACCAAAGTTTTAATTTTTTAATTTTAAAATTTAATATTAAAATGAATGCACAGCCAAACAACTTATATTATAAAGTGATAATGTCTTGATGCCTAGATTGCTAGATTGAGAAATTTGACCAAATCATCACCCACCTACAACGGAGAAGGAGCAATACTGCAAACCCCAAAATTTAGGTTGATACTTGTTTTCTATACCAGGCCATTGGTCTAATCAGTAGAGTGTTTGCCAAAGGTCCGGGAGACCAGGGCTCAATCCCAAGTTGAGTCATACCAAAGACTCAAAAAATGGTACTTGATGCCACCTTGCTTAACACTCAGCATTATAAAGTAAGGATCAAGGGTAAAGTGGAGCTATCCAGGGAATGGAGTAGCACCCTCCCCTACACCTCAGTTTAGTAGCTATTGAAAAGGGAACCGTCAGGTTGCCCTCAACTACAGTCATCAATTTTACTTACTTGTTTTCTGCTGGCCACTGACTGTTTGATCCTTTTCAAAAATCTACAGCTGTTGTGGGACCATTTCTCACAACTTCTTGTGATTGACCTTTTGTCGTTGGTCCCACAGTTTGATACTAAGTTCACTGATGGTGGGAGGTAACATTACATTAAACACCTAATATATATGAATTGTCTTAAATTCTTTGCCAAAAACAAAAAAAGAAATTTAAAACTCTAATATGAATGCTAAAGATCTTCAGGAAAGATATTAGAATGAAATTTGGAGCTAAAGTGCTGAGGAACAAAAGAAAAAGCGAAATACCAGGTTTTGAACTATCTATTTGGAAATTATCAGAATGCCCAACGCAAAAGAAACATTAGATATTCTAAAAGATCTATCCAAGAATGGAGAAAATAGAGAAAAATGATGATGAGAAATACCTGTGAAAAACAAGAAAAATATTAAAAACTAAACAGAAATTTGATCAAAAAAAGTTTCCACCCAAGAGACAATATTGACCAATAATATGTATAAAGAAAAGAGGAAAGAAGAGGACTAAGAAACAACTTGAGGATCACACAAGGCAGAGAAAGAAAAGATTAATTACAACTAAAATTGGCCTGAGTCTGAATAGATGAACCAACAAAGAATTAGGAAAACTGATAATGAGAATCCTAAAATGAAGATACAAACAATTGAACAGATATTTCAGTAGATGCAAATGGCAAATGAAATGACAAACTGAAGAAAGGGCAAATGAAATGACAAACTGAAGAAAGGGCAAATGAAATGACAAACTGAAGAAAGGGCAAATGAAATGATAAAGTGAAGAAAGAGCAAATGAAATGATAAAGTGAAGAAAAGGCAAATGAAATGACAAACTAAAGAAAGGGCAAATGAAATGATAAACTGAAGAAAGGGAACTGAAATGATAAAGTGAAGAAAGGGCAAATGAAATGATAAATTGAAGAAAGGGCAAATGAAATGATAAAATGAAGAAAAGGCAAATGAAATGATAAAGTGAAGTAAAGACAAATAAATGACAAACTGAGGAAATGGCAAATGAAATGATAAACTGAAGAAAAGGCAAATGAAATGATGAAGTGAAGAAAAGGCAAATGAAATGACAAACTGAAGAAATGGCAAATGAAATGATAAAGTGAAGAAAGGGCAAATGAAATGATTAATTGAAGAAAGGGCAAATGAAATGATAAAGTGAAGAAAGGGCAAATGAAATGATAAAGTGAAGAAAAGGCAAATGAAATGATAAATTGAAGAAAGGGCAAATGAAATGATAAACTGAAGAAATGGCAAATGAAATGATGAAGTGAAAAAAAGGTCAAATGAAATAAATAACTGGAGAAAAGGCAAATGAAATGATAAACTAAAGAAAGAGCAAATGAAACGATAAAGGGAAGAAAAGGCAAATGAAATGATAAAGTGAAGAAATGGCAAATGAAATAATAAACTGAAGAAAGGGCAAATGAAATGATAAACTGAAGAAAGGGCAAATGAAATGATAAAGTGAAGAAAGGGCAAATGAAATGATAAAGTGAAAAAAAGGGCAAATGAAATGATAAAGTGAAGAAATGGCAAATGAAATGAGAAACTGAAGAAAGGGCAAATGAAATGATAAACTGAAGAAAGGGCAAATGAAATGATAAAGTGAAGAAAGGGCAAATGAAATGATAAAGTGAAAAAAAGGGCAAATGAAATGATAAACTGAAGAAAGGGCAAATGAAATGATAAATTGAAAAAAAAGCAAATGAAACGATAAAGTGAAGAAAAGGCAAATGAAATGATAAACTGAGGAAAGGGCAAATGAAATGATAAACTGAAAAAAGGGCAAATGAAATGATAAAGTGAAGAAATGGCAAATGAAATGATAAAGTGAAGAAAGAGTAAAAAAAATGATAAACTGAAGAAAGGGCAAATGAAATGATAAAGTGAAAAAAAAGTTCAAATGAAATGATAAAGTGAAGAAAGGTCAAACGAAAGAATAAACTGAAGAAAAGGCAAATAAAATGATAAAGTAAAGAAAGTTCAAATGAAATGATAAAGTAAAGAAAGGGCAAATGAAACGATAAAGTGAAGAAAAGGCAAATGAAATGATAAAAGGAAGAAAAGGCAAATGAAATGATAAACTGAAGAAATGGCAAATTAAATGATAAACTGAAGAAAGGGCAAATGAAATGATAAACTGAAGAAAGGGCAAATGAAATGATAAAGTGAAAAAAGGGTCAAATGAAATGATAAACTGGAGAAAAGGCAAATGAAATGACAAACTAAAGAAATGGCAAATGAAATGATAAAGTGAAGAAATGGCAAATGAAATGACAAACTAAAGAAAGGGCAAATGAAATGATAAAGTGAAGAAAGGGCAAATGAAATGATAAACTGGAGAAAAGGCAAATGAAATGACAAACTAAAGAAAGGGCAAATGAAATGATAAAGTGAAGAAATGGCAAATGAAATGAAAAACTGAAGAAAAGGCAAATGAAATGATGAAGTAAAGAAAGTTCAAATGAAATGATAAAGCGAAGAAAGGGCAAATGAAACGATAAAGTGAAGAAAAGGCAAATGAAATGATAAACTGAGGAAAGGGCAAATGAAATGATAAACTGAAGAAATGGCAAATTAAATGATAAACTGAAGAAAGGGCAAATGAAATGATAAACTGAAGAAAAGGCAAATGAAATGATAAAGTGAAAAAAGGTCAAATGAAATGATAAAGTGAAGAAAGGGCAAATGAGATGATAAACTGGAGAAAAGGCAAATGAAATGACAAACTAAAGAAAGGGCAAATGAAATGATAAAGTGAAGAAATGGCAAATGAAATGACAAACTAAAGAAATGGCAAATGAAATGATAAAGTGAAGTAAGGGCAAATGAAATGATAAAGTGAAGACAAGGCAAATGAAATGATAAACTGAAGAAAAGGCAATTGAAATGATAAATTGAAGAAATGGCAAATGAAATGAAAAACTGAAGAAAGGGCAAATGAAATGATAAAGTGAAGAAAGGGCAAATGAAATGATAAAGTGAAGAAAGAGCAAATGAAATGATTAACTGAAGAAAGGGCAAATGAAATGATAAATTGAAGAAAACGGAAATGAAATGATTAACGGAAGAAAGGGCAAATGAAATGATAAAGTGAAGAAAAGGCAAATGAAATGATAAACTGAAAAAGGGGAAATGAAATGATAAAAGGAAGAAAAGGCAAATGAAATGATAAACTGAGGAAAGGGCAAATGAAATGATAAATTGAAGAAGGAGCAAATGAAACGATAAAGTGAAGAAAAGGCAAATGAAATGATGAAGTGAAAAAAAGGGCAAATGAAATGATAAAGTGAAGAAAGGGCAAATGAAATGATGAAGTGAAGAAATGGCAAATGAAACGATTAAGTGAAGAAAAGGCAAATGAAATGATAAAGTGGAGAAAAGGCAAATGAAATGATAAAAGGAAGAAAAGGCAAATTAAATGATAAACTGAAGAAATGGCAAATTAAATGATAAACTGAAGAAAGGGCAAATGAAATGATAAACTGAAGAAAGGGCAATTGAAATGATAAAGTGAAAAAAAGGTCAAATGAAATGATAAAGTGAAGAAAGGGCAAATGAAATGATAAACTGGAGAAAAGGCAAATGAAATGACAAACTAAAGAAAGGGCAAATGAAATGATAAAGTGAAGAAAAGGCAAATGAAATGTCAAACTAAAGAAAGGGCTAATGAAATGATGAAGTGAAGAAAAGGCAAATGAGATGATAAACTGAAGAAAGGGCAAATGAAATTATAAACTGAAGAAAAGGGAAATAAAATGATAAACTGAAGAAATGGCAAATTAAATGATAAACTGAAGAAAGGCCAAATGAAATGATAAACTGAAGAAAAGGCAAATTAAAAGATAAAGTGAAGAAAGGGCAAATAAAATGATAAAATTAAGAAAAGGCAAATGAAATGATAAAGTGAAGAAAAGGCAAATGAAATGATAAAGTGAAGAAATGGCAAATGAAATAATCAACTGAAAAAAGGGCAAATGAAATGACAAACTGAAGAAAGGGCAAATGAAATGAAAAACTGAAGAAAAGGCAAATGAAATGATAAAGTGAAGAAAGGGCAAATTAAATGATAAATTGAACTAAAGGGCAAATGAAATGATAAAATAAAGAAAGGGCAAATGAAATGATAAAGTGAAGAAAAGGCAAATTAAATGACAAACTGAAGAAAGGGCAATTGAAATGATAAAGTGAAGAAAGGACAAATGAAATGATAAATTGAAGAACGAGCAAATGAAATGATAAAGTGAAGAAAAGGCAAATGAAATGACAAACTGAAGAAAGGTCTCATGAAATGATAAAGTGAAGAAAGGGCAAATGAAATAATAAATTGAAGAAAGGGCAAATGAAATGATAAAGTGAAGAAAAGGCAAATGAAATGACAAACTGAAGAAAGTTTAAATGTAATGATAAATTGAAGAAAAAGCAAATGAAATGATTAACTGAAGAAAGGGCAAATGAAATGATAAAGTAAAGAAAAGTCAGATGAAATGATAAACTGAAGAAAGGGCAAATGAAATGATAAAGTGAAGAAATGGCAAATGAAATGAGAAACTTAAGAAAACGGAAATGAAATGACAAACTGAAGAAAGAGCAAATGAAATGATAAACTGAAGAAAAGGCAAATGAAATGATAAATTGAAGAAATGGCTAATGAAATGAAAAACTGAAGAAAAGGCAAATGAAATGATAAAGTGAAGAAAGGGCAAATGAAATGATAAACTGAAGAAAAAGCAAATGAAATGATTAACTGAAGAAAGGGCAAATGAAATGATAAAGTGAAGAAAAGGTAAATGAAATGATAAACTGAAGAAAGGGCAAATGAAATGATGAACTGAAGAAAAGGCAAATGAAATGATAACTTGAAGAAAGGGCAAATGAAATGATAAAGTGAAGAAAAGACATATTAAATGATAAAGTGAAGAAAAGACAAATGAAATGACAAGCTGAAGAAAGGGCAAATGAAATGATAAAGTGAAGAAAAGGCAAATGAAATGATAAAAGGAAGAAAAGGCAAATGAAATGATAAAAGGAAGAAAAGGCAAATGAAATGATAAACTGAGGAAGGGCAAATGAAATGATAAATTGAAGAAAGAGCAAATGAAAAGATAAAGTGAAGAAAAGGCAAATGAAATGATAAAGTGAAAAAAATGGCAAATGAAATGATAAAGTGAAGAAAGGGAAATGAAATGATAAAGTGAAGAAAAGGCAAATGAAATGATAAACTGAAGAAAGGGCAAATCAAATGTTAAAGTGAAGAAAAGGCAAATGAAATGATAAAAGAAAGAAAAGGCAAATGAAATGATAAACTGAAGAAATGGCAAATGAAATGATAAAGTGAAGAAAGGGCAAATGAAATGATAAACTGAAGAAAGGGAAATGAAATGATAAAGTGAAAAAAAGGTCAAATGAAATGATAAAGTGAAGAAATGGCAAATGAAATGAGAAACTTAAGAAAACGGAAATGAAATGACAAACTGAAGAAAGGGCAAATGAAATGATAAAGTGAAGAAAAGGCAAATGAAATGTCAAACTGAAGATAGGCAAATGAAATGATAAAGTGAAGAAAAGGCAAATGAAATGATAAACTGAAGAAAAGGCAAATGAAATGATAAAGTGAAGAAAGGGCATATAAAATGACAAACTGAAGAAAAGGGAAAATGAAATGATAAAGTGAAGAAAGTGCAAATGAAACGATTAAGTGAAGAAAAGGCAAATGAAATGATAAAGTGGAGAAAAGGCAAATGAAATGATAAACTGAAGAAAACGGAAATGAAATGACAAACTGAAGAATGGGCAAATGAAATGATAAAGTGAAGAAAAGGCAAATGAAATGACAAACTGAAGATAGGCAAATGAAATGATAAACTGAAGAAAGGGCAAATGAAATGATAAACTGAAGAAAAGGCAAATGAAATGATAAAGTGAAGAAAGGGCAAATAAAATGACAAACTGAAGAAAGGGCAAATGAAATGATAAAGTGAAGAAAGGGCAAATGAAATGATAAAATTAAGAAAAGGCAAATGAAATGATAAAGTGAAGAAAAGGCAAATGAAATGATAAAGTGAAGAAAAGGCAAATGAAATGATAAACTGAAGAAATGGCAAATGAAATGATAAATTGAAGAAAGAGCAAATGAAATGATAAAGTGAAGAAAAGGCAAATGAAATGATCAACTGAAGAAAGGGCAAATGAAATGACAAACTGAAGAAAGGGCAAATGAAATGACAAACTGAAGAAAAGGCAAATGAAATGATAAAGTGAAGAAAGGGCAAATGAAATGATAAAGTGAAGAAAGGGCAAATGAAATGATAAAGTGAAGAAAAGGCAAATGAAATGACAAACTGAAGAAAGGTCACATGAAATGATAAAGTGAAGAAAGGGCAAATGAAATGATAAATTGAAGAAAGGGCAAATGAAATGATAAAGTGAAGAAAAGGCAAATGAAATGACAAACTGAAGAAAGTTCAAATGAAATGATAAAGTGAAGAAAGGGTAAATGAAATGATCTTTGCAAAGAAATTATGATGCTTTACAAAAATACAAAAGCAATTGTTAACTCACTTAATGGAGACACAGATTTCTTTGACATTGTCACTGGTATTTTGCTAGGAGATATATTAACACATATTTGTTTATACTCTACCTAGATTACATACTTCAATCATCCATTGATTTTATAAAAGTAAATGGTTTCACAGTGAAAAAGGCAAGTAGCAGACAATATCCTTAAAAACTATGACAGACCCAGGCTACACAGATGATATAGCACTTCACATGAATACACCAGCCTAAGCCAAATCCTTACAGCACAGCTTAAAGCAAGCAGCAGGAGGTACTGGACTCTATGTGCACACAAATAAAACAGAGTTCATGAGTTTTAAATAAGAAGGGACCATATCTACTCAAAGTGGCAAGTCTCCAAAATTAGTGGACCAGTTCACATACCTTGGTTGCAATATCTCATCGACTGAAAGTGATGGATCTCAGCATATGTCTAGGAACATCATGGACTGCTATTGACAAGTTATTGATCACGTAGAAATCTAATCTATACAATAAAATAAATTGAAATTTCTTCCATGCTGTAGTTGTGTCTGTACTACTACATGGATGCACCACATGGACACTAACAAAATACATTGAGAAAAAGCTTGATAGGAACTACACAAGAATGCTGCATTCTGTCTTGAACAAATCATGTAAGCAGCACTCAACAAAACAGCAGCTGGACAGCCCCCAGCCTCCTATCTCACAAACTATTCAATTAAGACATGCAGGTTACAGTTGTAGAAGTAAGGATGAAATCACAAGTGATATTCTCTTATGGACTCCTGCTCATGGATGCGCCAATATTAGCTGACCAGCAAAGACTTACATCAGCTCTGTTTGGACATAGGATACAACCTAGAAGACCTACCAGGAGCAATGGGTGATAGGGATCGATGGTGAGAGCGAGTTAGAGAACTCTGTGCTACTGCTGATGATTATGATGATATGCAGGAAGTATAATCTGTCTAAAAGAATGAAAACCAAAATCCTCAGGGGATTGTAGATTTCAAACGGTTCACACAATCAAGATCATCCAACCAACAACATTACTAAAAACAATCAGAATACTGAGGAGTGTGCTGAAGTACACATGGAACTTGCTGTCACTTGTATAACCTACCAGTTACAACATGTGAAAACTCAAATATCAATATTGAAGAAGGCAGCATTTGGTTTTGAAACTTGGAGTGAAAATAACACACCTGCATATTTTTTAATATATCAAGAATAGATTTGATTGAAATTCTGGAGGAAGGACATTGGACATGACAGATAGAGAAATGAACATGCACTCCTTGATCAAATTCAGTGTCCCATTCTTTATTACTAGAAGATTATTAAATATGACAGACACCAGAGGAAGGTTAGAGAGCAGAATAGCTGAAACCATTATAATAGAGGACACTGGTCCCAAAGAATCAATGTTTAAAAATAGCCCCAAATTTCTACCGATAGAATTTGGCACTGTTGTATGCGTCTTTAGTCTGCAAATTCATCAAATTTGTACAGGTTATCTTCATTGTTTTTCTCTTTTTACAGAATTTATGGATCCTTTACTAATGCATCAACTATTAGTCAGCATTTAGTCAAACGCAGCAGAAAATATTTTGAGATTATTCTTTATTTCTCATCTGTGCTGTTTACTAATGGCCATAGACTGATGGTCTGAGTTAGTTGGGTGAAAAGTAACTAAAACTAACGATGAAAGAAATACTTGCCAAAAATCAATAATGCTTGATAATACTTTCTAAAAAATCAAGATGATATGATTATCTTTTAATAATGGTTGTAAACCAACAGTTTCATTTGTTCGTTGGTTGGTTTGAAGGTTTTATGGCGTGTCAAACCTTGCTGGGTTATTTAATGCAGAAGTCAACATTTTTAAAGCAATTATATAGATTCAAGTATCTAATAATAATTATTATTTGTAAACAGTTATAGCTTCAACTATTAATACAAATAATTTGCACACAGTTATATGGTTTCAACTGTAAATAACACTCTGTAAAACAACAGTTATACGGCCTCTTACCTTGTATCTCACAAACCATCCAAGTAAGACAAACTAGACATGCTGGGTGCAGCTGTGGAAATATGGATAAATTCATAAACGATGTTCTCCTATGGACTCCTACACATGGACACACCAGTGTTGGCTGACCAGTAAAAACTTCCATTCATCAGCTTTGTCCAGACACTGTCTAAAGAACTTATCTGAAGTGATGACAAATAGTGCTGTATAGCTATGACCACTATACATACACATATGCATGCAGAAACATAATGACGCAATGAAGACAAGCGGACACAGGTCTTTAGAAAAATATACCTCTCACTTTATTGAAAGGGTTGTGTGTGAGAGGGAGTTGGAGACTGAATAGAACTGCAACATACTGACCCCCACTCTTATGGCCATAACAGTGTTTCTTTCCTGTTCTCCTGGGCTGCTCAACCGGGGGCCTGGGGGCCCAGCCTTTCTGGGACATGTTCTCATTCCAGCATCTTCTCTCCAACTGATCTGAGGCTCTGAACTCCAACTGCTCAATCGGGGGTCCTAAGGGCCCCCTCTGCTGGGTGCTGGTTTGCTCTACAGCATCTTATCTCTAACTGACCTGAACTTCCTGTCACCGGGGTTATATAACAATTTGACACCCACCTACTTCCTGCGAGCATCACAATTTCGCACTCAATTCAACCCCTCGACAGTCAAGGTTATATTCTGATATTCCTCTACTGGATGCACCTATTATTTACACAGGTGCATTTCTTCTTTTGACTACTTGGCCAGGTTGGAGGTCAATATGCAACAATAGGGACAGATGGTAAGAGAGAATCAAGGGAATCTTTGCTATCAGCCCATTTTGAGGAGGAAGATGAATATAAATAATTTATACATAATTATATGATTTCAAGTAACAATTCCAATATAATAATAATAATAATAATCATTTGTTTGTATACAGTTGTATGGGTTACTATGTCAACAGGACTTAGAATATGCTAACTGTAACTTCTGCAGTGGGGTAAGATACCCCCAAAGAGGTATCCTGGGTATGACACCTAACTGTATCTGGTGGTGAGCCTCCAGTTTTGGAGCTCTGGGGATGGTGAAGTAACTCTTCATCACCATTACTCCCAGGACCACTCCAACCTGTCAGGGTTTCATCTATTGGTCAAATATATCCGTTTGAAAATGATTTGTATCAACAGAAATTCTTGTAACCATATAATAGTGTACAAACAAATGATTATAAATAAAAAAAAAGTAATTAAAAAAGATTGCAATTGAATTTTAGAAATTTAGTTCTGGTTATAATAAAACAAATGAATCAAACTTCAGCATTCAATAACCCATAAGGAGTTGATATGCCATTAAATAAACCAAATAATCAGTATTAGAAAGGAAATAGTAAAAGAAAGGAATATTTTTGAAAAATTAAACCAAGTGGGATTGAATGAAAAGAGAAATTTTTATTAGTTTCTTGAAACCATCTAATTGCTTGAAATACTTAAAACCGTATAATTGTGTGCAAATTATTTGAATTGAATTGAAATATTTTATATGCTATAACTATGTGCAAACAAATAATTGTAGACAGATAAAAAAGTGCAATAAAAAAATTGTAATGGAACATTGAAAATAGTTGATTTCAATCAAACATTCAGAAATGAATCAAACAACACATTAAGAGTTATACTAATTGACAAAACCACATGTATTGTCCTAATGTGCACATATATTATCCGAGGGTGCATATGTATTACCATAGTGTAGCATTCAGGCTGGGGTGTCCATACCTCAGGCCTTTTTTTTTTTTTTTACAAATTCTTACCTGTTCAGAAACTTCACATCTAGTCAAGTGACTATTTCCATAGATCACTTTCTCAATGTGATATGAGAGGTCATAGAGATTTAATATAAATTTTGGCAGATGTTCTTCTTGATTTGAAACACTGGTACCACTCAAAACATTCTATATAGCTTAATACTTTTTGTTGTCTTGAAGCAACAGTAGAAAATTTTTAGTAAAAGTTCTTCCTAAACTCAATTGTAATATTTATATACAGCAGATGGTACCCTGCTAAGACTTCATGTTGAGTTCCCCATGCAAGATGTCTTTTGAGATATTGCTGTCATGCCAAGGATTTGCAATGTTTAGAATGTTGATCCAATCCAAGATGTCATTGTTTGGTATAGGATCCCTTCAGGAAATGTAGAGGATCTTGAGCATGTACAAGAGGGTCTTATAATTGTTGTCTCCTATGGTGAGTTGACTCCTTTGCAGAAGAACAGAAAGGCACTTGGGTTGTAATGGCTATTGTCATAAGAAATGGACATGGTGATCTGAATTCAAATCATAGAACAAAACTGTTTGCATCTCACATAATGCTAATATTCTTGAGAAAGAAAGAAATCCAATTATTCTACCTCCACTTATGGATAAATAGTAGGATAGACTAGGCTTTTTAACCTTAGTAAGACAACCAGTCTAGAAGAAGGAAAACTTGGAATTCAAAACCTGTTAAACTCTGTTTAAAAAGTGATCTTATGCCACATCCTGCTCATGCAGAAGGATATATATATATATATATATATATTGGCCTAGCGGTTAGAGTGTTCGCCAATGGCCCGGAAGACCTGGGTTCAATCTCAGGTTGAGTCATACCAAAGACTCAAAAAATGGTACTTGATGCCTCCTTGCTTGACACTCAGCATTATAAGGTACGAATCAAGGGTAAAGTGGAGCAATCCAGGGAAAGGAGTAGCGCCCTCCCCTACACCTTGGTGTAGTAGCTATGGAAAAGGGGAGTCTTCGGGTCACCCTCGACTATGGTCGCCAACTTTACTTTATATATATATATAGAGCAGTCAATAAGTTTCCAGACTTTTTTCATATGGGCATTTAAAATTGTTGTTGACTCTTGAAAATTCAGTATCTTATTGCTATATATCTAATGAGATGACTGACCAATTTTTATGATTTCAGGTTCAAATCAACAGCTACAGCGGCAATTGGAATACACCCTACTAAAGCCTGGTTGTCACAGCAGGTGAATTTCAAAAATGCAATCTGGATGTGAGGATACTTTAGAAGAACGATATGCAATAAAATTGTGTTTTAAACTTGGAAAAAATGCCACAGAAATGTATAGAATGCTTCAGACTGCTTTTGGAGCATCTTGCATGAATCGAGCATCAGTTTTTGAGTGGCATAAGAGATTCAAGGAAGCCAGGGAGTCTGTGAGGGATGATGAGAGGTGTGGGAGGAGTTAGGAAGTCAATACACCAGAGTTGATTGACCAAAGGGTAAGGCTTAAGGTTACTATGTTGAGGTTTTAAGGGAGTTCAGCAAGAGATTCCTTGGGAAGAGACCAGCACTCTTCAAATTGGGTCAGTGGCATTTCCAGCAGAACAATGCACCAGTCCACAACTCCATCCTTGACTCAGACTATTTGACCAAGATGGGCATCAAGACAGTTCCCCATCCTCCCTATAGTCCAGACCTTGCTCCCTGTGACTTTTGGTTATTCCCTAAGCTCAGAGGCTGTTGTTATGAGACAATTGAGGAGATGAAAGAGGCTGTGACGAAGGTCATTGACACGCTCACACAAGAGGACTTTCATGGGGCCTTCGAGAAGTTGTTGGAAGGATACAAGTGCATTGCAGCCAGAGGAGATTACATTGAAGGGTTCTAGAGTTTTATGTGTCCACTATCAATAAAAGTACCCATATGAAAAAGTCTAGAAACTTATTTAATGATCCTCGTATATATATATATATATATATATATATATATTGTCATCCACAGACAGACTGTTTCGTTCTATCAGAACTCTCCAATGTGGCTAGACACAAAGGACGCTCGGAGTTGGGATCGAAACCCGTCCAACTTTACGTTAGATTAAGTCTCAGACCTCTCGGCCACCGAGTGGACCACATTGGCTAAGGGATTTTTTAAGGTATTTATTCAACCTTCTTCAATATGACTAAATTAATGTATATATATATATATATATATATACATTAATTTAGTCATATTGCAGAAGGTTATATATATATATATATATATATATATATATATATACAAGTATTATTTCATATGTATTAAATTGTAGAAAAAATGCCTGAATATATATGAATTTGTAGCCTAATGAATAGAGGGTTCACCAATGATCCGGGAGACTGGGGTTCAATCCCAAAGACCCAAAAAATAGTACTTGATGTCACCTTGCTTAACACTCAGCATTATAAGGTATGGATCAAGGGTAAAGTGGAGCAATCCTGGGAATGGAGTAGCGCCTTCCCCTACATCTCAGTGTGGTAGCTATTGAAAAGAGAGCCTTCAGGTCACCCTTGACTGAAGTCACCAACTTTACACCCCCCTCAACTGGTATATACATGTATACATTTCTATATGTGTGAATGTTTGTATGTTTAGAAGATGTTGGCATATGGAACATCAATAGACTGCAGCCTAGTTAGCTGGAACTATAAAATACACTGACTGCACCTCTGTAGAGGGGTTAGACCTCCCCCCACAGCAAGTGTTTGCATATGATACCAAATCATCTGATGGTGAGGCTCCAATCCTGGAGCTTTGAAGAATGTGGAGTACCCCTAAATTGCCATTACTCCCAGTTCCACTGAGTGGTAGCACCTGATAGGGTTTTATCTAGTGGTCAAATAGCACTGTTGAATCATTTAACTGTATGCAAACAAATAAATGATTGTTAAATCAAATTGTTAGAGTTACATTGCAATACTTGAAATCATTTAACTGTGCACAAATAAAACTGTTGGTGTTAGTAATACTTAGAGCCATTTAATTGTATGCAAAAAAATGATTGATATTAAACAGAAATATTAGTGTTTGATAGAAATTCTTGAAACCATTTGACTCTGCACAAACAAATGAACTCTGCCTCGTTTAAAAATGTTATCAACAAACTATGCATTTACAAATGATATACATTTAATATAAATATATATGTATAAATAGGATCTGACATTAAATAACCTACAAGGGTTGATGTGCCATAAACCCAAACAATCAAACAATTAATTAATAGATGAAATATTATCACAAGACAAAAAAGTTTTCTTTAATCATTGTTTATTTGCAAATGTGGCTGACAAAGACAGAAACGTGGTTTGGTTTGGTTAGGTTTTATGGCATGTCAACCTTTGTAGGTTATTTAATGCCAAATCCATTTTTATACAAATAAACAGTTCTATTTCAAACAATTCAGTTTAGCATAACTAAGCAGTTTCCATGTGAAAACAGTTCTATTTCAAGCAGTTCAGTTTAGCATAAGTACACAGTCTAATTGTTAAAAACATTTCTAGTTCAAGCTATTCAGATTAGTCAAACAGTTCTAATTCAAACAATTCAGTTGAGTATAAGTATAGTTTTTGTTTACACACAGTTAAATGTCAAAACAGTTCTATTTCAAGCAGTTTAGTTCAGCATAAGTATGCAGTTTACATGTCAAAACAGTTCTATTTCAAATAATTCAGTTTAGTATAAGTATGCATTTTAGTTCTATTTGATCCATAGATAGGACCCTATCAGGTGCTATCACTCCGGGCCAGAGTGGTCCTGAAAGCAATGGCTATGAAGAGGTACTCTGCATTCCCCAAAGCTCCAGCATTTCTGGAACCTCATCATCAGATTGTTTAGTGTCATAATCAGGACACTCTTTGGGGGGGGGGTCTTACTCTTCTTCAGAGTTATAGTTGGAGTATTCTACAGCTCCAGCTAACTGGGCAAAGGAACAATATGATAAAATTTAGTTATTATCAAATAAAACAACATTAGTTCTGGAATTCTGGGAGTGTGAGATGGTCACATTATTCATTTTTTAATGTTTTTCAAATAGAATAACATTAGTTTATTAGTTTAAAGGAGAATTTTCTTCTTCTTCTTCTTCTTCTTCTTCTCATCATTATTATTATTATTATCTATTTATTATTTACTCTTTGAGAGTTTTTCACATCAGTGTCAGCTAATGGTCTTTCATTGGAGTTTGAGTGACAGCAAGTCTCCTCAATTCTCCAGGACTCTTGCCAGTATTCTGGCTGTTCTCAATAATGTTGTAGTTTGGATGGTCTCCACTCATACTCTTATTTCCAAATCTTCCAATCCCTTTAATAATTCTTTGGTGGCTGTACCAAGAGTACCAATTACAGTTAGTATAAATGTTACCTTCATGTTCCATAATTTTTTCAATTCCCTAGCAAGGTCAAGGTACTTATCCTTCTTTTCACTTTCCTTCAGTTTTATTCTGTGATCAGCCAGGACAGACAAGTCCACAATTTTGAAAGTTTTTTTTTTTTGTTGATTATTATAAGGTCTGGCCTTCTGGCCGAGATTAGGTGATCCGTTTGTATATCAAAGTCCCATAGGAGTTTATGTGTCCCATTCTCTAGGACAGATGTTGGGTTGTGTATATACCATTTGTTCATCTGGTCAAATTTCTTGCACATTTCCCAGTGGATTACCTTGCCCACCCAATCGTGTCTAGTCCTATACTCCTTCTGTGCCAATTTGCTGCATTTGCTTATGATGTGATTGATGGTTTCATCTCTATCACCACATAGCCTACATTTGCTATTTTGTTGCATTTTATTTATTCTCGCTTTGATATGATTGGTTCTTATGGCCTTGTTTTGTGCTGCTATTTTGAGAGATTCTGTTTCTCTCTTAAGGTTTCCTTTTCTTAGCCACATCCAGGTTTTCTTGTGCGAGATATTGTTTATTAGTCATTTAAAATGCCTATGAAGTTATTTTACTTCCCATTTTTGTTTCCTAGGTATTGTCATTCTTTTGGCTTTTATGTTGTCAGTAGCGTTTCTAGTGGCTGTAATCAGTCCTCCTTTGTGCTTTTCTATGTTGTCCTCGAGTTGTTGTATTGATGTATCAACACTGCCTTCAATGCTGGCAAAGCCCTCTATTGTTATTATTATTATCATTATTATTATTATTATTACTACTACTACTACTACTACAACAGCAACAAGAACTATAATAATAATATGTGGAGGCAGAGATGAAACTGTTAATCCATAACAAGCAAACACAGAAAACTGGCCCGAAACAAGAATAGGCATGGCTGGTTTGGAAAGGTGATCCACTGGGAATTGTGCAAGAGATTAAAATTTGACCCAACTAAGCAAATGGTACATGCACACACCAAAATATGCTTTTGAAAATGAAACCCCGAAAATTCACTGGGATTTTGAAATACAAACAGATCACTCAATCTCAGCCAGATGACCAGACTTAATGCTTGTTTTCACCTCACCTTCTAGGATATCAATTTTTAAGGAAGAGTACAGCTGAATGAAGAATTTTCCTTCTCATAGATTGGTTGCTGCACCAGCAATAAAGAATCAAGTCTACCCTACTATAGCTAGTAGAAGAAATGGATTCATACCTTTCTCATGGTCATTAGTCTGAAAGTAAAACACAGCTTTGTACAGGATTTGAACGCAGGTTACCAAATCCATTTTCTTAGATGATAATCATTTGGCTAGACTTAATATTAATTGACAAGAAAAAAGTAGATTTTGCTCTTCTAGCAGACCACAGAGTGAAAATAAACGAAAGCAAAAAGATAAATAAATACTTGGATCTTGCTAGAGAGCAAAAAGCTGTAGAATGTGAAGTTGATGGTGAAACCAATAATGGTCCCTAAAGGCTTGGAAAAAAGATTGGAGGAATTAGAAATTAAACCATACAGACCACAACATTGTTAAGATAGGCTAGAATACTGAGAAGAGTCCTGGAGACTTACTATCACTCAGACTACAGTGAAAGTTCACCAGTTAAAACTGGTGTGAAAAACTTGCAAGTTGTGAAATAACAAAGTACACTTTATTGTCATAGGGAATTTTTAAAAAATATTGTTTTTTAATAAAGTCATGAATCTCTTGAATGAAAAGAATTCATGATATTTATTTTTTCTTTTTATTTCAAAAGTGAAAGTAGAAAGAGATTTCTAGGTCTTACTTGAAGATTCCTCAAATTCAAAGCAAAATATTTTCAAACATTGAGAAAAGAAAAAAAAGATATACCTGGTGTTCTATTTGACAGAAATGCAACCTCAATTTTTTTTTATTCAATATGAACAAAAGAAAAGCATTTTTTTCTTCTATTTTTTATTGACTCTTCTTTATAATTTATTTGGTTTCACTGATTTGAAATAAATGTATTTCTTTTTATTTTTCATATGAGGCACATTGTAAACAAGTTTATATTGATGAGCATTTTTTTATGAATTTTTTGTTACTTGTGAAGAATAAAATTCATGACAAACATGTTTAGAATCAAATTTTTACCATTTTTCTTATCAAATTATCAAAATAAATTCCAAAAAATATTTAGAAATTTTATATTAATTATTGAATGAATTTGCTTTAATTATAAAAATTTTATAGTACTCAAAGTCTGTCATTTTGTTGCTGTGATTATTCATTTTCATTTTTCTAAATACAAATGACTTGTGTTTGTTAATTTGTTTGATGTAAATATATATATATATATATATATATATATATATATATATATACATGAGGAGCATTCAATAAATAAGTTGGCAACAGGAAGCACTTTTTACAGATGCACTTTTTTCAAGGAAATCAATAGTGATGGGTCCTTTCATGATCCAAAAGATTGTCAACACAACTTTCTTTGCTGACTACTGCACCAGGAACTTTTTTTTTTACTGGAGAGTCAGTATATTTCCAATTCATGGACTGTCTTTTTGTACTCAAACTCATATTGGAAAACCCATTTTTAGCCCATTTGTAAAGACGTTTTGAGTAAAACATGCTTCTCTATAAAAATCAAACATTCTTTGGTAAATTTCACATGGTTTACACTTCCTAGCCACCAAAAATTTGATGATAGACCTGAAACATTCTGTTTGATTTACTCCCATTTTGAATAGCCTTTTTGCAAAATGAAAACAAATCTTGCTATAAACCAATTACAAATAATGCAGAGTTTACATCTATGGGAGAAAATTCTGAAAAAAATTATTTTGTTTTTTCCAAATTGTAGCTTTATTTATTGAAGGACTTTGCTCCGGAAAAATGATATATTTTAGGATAAAAACTAGAGAGGCATAACTCTTACTGTTGATATTTATAATGCCATGCTTCTCAACTATATCCAAATTGAAATAAAGAAAATTGTGAGGAAACATCCATAACTTCACAGATTTTGACTATCAACCAAATCATTAAAGGAGTACAAACAAAAAAATCTTGAGGCAACACTATTCTCCATAGATTTCAACAAGGCATTGGATTCCATACACAGAGGAAAGATAGAACCAATATTACTTGCAAATGGTTTCCCCAAAGAAACTGTTACACCAAAAATGATGGAGTCTTGATCAGAGATACATTAGCGCCATATTTGTTTATAATGTGACTAAAATACATACTTTGAACATTGATAGATCTAATAAAAGAAAATATCTATACACTAAAAAAAAAGCAAGAAGCAGATGATATCCTTCAGAAACCAAAGCAGATGCAGACTACACATATGATCTAGCACTTCTTGCAAATATACCTGCTCAAGCTGAATCCCAACTGCATAGCCTAGAGCAAGCAATAGGAAGCATTGACCTCTACGTGAATGCAAATAAAACGGAGTCCATGTGTTTTGAACAAAATGGAGCCATCTCCACTTTCAATGGCAAGCCTCTAAAATTAATAGATAAGTTCCCTTAATGATAATGATGATGACTGAATCACCGTCATATATATATAAATATTCTAAATATACAACAGTGAGAGAAAGAAAATTTTTTTTTTTTCATTGCTTTAAAATATTTTTGAATCATGTCTTTTTGTTGTCAATAATTACAGAGAAATATATTAGCAAAGATTAAAATTCAGTTTGTTTTCTCAGAACTTTCACTAGACCAACAAATTAATTTCTATTTTTATTTATGAAATCATTTTCTGCATCCTTATAAATTAATAGAAAGATAAATATGTTCTTTGTTAATGTTATTGTAATTTATGAAAAATAAATAATGAATAAAAAATATTGATCTTACTTAATCAAATTAGTTATTGACCCAACAAATATTTCAAAATGATATTCTATGCAAGTATTTGTCAGGAAATAAGCTTCTTTCTTGTTTACCAGACATTTTGTTTCCTTTTTACTTCCTTTCAGAATTTACTATTTACATCAACCTGAAAGTTTAAATAATTTCGACTGCTCTGACTTCTAAAATAAATAAATGATTTTTTCATGTGTGTGTAATGTGAACAAACATCATACCACATGACAAATTTCTCCAATGATGATTAATTAGCCACTTTTTCTTATATTTCTATCTGATGATTGTGTAATCTATATGAAACCTAAAGTAACAGACTTTAAGAGTTCCTAATTTGTATATTTTGCATTTTATATATATATATATATATATAATGTAGAATATACGAGGCGGACATATGTAAACAAAAACAAATGTAATACATAAGCATTTAAATTTCCTTCACTTGCGCTGGTTTCCTCGTGGCTGAGTGGTAGAATCTTGGATTGGCGTTTCAGTCAGCCAGGTTTCGATCCCAGCTTGGGGAATCTAGCTTGTCTAGCCACACTGAAGAGTTCTGATAGAACAAAACAGGTCTGTCTGTGGATGACAATATATATATATATATATATATATATATATATATATATTTATGTATGTATTCATGTATTTATATATTTACCAATCCATTGACACTAGTAGGATGTGACACAAAATCACTTTTTTCAGCATGGTTTAACAAAACTGTTTCCAAACAATCTGCAACTCAGTAATGTGATGGCCATAGTGAAAGAGTGTTTGTTTGAATTCACCCCAATCATTACAATGTTTCAGGTAGATAATGATTAAATGCTATTAATAGAATACCACTCCTTATTTACAAATTCTATAAAATAGGATATGACTAGACATAATGCTTAATAGCTACGAAAGTCTTTAAGATAGTGTAAATGCATCTTTAATCATGAAATGATGAAAAAAAAAAAAAAGGCAGATATAAACTTGTAAGGAAAGAAAATTACAACTTTTTATAAGGTGACTATAGGATGTGCACAGCTGAATATTTGAGCTCATGACTTTTTTTTTTGCTCTTCAATAGTTGCAAATAAAAACATGAATTAATTGTCCAAAACTGAAGTAGATTCACAACCCAATAAGAAATAAAAGATAGAGGGGTCACTTTTATAGCAAACAGGGAATGTTATTTGAGGTATTGACAATGTGTTGTTGAAAATGTCCATAGATGTCAGAGACAACAATCAAGAATCAATAGACCTGAACTTCATTCATTGGTCAAATAGATCAGAAGGTCAATGGAAGTAGAACATTTATTGGTCCTTATTGGCCTTACTGTCAGGGTTAGAGAGCAGTTCAGATGGGGGTGAGTTTGTAGACTGATTAGTTTTTGCAGTAGAGGTAGAGGAGATTTTTTATATAGAAAAAAGAATGAAAATAACTTTGAAAAATAGTTATAAATTATTGATATTTAATTAACAAATATCAATAAGTGGTTGTTTTAAGTTTGTATTAAAAGGACTGTAAATCTGAGAATGAATTGAAACCATCCAAAGAGCAGTATTATAAAAAAGATCAAGAATTCTGGGTTCCAGAACATTGAGAAGCTTGCTGTCACTTAATCTCCAGTAAAAGATATGCTTGGTATGAAAACAACCTAATTGAATTAGAATTTCCTTTAATGTTTGTAATATGATACCAATGATAAGACTCTTGAAACAGTTCCTAAGAAGCTGGAAAATAGACAAAATGAACTGGAGATTAAAGGAAGAATTGAAATCATTCAAACCACAGTACTACTAAAATTGATTATGGTACTTAGAAAAGTCCTGGAAACCTAAGGAGATTTGTTGCTACTCTGACTCTGATTATTGATGTCAGAATCTATAAAAGTTAAGAGCATAAACATTCATGTTTGACTGTTGTGGTAATAACAATTGAAATATCTAAAGTAAAAGATTATAACTACTAGAGAATAATAGTTGCAATATATATATATATATATATATATATATATATATATATATATAAATGAGAATGGTAGCTGTAAATCTATGTCAAGTCACATTTTGTTCATTGTCAAAGTGATGGAAGTATTTTGAATCAGAAGATGCCAGCATCTCATTATCTGTTTTTCTTTTTCCTCTTCTTTTTCTCCTATGAAATATAAGCGCATCATTGTCAACCAATGAATCAAAGGAAATACAAAGTGTCTTTTCTTTATTCAAATGTCAGAAAAAGGCAGACAACAGTTTGTGGAAAAAGCTTTGTTGACCAAATTCAATTTTTTTTCAGACATGAAACAAAAAGAAAAAAGATTGAGATTTGAAAAGGAAAAAAAATCAAAATACCATAAACTTTTAAGTCAAAAATACACATGAATTTGAACAGATTTTGTTGGATGAAATATATATATATATAAAATTTAAGTACAAATAGATGTGCAGGCTGTATAGTAATTATCAACAGAAGAAAATAGAATTGGTAGACTAAAATCAAATTCAGGTTGTTAATATTTGTAGTTATATTGTACTAATTCCCAAAATCCATATCTTTAACAATGAGTAAAATCATCATCGTCATCATGTCGTGCTGCTAGCATGGATATCCCTGACCCTCTCTCGCCACTTTTCTCAATCGTTCATCGCCTCTGGCAGGTCTTCTGGGCTACATCCCATATCCTCACATAGCTGCTGTATGTATGTTCTTGCTTGTCGCCCTGCTTTTGCTTGGCCATATGTGGGGGTCCATAGGAGTACATCACTTATGAGTTCGTCCCTGCTCCTCCCGCAGTGTCCTGCGTGCCTGGTTTGTCTAACTTGGATAGTTTTCGTGATGGGAGGCAGGTGGCTGTATAGTTGGTGCTTTGTGGGGTGTTGCCACCAGGACTTGTTTAATATTGCTCGCAACATATTGTGAGCAATGAGTAAAATAGTAGAGGAAATTGGGTTGGACTATTATTACTATTAGATTGGAATACTTGAAACCAGGTACAAATCATTTGTTTTAAGAATAGTTACTTGGATCTCTAGTTATTTATAAAAGATTATTATCATACATACAGCAGCTATGTGAGGATATGGGATGTAGCCCTGAAGACCTGCCAGAGGCGATGAATGATAGGGAGAAGTGGCGAGAGGGTCAGGGATATCCGTGCTAGCAGCACATGATGATGATGATGATTATCATTAGTTACTTGAAACCCCATAACTGCTTGAAATGCTTGAAACAATCTGTGTGTAAATTATTAGTATTAGATAGGAATAGATGTAACTATATAATTGTAAAAAATGATTATTATTATTGAACAGGAACAGTTACTTAAAACCATATAATTGCTTAAAAAAGACCAACTTCAGCATTAAATAACCCATTAAAAAAAAGGAAACAATAACTGAATGACGCTTCCTACCCACCTCCAAGCACTAGAAAACACATGTATATCTGTATAAAAGAAGAAAGATTTAGGACCCCAGGTGACATTAGAATGGACGGACAGTGTTAAAAAAGAAATGAAAGCTACTACCAAATGCAAGGCAAATCCACTTTACCTTTGGCAGAGGTCAACTGATGGTTAGATATTTTTTGTCTTTTATTATATTGTCATTTTAATATGCATGAAAGATTTTATTTTTTTGTAAAATCACTACTGTATATTACCTGTGCTTTAAATGCAAAAAGACTAATACTGTAATTCCAAGTAACAGTTGAACCTTGTAAAAAGAAGTAAAAGATGCTAATACTTTTGGAATTTATTAGAATTTGAAAATCTAAGTAAGCATAAAAATAGAATACCTATAAGGATGCAATGAGCCATGAATAAGGACTCTGATGAAATTTTAAAAAAGTAATTGTGGACTTTTACTCAGTTAAAACTTAATTAGGAAGGATTTTTTTTTCTTGAAAGCCATAGGAAGCAGCATGGTGGATGTAAAAGCGAGCAGACAAATCCTATGACGGTTCAACCCCATGCCTAACCAGGTTCTGAGCATACAAATCCTATGGGACAACAGCCAGGATCAAATAGTTTGATCGGGGGAACTATTGCTGCTCATCTATAAGAGTGGCTTTTATAATGAGAATAAAAACACAGCCATTGAAAGATTCCCATGACTCACACTCAAACCATTTGTCCAAACTGCATTGCTCTTCGTGCGGGTAAAAAAAGGGTGTATCCTGCTGAGTTTAGAGTCCTGGCTCTATTCTTCAAAAAATCAGCTACAGAGCTTAAACTAAAACAAAAATAACTAAAATGCAAACACACAATACAAATAGTGACATTTAATGTTAGAACTTTGAATGGAATAGGCCAACTACTGGAGCTGACAGCTTCAGCGATAGATCATAACATAGACATAATATGCATACAAGAACATAGATGCATTCATAGCGAAGATATTAAATATCACGATACCAGCAATGGATGGACATTAGTCTCTGCATCTACATGGAAAAACTCTGTTAATGCCATGATAGGGTATAATGGGTATGCTTACAGAAGCATGGGCCCTAAAATCACTAAATAGCATCAAGAAAATACAACCGAGGATGATGGTAGCTATTTTTAATCGCAACCCCAACGCAACAATCATCTCTACCAATGTTAGTGAAGAAACTGACCTCATTGCCTTCTATAACAAGCTATCTTCCCTTGTTCGTAGCATCCTGAAACACAATGTTCTCATCATTGGTGGAGACATGAATGCCCAAATTGGTAAAAACATAAACCACAAATTCAGCTTATACAACTTGTCAAACAGAAATGTGGAACATCTAATAGATTTCACGTTAGAAAATAGATTAACATGTCTCAATACTAAATTCCAGAAAAAAAAGGGAAAATTATGGACCTACACCTACGCAAATAATACTAAAGCACAGATAGACTACATCTTTATAAATAAGAAATGGAATAATAGTGCATTGAATTGCAAGGCATATTCATCTTCTGAGGGTGTGTCCTCCAATCACCAAATTGTCATGGCAAAGATATGACTGAGCCTACAAAGAAAAGCGGCCCAAATAACAACAACCATACACTATGACTGGTTCCTGCTTAACAACAGGGATATTAGAGATAAATATACATTAACACGAAGAAACAAATTCAATGCACTTCAGGGGATGTCAGAAACACCTACTCCGAATGACAAATATAAGAATTTCATCAATGCCCACTAAGAAGTAGCAGTAGACTGCATACCAACCAAACAAAGAGCTAAATCTAGAGTCCCATGGAAGACATTAGTGGTTAGAAAAAAGATCAATAAGATTAGAGAGTTGGTTGAAGATGGACAATCTAGGATAGAATGGCAGATGATAAAAGAAGTGAGCAGAAGAAAGAGCACTGCAAAAGTTAAACTAAAATCTACCAGCCAAGAAGAATGAATACACCTGTGGAAACAACATTTTGAGAATGGACGCTAACTAAATGTATGGAGAAAAAGCTTGATGGCAATTACACAAGAATGCTGTGAGCAATATTGAACAAGCCCTGGTGGCAACACCCCATAAAACAGCTGCTATATGGCTATCTACCACCCATCATCAAAACTATCCAAGTTAGATGAAGCAGACATGCAGGACACAGCTGGAGAAGGAAGGATGAACTCATAAGCGACATACTCCAGTGGAACCCTTCACATGGACGAGCAAAGACAGGACGGTCAGCTAGAACCTATTTACAATAGCTCTGTGCTGATACAGGATATAGCCTTGAAGATCTCTTGAGAGCAATGGACAATAGAGACGGATAGTGAGAGAAGGTCAGGGATATCTGCGCTGGCAGCACATGATGATGATGAAGTGATAACATCTGATAAAACCAAACAACCAACCATTTGTAAACAATTATGGCTTTAATTAATTATTATTAATCGAAATGATTTATAAAGAAATATATGGTTTTAAGTATTCCTATTAAATATTATCAATTTGTCCACAATTATATGGTTTCAAACAACTATTCCTGTGTAATAATAAAACAAATTTGCCAGCACACAATGATATGGTTTCAAGTATAAAATAATCAATCTAAAAGAAAGACAAGTACAAATTCAAACTGGCAGGGTAAGGCCTATTATTCCCCGTGCCTTTCAGAACTTGAAGAAGACATATGTTGTACTACTGATGAAAAAAAGGCTGATAGAAAGATACTAAGCTACAAATATACTAAGGTACAAAGATACTAAGCTACAAATATACTAAGGTACAAAGATACTAAGGTACAAATATACTCAGCAACTAAAATATTGTCTCTTAGTCGTATATCTCAGATGGCTTTTAACTCTACTTAGGAATTATATACTTTTTGTACAAATATTTGTAAATGTATCAGTCATGATGATGATGATCAACAAAGTGTGCGGACAGCACAGTTTCCTTTGACTCTCTCTCTCTCTCTCTCTCTAGCTATCCATCCCTATTATTCATCACTTTTGACAAGTCCTCTAAATGGTACCCAGCCATACCCAGAGCTTATGAATGTAAATTTTTGCTGGTTGGCCAACATTCTTATGTCTATGTGTTTGTCCTTCCCCACCACAGCAGTACCAGGCATATCTTGCTCACCTTTCTTGGGTGATTTGCAGGATGGGAAGTAAGTAGCCATACAGCTGCTGTTTTGTAGGGTGTTGCTTTCAAGATTTGTTCAAAACAGCATGCTGCATTCTTGTGTAGTTCCAATTTAGCTTTTTCTTGTTAAAGTTGTGCCACCATACAATAGTACTGACATGGCTACAGGTTGGAAGAATTTACAATTTTATTTTATCAGAGAGATCATATTTCCATATGGTTAATAATCTCTCAATAGCAGTCCATGTTTTCAACATATCAGTTGACATTGTTTTTCAGTGTATAAGTAAACAATGATTATTATTGCCACAGTTCATTTTAAAATCATTGAAATATGAAAGATGATGAGTATAATGAAAGTGGAATCAAATTACATCAATAGGATGTATTATGAATACTTTTGATAATGCCTTATAGTTTTCATTCAGTTCAAGACGATTTCTGAATGGTCTTCTCTCTTGTTTTAGATATGGAAATTCCATACATTAATTGGTGTTTTATTTGTAATCATTAAAGTTGATCCAAGTGGGTTTAAACGAAAGCTGATAATACAGCAAAAAAAACCCCAACTTTTTGTCTGCTACTAAAGGAAATGTTTATTCCACTGAAATCAAATATGAAGTCAAAACTTATCTACCGTGTCATGTTTTTAAGTGATACACATTTAAATGTTTTATACACAATGTTATAATAGAAGAGTTGTCAGAATGATGCTGATGATAATATTAAACACTTGGTTTTTAAATTCAAACTTATCTTTCTCATAGACTGGTTGCACACCAAGGCTAAAGAGTCTAGTTGTTGGGGAGGCAAAAAAAAGATGGATTCATATAACTACTTAAAATCCTTTTATAAGAATCCGCGAAATAACATTTTTTTAATCTGCTTTTCATATTCAAAATTTCATCAGATTATAACTGCTTTTTCCAAAACTTTTTTCTCACCTTTCACAATCTAGAATAAAAGAAAATTTACTTTCTTCTTCTCTTTTAAGCCCCTCATTTTTCTGCAAGTTGGCCATGGAAACATAATAAATAAGTAAAGTATACATCCATATATTTGTAAGTCTTCAAATCAATGATTAAAAAAAGTATTTATTTTACATAAATGTTTATTTTTCAGTATCAAAGTAATTGCTGAAAAGTTCCTTAGCAGAAAGTTTACATGATGATGTCACATCTGCTGTTGGTGACTTTTTTGACCAATGGGATCCAAACACAGCAATATTGATTGAAGAAGTGTGTGGGCTGCAAAAGGGGCTACGTTGAAAAATAAACCTCATTTTGTCACATTACATGAAAGTCTCTTGGTCAGCCTATGAACTTTTCAGCCACCCCTCATTTGCTTTCATATCCATATTTTTTAATATTCTATTTTCTTTAGATATATACTTATTTTTTATATATACTTAAAATTCAGTGATGAATAATAATTACATAAACATTGTATGGTGAACATTTTAGATCAAAATTCAACTAATGATGACATGATTTATCGATCCAGACTTGTGAAATATTTGCATAAATTTAAAGCAGGATGTCTGCTCTGCTAAAGCTGGAATGTAAAAAAAAAAAAAAAAAAATGGAAAAAACACTTCTTAAAAAAGACAAAAAAAACAAAAATGAATACAGCTGTTTAAAACTGGAAAACAGATCATGTGTTAAAATATCTGAAGTTGGGAGTGGGATTGCTTACCCAGAGAAGAATTTTTGTCGAAAAGATTCTTTGCTGATTCATTTGGGTTATAAATCAGGTATTTATTAATTTATTTATTTATTAGCTGAGTGAAAATTCATCAGTTGATATTGGAAGAATTTTCCTATAAACAAATCACTTGAACCTAAGCAAGTTACTGGCTTTTTTATGAGTCAATTTCAGATATTTTTGTTTTTATTTTAATTTAGTTGGGGAAAAGTAAATATTTTTCAAACTAATTTTCTGAAAAAAAAATTAACTGATGAAAAATGATTGATTGATAAAACAATATTGGAAATCAATTTTAATTTTTGAACCTGAAAGCAAAATGTCTGTATTTAAGATAACGATAAACAAGTCAGTGAAACTTCTTCAAGTCAACATTCCTATGGCTGACAGACATCTCAAAGTGGCTGGAAAGGTCTAAATTATTATTTTATGAAAGGTCGAAATTATTTTCATAATATCAATGAAAAATATGTTATGGAAAAAATGTTATTGCTACAAATTAATACCATTTCTGTTGTTCCAACTTGAATGAGACTGAAGTTCCTTTTTATGTTTTAAACAAAGTAATATTTAGATTTAAAAGCAGAAAAGAGAAGACTACCATTGTGTAAAAAAAAAAAGATTGGACTTCTGTTTTTCCTCAAAAATATTTTCTAAAGTTTTTGGTTAATAGATTATGTTTCTTTGTTTAATGGCATATCAACCTTTGTGAGTTATTTAATACTTAAGCCATCATTGTAGAAGACCAGTAGTCGTACTATTTAACCCTTTGCTAGGAGGATAAGGGGGTTCATACCTTTCCCATGGGAATTAGTCTGAAAGAGAACGTAATAGGGAGAGTGGATATATGATGCTTAACTCTTTTACTGCAGTGATCAATTTGACTCCCACTTCTATGTACAACTATAGTCAAATTCATATTTACCCAGTTGACTGGGGCTGTAAAATACACCAACTGCACCTCTGAAAAGGGGTCAGGCCCCACTCCCAACGAGTGTCCTGGATATGACACTAAACAATCTGATGGTAAGGTTTTAGTAATGCTGAAGCTTTGGGGAATGCAGAGTACCCCTTTGCTGCCATCACTCCCAGGTCCATTCTGGCCTGGAGTGGTAGCATCTGATAGGGTTCTATCCATGGGTCAAATAGGACTAAACTGCATAGTTATGCTAGAGTTAATTACTTGAAATAGAACTGTTTTGACATTAGAACTGTTGGACTAAACTGAATAGCTTGAAATAGAAATGTTTTTGACAATTAAACTGTTTACTCATTCTAAACTGAATTGTTTGAAATAGAACTGATTATTTGTATAAAAATGGATTTGGAGTTAAATAACCTACAAAGGTTAATGTGCCATAAAACCAACCAACCAACCCTCAAATTCCCATATGAAACTATTGTCAAAATCCTTTATGTATCTATTATCAGATTCCTATATGCAACAATAGTCAAAGTCCTTTGTGCATCTATAATCAAATTCCCAAAGTCAAAATCCTATAAAATTTGAGGCATTTGTCAGAAATAGACTTGGTGGCTCAAGTTCAAGTCCTGACTGAAGATGTTTTCATTTCATATAGCACTTATACTTTTGGGAAAGGTATGAATCCAACTATTTTCCCTCCAGCAATGAGTAAATAGTAGGGTATACAGTACTGTTTAACCTTAGTATGTGTTATGGTCAAGGGGAGGTTCAAATGATAACACAACGTGGAAATGAGTGATAAGAAATATATTGAAAGAAAATAGTACATATATAAACAATAGCTGGGAGAAACCTCTCCTCAGCTTAACATAATCACGAATATTAACGTCCGTTCTTGGTGACGGCTTCAAGACTGCGCAGAAGAGAGCTTAGCCGGTATATGTCACATAAGGGCAAGTCCATCTGTAGGGGAGATACCCCAACAGTATGACAACTGGTCTAGAAGTAAAACTCTGAATTCAAACCTGTTAATTTTTGCTTAAAATTGACCTTGTGTCATATATTGCTCATGTGAAGGGATTGGTTAAATAAATATAGTCAAATTCCCATGTGCAATTATAATCAAATTCCTATGTACAACTACAGTCCTATTCCTCTGAGTAACCATACCCAAATTTCTATGTACAACTACAGTCCTATTGCTCTGAGTAGCCATACCCAAATTTCTATGTACAACTACAGTCCTATTCCTCTGAGTAACCATACCCAAATTCCTATGTACAACTACAGTCCTATTCCTCTGAGTAACCATACCCAAATTTCTATGTACAACTACAGTCCTATTCCTCTGAGTAACCATACCCAAATTTCTATGTACAACTACAGTCCTATTCCTCTGAGTAACCATACCCAAATTCCTATGTACAACTACAGTCCTATTCCTCTGAGTAACCATACCCAAATTTCTATGTACAACTACAGTCCTATTCCTCTGAGTAGCCATACCCAAATTCCTATGTACAACTACAGTCCTATTCCTCTGAGTAACCATACCCAAATTTCTATGTACAACTACAGTCGTATTCCTCTGAGTAACCATACCCAAATTTCTATGTACAACTACAGTCCTATTCCTCTGAGTAACCATACCCAAATTCCTATGTACAACTACAGTCGTATTCCTCTGAGTAGCCATACCCAAATTTCTATGTACAACTACAGTCCCATTCCTCTGAGTAACCATACCCAAATTTCTATGTACAACTACAGTTGTATTCCTCTGAGTAACCATACCCAAATTCCTATGTACAACTACAGTCCTATTCCTCTGAGTAGCCATACCCAAATTTCTATGTACAACTACAGTCGTATTCCTCTGAGTAACCATACCCAAATTTCTATGTACAACTACAGTCGTATTCCTCTGAGTAACCATACCCAAATTTCTATGTACAACTACAGTCTTATTCCTCTGAGTAACCATACCCAAATTTCTATGTACAACTACAGTCCTATTCCTCTGAGTAACCATACCCAAATTTCTATGTACAACTACAGTCCTATTCCTCTGAGTAGCCATACCCAAATTTCTATGTACAACTAACGTCCTATTCCTCTGAGTAACCATACCCAAATTCCTATGTACAACTACAGTCCTATTCCTCTGAGTAGCCATACCCAAATTCCTATGTACAACTACAGTCCTATTCCTCTGAGTAACCATACCCAAATTTCTATGTACAACTACAGTCCTATTCCTTTGAGTAACCATACCCAAATTCCTATGTACAACTATAGTCCTATTCCTCTGAGTAACCATACCCAAATTTCTATGTACAACTACAGTCGTATTCCTCTGAGTAACCATACCCAAATTTCTATGTACAACTACAGTCCTATTCCTCTGAGTAACCATACCTAAATTTCTATGTGCAAACATTGTTCTATTTCTATATGCAAATCTAGTCCAAATCTTAGGAGTAACTATAGTCTGATTCTTTGTGCCATGCATGTACAAAACAAATTTCATACTAATTTTCATTTGCTGATCCATATTTTCCACCCACTGTTTCTTTTAATTGTTTTGATACCAATTAATGACATTTACACAGATAATCATAGTATTTAAGGGTAGCTTAAAATTTTGAATAATTTTTGAAACAGTAATTTTTTGGATGCTTGAAAATACATCGCTGGGAGCTACAGAAAATTGGAAAATATGACAGTGAAAGGGTTAATATTCTGTGATAAATGTTGTTGAGATTTTTGAGTTACACAATCTTTATTCTTCAGTCACTTATTTAAACTATTATTTCCATCTATGTTGTGTTGATTACAGTTTTTTGTCTATAAATTTATTATTGTTATTTTGAAATGAACATATTTTGAATACTTTAAATATTTCTCATTGTTAAGTCCTTACATGAATAGATACTGCTTATACATAAAAATGCTTGTTAATCATTTTTAGAGGTTGAGACCAAAAAGTTTGATAAGTATTGTTCTAAATCATCTTTAAAATCATAAGTAATCAATGAATCTTACAAATGAGAATAGAGCAAAAATAATTGGTCCACCAAGAAAGAAAGTATTTGGCTTCTCCAAGAAGACAGGATATATTCTTATATGAAATATTTATGAATGGCTTCTCATCTAAGTAATAAGTGTACTTAATGATATTGAACTTCAAATAATGATCAAATTCAATGAACTTTCCAATCAGTCAAGTTTAAATAGCATCCTTCATTTTTATATCTGTGATCTGACAGATAGATATGACGAAACTCTATAGATACGTTGGTGATAAATATTTGTGGGAAATGTAAATGTAAAAAATGTAAAAAATGAATGGAATAAGAGAAGGAAAATACAATAAAGAAACATTTTCAGCCAATATTTTCCTCTGTCATGTTTTGATATTATGCCACAGAATTAAAAAAAGAAAAAAAAAGAAAAAGGGCTGATTTTTTGGCAGTTAGATTAGAATGAATAGAAAAAAGAAAATGAAACATTGAAACTGAAGAGTAATCTCAAATGGACAAACAATTTACAAAAAAAATCAATTGGTTTCTTCTTTTCTGATTAATTCATGTCAAAGTTTTTAAAGAGAGAATTTTTGCACAGTTCAATTCATGTCATTCACTTCAGTCCATTGACCACAACAGGGAAGAACAAAAGGGAAAAAATAATTTCATTAATGCTTCCTGTACTCCTCAATATCAGGTGGGAAGTGGGAGGATAAAGAGAAGTTTGAAATAGCTGAATAGGTTCGCAGAGGAAAATGAAATTGGTAAAAAAATAAAAATCGTATTCGGGTAGCAAACTCCAAGCCTCACTCAGGAAAAGATGAGCCGAGACACTTTATATCATGTAACAATATTTTCTCACATTACAACATAGTAGATAGAAAATAAAGTGGGGGTAATCATGCATAAATCTCCCCCACAATAAATGCAATTGTACAATGAACCTCAGATGAGACTGTTTACATTTCACTTTGTGTTAATGTTCTTAGGAAATGCATAAGTCAAAATATTGGGCAAATAATAGGGCTGAGGTCTTTAGCCTTGGTATGGCAACCAGTCTAGGAGAAGGAAAACTTGAGCTTTGCGGTGAAAGGTGTTGGGTGAATACATAACTTCATACTTTTTTCAAGTTCTTAAAAAAAGATAAGAGTTTAGTATTTATACACAGGAAATTCATATTAAAGCGACACTAGAAATATGAAAACAATAATGAAGCAGAGAGATATTAACAGTAACTGATATTTTCAAATATGGGGAAGTTCTTAGAGACATAATTATTATGTACTAATCTCGCCATTGGAGAAAGCTTGTAAACCTTGAAAATCAACATTAAAAAATCCTGGCTTTTACTTGGGCTTGAACCTGTTGATACTGATGGCAAACATACAATTACTTCAGTCAAGGGTTTATCAACAATAATAAAGAGTTTATACATTTTATATACACATTTTAAGGATGAGAGACTCCACTCCTATTGCCTACACATTTCATTTGTCAATAATTGATTTGGTGATTATCATATATTTTCAAATAGATCAAATTTTATAAATCAAATTTTTAGGCAAAAAAATTGGTTATGACCTCTGTATGAATAATAATTTTGTAAGATTGAAATTCAATCATAATGAAAAGGACTAGATGCAACCCTTGTCTGCAATAATGTATTTTATATATTTATGATTTTATCGTCGTAAATCAAGGGTCAACCTATACACAAGATTGACTTATACACAAGAAAGTACTTTATCTAAAATAAGACATAAGAAATATTCCCTTATGCAAGTAAGTCAGAAATACTGAGCACCCAGTGAGAATCAACCTCAGTTGTGGATTAGCATGATAACCAGTACCTAATGGTGAAGAGGCAACCAGATGATAAGTAATTGTATATACTCTTTTATAGAATGAATTTTGAAGACCTAATTTTTAGACAAAACTTGGCCTCAACCAATTCACCAGGAATAATTTTGTAAGATTAAAATTCAAACATAATGGTGTCCTGGATCTGACAATAAACCATCTGATGGTGAAACTTCAGCTCTACTGCTTTGGGGAATTATAGAATACCCCTTCATTGTTATTACTCTCGAGTCCACTCTGATTTGGAGTGGTAGTACCTGTTAGTGTCCCACCTATGGGTCAAATAGAACTGTTTAACCATTTAACAGTGTGCGAACAAATGACTGATATCAATTTGAATTCCTAGTGTAACATAGTAATACTTGAAACCATTTAACTGTGTGCAAGTAAAGCAATTAGTGTTGGATAAACTAATTTACTGTGTACAAACAAATAGTTAACACTAAACAGAATTATTTGTGTTAGATAGCAATTATTGAAACCATGTAAGTGTTCGCAAACAAATGAGCTCTGGCTTATTTAAAATGTTACCTACAAACTGCTCCTTTAAAAGTTATATATATTCAATATATATATATATATGCATAAACAGGATTTGACACTAAATAATCCACAAGAGTTGATATGTCATAAAACCCAATGAACCAACCATCAAACATAATGGAAAGGACAAAGTGTATGTTTTAAAAGATGAATTTGTCTCAAGTATTTCAAATATCTAATAAAGTTTATAAACATTTTTCAAAATATGGATAGTGATAAAAAGTAATGAGATTGAATTTTTAAATGATTAAATTTTAAAACTTAAATGAAGATATGTGTACAGCTGGGCAATTTATATAATAAATTAATCATGTCTAGATGTCATCATAATCAGAGCCAATATTTGTATATGTTTTGATTAGTAGTCTTGATACAATCCATCAGTAATGTTTAATGCAACACAGGATTATGTAAGCGCAGCACCCTCCATGTACACCAGAACAAACTCTATGTGACAATTTCCGATTTTGTAAACTGAAAATTTATCTCTAGAATGAGATTTGTGGATATCGAGTACATTAAAAGAAATATGATGGAACAGCTTCACACTATATTAAAAGAGAATTTTCAGAGATGTTTTAATCAATAGAAAACACATAATTAGTGTGTTGAATGGCAAGAAGACTATTCCGAGGAAAATTAGCATTTCATTTATTGTTCATTTCTGTCTTGATAAATGCATTTTCAGTCTTGATGCTTTTTGAACATACCTCATACTTTGTAAAGAAGTTGTTTTTAAAAAAACATGTCATAATTAAATATGATCAAATTTTATGTGTCAACACACAAATTTGGAAGAGCAAATGCGGTTATATTTTTTTTTGATAAAACATGTGGATGATTCTATGAAAAAATTTCCAGTTGGCCCATATATAGGGTATATACTCAGACCAAGCAAAGATTATGTGAACTGCTCTTAAATACTTGTATAATGTGTGTGTGTGTGTGTGTGTGTGTGTGTGTGTGTGTGTGTGTGTATTAACCATATTCTACATTACATATGACTGCTATGGAGATTGATTATGCTGACCCTCCCAAGGATTGAATTCAGCATACTTGACTAGCAAATGCTGAATCACCCTGTCCCATTTGCTGATTAGAAGTGGACTCACTCTTTTCTCTAAAACCTGCAAGTAGTTTGTTCATAGGAGCCACATTTCATTTCTACACACCAGCTACCCATGCACTCACTAGGGCTCATTGCAGATGGATGATACTGAGCAGTTTGTCTAGTCCCAAGGAGCTTTCCCTTCTGGCCTTACTTGGTTTGCAGAGCTTGAGTTCATAGCTTAGTGCTTGAGGTTTGTTGGAATGCTGAAGGGACCAAGCAGTTTTTGAAATTGCCATGCATGTCTTTATTTGTATATCCATTTAGTTTCCATAATAAAATGATCATTTGTCACATACTGGCTTAGTGAAAATTCAGTTAAAAACCCCCACAATTCATTTCTAAAATAGATTCAACATATGCCCTACTTGGGCTTACTTTAGATGGATGGTATTGAGCTGTTTTTTTGGTCCCAGGGGCCTTCCTCACCCCCAAGCAATAGCTGCTTTGCAACAATGAGTTCATAGCTTGGCACCCAATATGGGGAATGCTGAAGAGACCATTTTTTAAAATAGCCATGCATGAGGTTTGGTTTGTGCGAGGCTCACCACTATAAAAGGACCTTGCATCGTATCCTGGTTTGGAGGGAAGTTAGTTAAATACCATAATTTATTTCTCTCTTTAATCCATGCTGGACAACTTGAACAGAATGTATAAGAGGGTTCAGAAAGTAATAATGTTACCAGAGAGGATATAAAAACAAATTTCAGTAAAATTTATCTAAATATTATTATCAAAAATTTGATCATTTTCATTTTCAGTGACTGCAGACCAAAAGGAAGGGAAATCTCCATTATTATGTTTAAATAAATCTGTTTTTTTTTCCACTCTGCAAAAGTATGAAAGACCATTTTCAACTTTTTTTTTCTGAATCTCTTGCAACTTAAAAAAATGTTTTAGTGATTGAAACTAGTGAAAATAAACTGGTGTGAAATCTGATGAATATGAAGGATGTAGAATCTTCCATTCTAACAATCTTATCTTGGGTTTGTTGGGCTGTCGTTGAAAATTAAGGTGATTACATTGTAGATGATAAAATAAATTTAACTTAGAACCCTGCCCTCCATGATATCATTACATTAATGGATTTGATTGCAACATCATAGCAAGCAAGTTCAAACTCCAGTTGTGCAATCATATTCACTTTTGGACTGTTGCTTTTTGGAGAAAGGCATAAACCTCTTTATACTTCCTGTTTTGGATTAAATAGTACTACTGTTGTTCTATAAAGATGGCTTTGGCATTAAATAACCCACAAGGATTGATATGGCATAAAACAAAGACAGCAAAACTAAATCAAATTTAGTTGTTATGTCTCAATATAGAGCTAATTGTTACCTCTGTGTGTGTGTTTGTGTGTGTGTGTGAGAGAGAGAGAGAGAGAGAGAGAGAGAGAGAGAGAACAATTCTTTATTTAAAAAAAGCAAAAAAAAAAAACAATTTCAAGTAGGAGTTATGGCAGAGCAGGGTAAAACTGAAATAAATCTAGTTCATTTGTAAAGATTGCAATTTCTTTTGCTACTTCAACTTGAATGAAACTGATAGTAATAGGGGCAGTCAAAGAGGAGTAAGTTAACTATATATATATATATATATATATATATATATATATATATATATATATATTCAGTACAAAAAAATTTTGCTCTTTTTTTCCAGTTGAAAACAAATAGAAAAATAATTAAAGTTATTATCTAAGGTTAAATTTGAGTTTTTTTTGAAAGATTGTAACAATAATTATCAGTATTAAAAGCAAAATAATATAACATTTCTTACCTAATTTTTGATACAATTTAAAGATTTAAATTCACTAAAAGTTGACAATTTTACCAAACTAAAGGTGATGTAAATTAAAGATTGTTATCAAAATTTTAAAATACTATAAAAAAGATTTTTGAATTAAATTAGTAACTAGAAACATTATCAAACTAATTTATGTAAAAATATTACCTATATTTTGATAAATAAATCACTTACTATGTGGTATTTAAATCCAAGTAGTAGGTCAAAATTAATGACAAGAGAGTTTCTACATCACTTGACAATAAAGCTTTTAAGGTCTGCTTCAGTTTCCCACAAAAATTATTAGTAAGGAAAGCCAACCCAAAAGATTTTTAGTATAGAAAATCATATTGGGAATAATCGATTTTCTGTATTTAATCATGAAAAAAGGAAATAAGCATTTTAACATGATTTTTGATTGGACAATTTAAAAAACTCAATAAAATGATTATCTTTAATTTATAATTAATTTACTATCAAAATACTGAAATCAAAATACTTTTTAATTATTTTTTGAATTTTTTTATTGTCTTTTTAAAACCTGGTAATCTGCAAATCTTTTTTAGCAAGGATAATTGTTACATTGTTACGTTAGTTCCTCGCTATGTTGTTGTAAATAAAGGAGATGGAACAAGATATCGAAAAGTTTTTAAGAAGGTTTTCAAGAGGGTTTAATGGCAGCAAGAATAAAGGGTACCTTTATGCTGCAAGTCTTGAAGGAAGGAAGGAAATAGTTATTGAGTTGAGAAGGAATTATAGCAGCTAAATGCCTGAGCGGAATGTGCGTTGCTGCAGTTAAGGCAAAAGTCGTGTTTGCTGTTTAAGGACAGGAATGATGTAGTCACCCATAAATGTGTGGTCTTGGTTGCTAGAGGAGAGAGGCATGAAAGTCTCCAGAAAAGGTTGCCCAGGATTGAGGTAGCTGGATGTCTGAGCGGAATTGCACGTCACTGTAGACATAGCAAAAGTTAGAGGCGACATGAAGGTGTTACTGCATGTGGTGGATTACATGCATCTAATTCATGTTCAATTGGAAACAGTTGGTCTAAGAGAGTAGACTCAAGAGGTCCATAAATTAGATGGCTTTTCTCATGGTTCTGTGCTTCTGCTGCTATGCAGGGAGCAGACAGAATGTACATCCATCCTGTTTGAAAGGTTCTGAGGAAGAGATAGTTTGGCGGGCTTTCACCATTTTTAAGTTGTCCGGAAAGATGGTCCGGGTTAAATAGGATAAGTCATCCTCATTGGGTGAAAATATGTGACGACCATTACAGTCAAATTAATTTACGTGCCAAAAAAAAAAAATAAATAAAGTTCTTTCTGCTACACTTCATTGCCTCTAAAATACTAATTTTTACTTTTTTAAAAAATTTCATATTTCTATAACAAATTTACCTTTTTCCTTATATTCTTACTTAGATATTTAACCAGAATACAAACAACAAAACTATGAATTGCTTAAATGAAAGTTACTCAAGGTTTCCATACGTTTTTTTATCAAACATTTTTAAAATTTTAAAAAGTAAACAAAATCATTAAAAGAAAACCAGCTCCCAGTTTCTTACTTTTAAATTTTTAATTTTCAATTAGTAAAAATATTCTTTATTTAATAACATATTCAGATTTAGTTTGGGATTGAAGAAAAGTGAATCAAAATCGAATGCTAAGTTAAGGTTCTCCTCACTTTTCAGTAGAATGAATATCGATACAGAATTATTTCCCTAAAGAAAATGATATTTTCAATAAAATCATAAAATTAAAAACTATATATATAGATATATATACTCCATACAATAAAACTTAACATAAAACAGAATTGACCTTAGTTTGGCACAGAGCCATATAAATGAGACATCCAGCAAAGACTAAACTTGTTATACTTGAAAAAGTTCTGAGCAACTAGTTTACTCATCATCCCTGGTAAGCAAAAGCTAAACTAACTTTTATTACTAAATATCAGTTTGCGTTATGGCATTCTATTTATAAAAATATATTGATAAAATGTAATTTTTTAGGAGTAATTTGTGTTTACTGTTTTTCTTTAAAAACAAATTTTGAATTTTAGTTTGGAGAAAAACATCAAATCGAAGCAAATTTAATGGCTTTACATTACAAAATTAATGAAAAAACCATGTAAGAATTTTAGTTACACAAAGTTAATGTTATAATTAAATTCAATAAATTTAATAATTTGATATTTAAAATTTTTTAGACATCAAAAATATCAATATTCAATGTAGAATTTTCTTCTATTTAAATTTGCTTTGTTTAAACATTTAAGACCAAAAACGATTGTTTTTAAAATAAACTTAAAATAATATAGTTAAGTCCAAAGGAGATCTTATATTTAATTCAACTAAATAATGGTAAAAGTTATTCTAAGTGTAAAAGGAAAACTTTCTTTGAATTTCTAAAGCTGACTACAGAAGTGAAGAAGCAAAATCTCAAAACAAAACTAAACTGTGTCACTCTCAAATATTTTGAAATAAGTCTCCCCTTCAGGGTCTTAGCTGTGTCACAAGAAGGCCTTTACTATATAATGCCATGATTTGTGAGCTATTAATACAATTCAACTATGTTGCAATAATTTTATCAAAATAGTCATTTATTTTAAATCAACATTATTCTTTTATAGCTCTCTATCAATCTTGGCCTTTTGATTTCTGTCTTTCTCTATCTTATATATATATATATATATATATATATATATATATATATATATTTTCATCATGCAACATGTGAAATCACGTGTGATACCCTGTTCTCATCAGCCGCCAACCAGGGTTGATAACACAGTTTCAGTAGCTCAAGGCAGTCCTACCACTCCTGGCACTACCAAGCAGCTTTTACCACTGGACAGGGTATTTAAAAGAATTATATATATATATATATATATATATATATGCCAGATCAACTAAAAGCACAGATTACATTGTACATTCATCTTCATTTTTAGTGCAGTTTGTGATTATTAAAAACATGTTTACTTTCAGCTGTTGATGTCATTATGCACTTACAGTAACTGTTTCTTGATGTTACGTAATCACATGGGAATGGTGGTTCCACATGCATTTCATTCATGTTGAAGACTTTTTGCTTTTGACTAAATCCAACTTGATGCAGATTGCACCATGGTCAAATGGTGCTTCAGCATTCTCTGTTCCGATCTTAACTTTCCCTTCTGTATCTGTCATCTATTCGGTCATTTTTTTTTTTTCAGTTTTATTTCTTTTATGCATTACTGCACCAAACCCCTCCAGACAAACATCATATATAACTTTGCAGAAAGATGTAATTTGTTGATTAATGGGACCCTTAAGATGGGTGGTGAGTAAAAAAGAAAGCTCCTGGTCTAAGTTTGTCCATAAAACTATCTGATTACCCTTGGACCACTAAATTCTTGGCTTGCTAGGAATGTCTCCAGGGCACTGTCACTCAGCAATGGGCTCTTGAACACTGTGGGGGTGTTCCTGATTTATAAGCCTGTCATTCGATTTACATTCTCTGGTAGGAGAATTACGTCATTTTCACTAGCATATCTTGTGGATTCATAATGCTCACAAGCTGTTAAATTCTCTGTCACAATCACACATTGTAGCTGTGTAAATATCCAAGTCATTTCCATTTGAGCAAGTATGATGGATGATATATTCTCCCTACCTGCTACAGACACCCAGAGGGCATTTTTCTTTTGTTGTACTGTTCATGTTTTTTATGTTCCTGTCTTTCCAGGATATCCCTCCAACTTTCCGGAGAGTCACTTTGTGTATAGTTATATATAGTTACAGCAAGTCAAAGAATATAAATGAAATAAGGCTGATGTCACCCATCATACTTGCTCAACCAAAAATGACTTGGACATTTACCCAGCTAGAACATGTGATTGTAGCAGAGAATTTAACAGCTTATGCAAGTTATGAATTCAGAAGGCACACTGGGGAAAATTATGTAATTCTCCTATCAGAGAATGTAAATTGAATGATGTTCAGGAACCCATTGCTGAATGGCAACGGCCAGGAGACATTCTTAAGAAACCAAGAATTCAGTGGCCCAAGGGTTATCAGATAGTTTTATGGACAAACTTAGACTAGGAGCTTTCATTTTTGCTCACCATCCATCTTAAGGGTCCCACTGATCAACAAATGACATCTTTCTGCAGAATTATATATGATGTTTGTCATGGAGGTGCCCGGGGTGTAATGGTTATTGTCGTAGGAAATGGACACGGTGACACGAGTTTAAATCCTGGATGAGACTGATTGCATTTCACATAGCACTAATACTCTTGCAAAAGATATGAATCCAATTATTCTCCCTCCAGCTATGGGTAAATAGTAGGACAGACTAGGTTCTTCAGCCTTGCTGAGGTAACTAGTCTAGGAGAAGGAAAAAATCTGAATTCAAACCTGTTAAACTCCGCTTGAAAATTGACCTTGTGTCATATCCTGCCCGAGCGGAGGGGTTGGTTAATATATATATATATGACGTTTGTCTGGAGTGGTTTGGTGCAGTAACGGATAAAAAGGATAAAAGAAAAACAACAGAATAGATGCCAGATACAGAAGAGAAAGTTAAAATCGAAACAGAGAATGCTGAAGCGCTGATTAAAAGAAGCCTCTATTAATGAGACGACCATGGTGCAATATGCATCAAGCTGGATTTGGTCGAGAGCAAAAAGTCTTCAACATGTATGAAAGGTGCGCAAAATCAACATTCCCATGTGATTATGTAACATCAAGAAACGATTACTGCAAGCACATAATGACATCAATGGCTGAAAGTAAACACGTTTTAAAAATCACAAACTGAACTAAAAATGAAGATGAACATATGATGTAATTTCTCCTCTTGGTTGATCATACATAAGTATATATATATTTTTTCAATACCCTGTCCAGTGGCAAAAGCTGCTTGGTAGTGCCAGGAGTGGCAGTATAACCTTGAGCTACCGAAACTGTGTTATCACTCCTGGTTGGCGGCCAATGAGCGCAAGGTATCGCATGTGCTTTCACACATTGTGTGATGAAAAAATATATATATGTACAGTTAAAGTTAAGGAATATAAATAGAATAAGGATGATGTCTTGGCTCTTTGCAAAGAAAGGTGAATGCTAACTTCCTTTTTCTGTCCGGCCTCATCTTTTGACAAGTTAAAGGAAGTGTGAAGCAAACATTTGCTTGACATCTCTTGCTTGCCTGATTGTTTGGAAATCTGCCAAGCATCACTAACACTATCTTTTATCTTTTCACCATTCCTATTCTATAAAAGACAATTGTTGGCTTAAACCAGGATTATTTTTGCCGAATAGCTGATTTGGCAAATCTTTCAAGAATATTATCTTGTCTGTTACTTATGAACTCAGAGATAATAAGGTAAATGAAGATAATGATAATATTGACAACAATATTCATCTGTGAGGGCAAAGAATATTTGTTAATATGGATATCTATATATACTGGGATGAGTCAAATGTTGTGTAATATTTTCATAACATGAGGCATAATTCTTCAATTCTGGAAACTTTTGTCAAGATCATGAAGGTGACAAACCACACTCGATTGAATTACACAATTCATCTGATATTCTCAGAGTGCTACTAGAAGCTAGATTTGCCTCAACAGATTGGACCATAATCTCTGAATCTAAGGTTTTATGTCTACCTGACTTTACCTGATAGAGCTTCTTGCAACCCAAAGCAAAATTTCTTAAACAATATAGTCACTGTATTGTGTTCAACTCTACCATTCCTTTTTGTACAACCAATGTTTTTGGTTGCTTTATTTCAAGAAATGGAAATGAGCAATAGACATTTTTAAAAGAGGCTAACTGCAAAAAAGGTTAATCAAATGGCGCCCAATAAATACCAAGCATCATAGGAAAGGATCTGACAAAAGATGGAGAGATGAAATAGTAAAATGTCTACTGATTAGACAGAGGCTAGCACAATTAAAATTGCCAAGGAATTAAATTGGGAAAGGTCTTTTTTTCCCATAGAGAATTAAAGATGTACTTGATTTAATTTTTCAATAAGAAGGAAAAATTTATCTATATTTGTAGAGATTATACCCCTTGCCAACCGAATAGTACTTCTAACAGCTACTAGGTGATGTGACTAAAGTAGCATACAAAAGAAGCACTTGCCAAAATCAAATCTATTTGGTTGTGCCTTAACAACCAGAAGCATGTACAAGTGTGTGCATTCCTGACCGCACTGACATAGGGGTTTGCACCCGCAACAAGTCTTGTGTTGTGTGGTGCACAGTACCATGCTTTTATGTAAATTTTCACAACTTCTATTCTATCTCATACATACATAACTAAGGATTCTCAAGTTATTTGTAAAGACCTCTCGGACATTCCTTGATAAGCTCTTTTTTATATTTCATGCCTTTCATGGGTATTTGTTCTATTAAGTTTACTCTGCCAATGAAATATGTTGTTGATTTGATGTGAATTGTTTCTGGTATCATTATGTGCAAAGAAACATAAACATAATTCATTTCTTTTGCTATAAGTATCCAAATAATGTAGTGGTCAGTAATGATATATGAATACAACAAGTATATGAAGACCACTCACTACATATTCAAAGAATACTTATTTATTTCCACTGAGCTACCACAGATACAGGGAGCACAATAACACTATTCAATAGAGCAAGTTTTCTGCTACAAAACACTATTTTTCTATATAGTCATCATCGATGGCTATGCATTTTAATTCGCAGAAGTGAACCACTTTTTCATAGCAGCAATGATGGTCTATTTTCATTGTGCTAATGTGCTAAATGAGGTGTTCTTCACTTCATGAGTTCACTAATGAGGTGAACATGACATACTACTCACTTCAATATTGCCACAGCTGAAACACATTACCCATCACCTAACTGTGTTCACATCTAATATTTGATGTTTAACAAATGTCAAATAGTACAATTTTTTCCATGTGAAAGAATTCAATGATACACCTTTTGCTTTTCTATTTCAAATGCAATTTTATCAGACGACCATTTATTGCTATCTGCAACAAAGCAAAATAAATGATAGGTTATTGAGAAGAAGCTTTAACCTCTATTTTGAAACCACTAAAATTGTGAGCCAGCATAACAAGAATCTTTATATTTAGAAGGATCCTCTCATAAGCCCAAAGAAAAGTAGAGTGAAAATGTATAGTCAATAGTGGGGATTGTGTAAAAATAGTGTTTGTAGCTGAAAATCCGCTCTGTCAGTGGTGTTATTGTGCTACCTATATTGTAGTTTCCATGTTAATAAATAACAAGTATTTCAGTAATGATTTCTCTCGTATATTTATCAATGTATATTTATTAACGTATATTTATTAAAAGTACAATAGGAGGCGCTCATGATGTAATGGTTATCACAAAAGGAAGTAGATTCAGCAGCCTGAGTTCTAATCCTGAATGAGGCTGTTTGTATTTCGCATTGTGCTAATACCCTGGGAAAGATGTGAATCCAACTATTCTCCCTCCAGCTATAGGTAAATATCAGTGCAAACTAGGTTCTTTAATTTTGGTATGGCAACCAGTCTAGGAGAAGGAAAATTATGAATTTGTTGTAGATCTAGAGAAAGATGGGTACCATGAGGCTATTCTTGTCCAAGACATGCTCATAGTGTTCCCCCAATCAAAACCAACTTACAGAACCCATGATGAAGTAAAATAGTTTGTGAGAAGATGTATTGACTTTAATTGGAATCATTTTGAGATGAGTCTTCTTAATCTGAGAATTTATATTTATTTACAAGACTCAGCATTCCTATCCGAGGTCGCAGTAAAATCACCTGAAGAAGGCCAGAGGTGAAATTTGGCCGAAACGTAGTGAAAGAAGAAACAACACAAAAACTACCAAGATGAGGGAAAAAAAAGTCCGCAATAAATAAAAATAAATTCTAAGATGTATTGATTTTATTAATTTTTATAGTCACTTTTTATCATTTCATGTTGAAATTTCATTCATGGTATTTGAAGGAGTAAAGTTGGCTTAATGGTTTGAAACTAATCAAGATGAGGCATGATTGGGTAGGAAAGGTTATCTATAAGGAATTGTATAAGAAATTAATATTTGATTTTATTTAATGTTGACTAATGATATATTCACAAAGTAGAAAACAAGATGCGTAAAATTCTCTGAGATTTTGAGATACAAATGAACAACCCAATCCCAGTCAGAAGTTCAGTGTTAACTATCAAAAAAAGTTGTCACCCAGTGGATTTTGTTGTTCCAGCAGATCACAGAGGGAAAATGAAAGAAAGCAAAAAGATAGACAAATACCTGGATCTCATAAGAAAGCTGAAGAAACTGTGACACATCAAATACATTGTACTAATTCTAATTGGTTCTCTTGGACAGTTCCCAAAGGTCTGGAAAAGAGATTAGGGGAGCTAAAGAACAAAAAGAGACCATCCAAATCACAGGGTTGATCTAGATCAGGTGGAATATTTGGTCTCCCAGGGGCTGTGGGAGACTTGCTTTTACTTAGAATTCAGTTGAAACTGGAATGAAAAACTCACATAAAATGAAAATTATAACAGTAATAATATCATATGTAATATTATCTATTATATATATTATCTTGAGGAGGCAAAGTTAGCCTAATGGTTAACCAGAGAAATGGTTCAGTTTCAGTGCAGTTTCTTTATTTAATAGCATATTAACCCATACTTTAACTGATAGCCAAGGGAATAAAAGAGTTCATGCCTTTCCCAAGTGGATTAGTTTGAAAGTGAATTTAATAGCATAACTGGAGTTTGAACCTACTTACTCTGATGTCACAGTCCAGCACATAAACCACTAGGCCATGGGTTTCCTCCAAAGAAAATGAAATTGTTGAATCTATTTCAAATTCTTCTGAGGAAATTTGTGTTTCCTTCATACTAATATCTTTAGAAAAGACATGATTCCATCTTTCCCTTGCAGGAACATGGGTTATTCAGTGCTTTTGGCTCTATGTAAATCAATATAACCAGGTAAGAAGAGGTCACTGCCAAGTACCTCTCATTTACCCAAGAAATGTCTCAAAAGAATCTGTATAATAATCTAATATACAAGTTGCAGATTGACTCAGAATTGTGCTGACTTATGACATTGTGCAGCATGATTTACAACTACATCCAATTCATGCACCCCATTTGAGGGGGTTTTTGTTTGTTTTTTCAGGAGATGGCTCCTTATAATTTGATAAAGAAAGAGAGTGTTAATACAACAGACAGTTGGCTGAATGCAAAACTGAGGATACAAAATTAAAATTGAATACATAACATTTTGCAGTCAATTTATTTCTGGTGACTTCATTTAAGGTAATGTATATTTATTATATAAGACGCCAAGGAATGGAAGCATTCAGAATCATATTATTGCTTCCCTTACATCCTGGCATTGAGTCATCTCGATATCATCACTTTAAGGATAAATATTTATCCACAAGCATTCTTGTATAAAACAATATGGAATCGGGGCTTTAAAATGTATCTTTCACGTAAAAAATAAATAAGTAAATTATTTGAAAGTTGTAGTGTGAGATAACAAAATTAAAATTAGACTCTAGTCGTAACATGGTGTCTGTAATATTTTCGAGTCAGTTTTATATGTCAAGCAATGATTGTAATTCACTTAAATAAAAGACATTGTCACTAAATTTGTTTGTTCACCTGAAAGTGTCACAATGATGTAGACAGACAGGAATAGGTACTCAACATTGTCTGCTGGGTTTAAAATAAAACTTTGAATGTTTGTATTCATAAGTAACATCACTACTATTACTAATGATGGCTGAACATTTTATGGATTGTTTTGTTTTTTTTGTAACAAAACAGGTGTAAATTTTTCTTTTGTTTTTAAATTTAATCTAAGTTTACATTTTAACAGGAATGCTGATTCATTGTATGAGTCATTTTTATTATTTCTTTTGTTTACTGGTGAGTTAAATTCTTTCAAATTGCTGAGAATATAAGATTTGAATAAAAGATGTCACTTGGCAAGGAAAAGGAAGAACAAGCAAATATCCCAAGACAGAAGAACAACAAACAAGACATATGAGGTGTGTCTTAAATAGTATCAGGCTTCATAATTTATTCTTTTAATTTGGCACTGACATCATCACTTTATTATATAAGTTGCTCAGCTGTACACAAATCTTTAATTTTTGTTTCAGCATGTCACATTTTTATGGTAGAAATTACTGAACAAGTCAGCAGTAAACTTGGTTAAAACTGGGCAAAATTCATTCTAATACTTTTGAAATGGTGAATCTTATGGACAATACTTTTTACGAAAGGCATGAACTATTTCTTCCTTTTATTTGGCCTTTTTCTAGATATAAAAGTGACATCACTTGCATGAGACTGGTTAAGATAGAAGAATACAGATGCATAAGAATATAAGAAAACTACTCTCTACAAATTAAAGCACCTGCCTTACCAATAGCAGCAAAGACATGCAGTTACACTGATTTTCAACCATATCAGGGTTAGATCTAAAGATTATATAGGAAATGTGTTCAAAAGGTTTTGTCACTTCACTTAAAATGGCATTGAGTCATCTCGATATCATCACTTTATTATATAAGTTGCTCTGCTGTGCATACATCTAGACAGTAATCTAGACATCTAGACATCATAATATTATTATATAAGTTGCTCAGCTGTACATACATTTAGACAGTAATCTAGATGTCTAGGCATCATCACTTTATCATATTAGTTGCTCAGCTGTAGATACATCTAGACAGTAATTTAAATGTCTTGACATCATCACATTATTATATAAGTTGCTCAGCTATGCTCACATCTCCCACACCCCCAATCAGTATGCTACATTTTCGCTGTAGAATACATCAAATAAGGTGTTTGCATTAAAGTTTGCAAAACATTTTTGAAATGTAGAAAGAAGCTTATGGACATGATACAATAAGCTGTACCAGGGTCTTTGACAGGAATAGTGCCCTCAAGGAATGAAGAACATCAGTTAAAAATGATGAATATATAGGGAGGCAGAAATGCTGAAATAATTAAGAAAATGCTTAGTTTGGTGATTATTAAAGAGCTTTGTGATAAGGTGGGGTATTTCTGTTGGGTCATGTCAAAAATTGGGTGTGAAACAAGTTGTAGTCAAGTTTGTTCAACAACTTCTGATGCCAGAATAGAAAACTGCAAATAACCATGGCTACTGATTTTTTTCTGTGTGTAGAGACTGATGCAAATTTTTTTTGAAATCCATCATAACAAAGATTAATCAAACCGGAAATTGAAGCTCAGTCATCAGTTTGGAAGTTCCTGATATTACCAAGACTAAATTTGGTTTGTTAAGCTCAGTGTAACACCAAAGTGTTGTTCAGTCTTTTGTGACAAAGAGAGTTCATCATGCTCCTGTAGGTCAAATTGTCACTAAACAGTTTTAAATTCTTAAACTGAAAATTCATCTAAAAGGGTAAGATGATGCAGCTTGACATCATATCAAAAGAGGAATTTCAGAGGTGATTCAACAAACAGAAAATTCATTGGAATAGATGTAATGAATGAGACTATTTGGAAGAAAATTGAAATTCATTCCAGTTCATAAATACAACTTCAGTTGTAAAGGTTTTTTTAATACAACTCAAAATTCAGTCTTTTTACAAGACAAAAGAGAAATACAAATGTGTCAGAGAGAAATTGTCCATCTTTGAACAGTCGTAAAAAGACAATTTTTATTAGAACATCCATCAGATGATAAATTCAATAATTGGTCTTGTAAAACCTTGTTATACTGATGGTTCTCGTTTGTTTGGCTGTAGTAGCCAAACAAACGAGAACCATCAGTATAACTTTGGATTTGATGAATAATCTTAAAAATCCAAATTACAAACATTTCAAAGACAACTTCTTATGAACTGACAACATTAGCCTGATAGTAAATCCAACCACTTATCAAGAATGTTAGCTAAATTTTTCTAAAAAATAAGATAAATATATTTACAAAGAAAAGTAAGCTACTTCACAGAATCAAGTCTTCAATTTTTTTCATTCAAGTATTTTTTTTTCTTATTGTAAGGATATATTTAATTTACTTTTATTAGGTTTATGCGTTTAATTTTAGATTTAATTCACAAAGCTGACAACAATTATTCTTGGACTATAATAAAGAGCTTAAAGTCATGCAATTATTATGCATGTATACCATGGAATTTCCATGGATGCAGCTAATATATAAATGTAACTTAAGCAAACAGTAAAGATAGAAAATCTATGTCCTATACGTGATTTGCTCTGTAATCATAACAAAAATATTTTCTTTTAAAACACTTAGTTTTTTCTGTATATATGACTTCATCAACCAACACGCATTTCTCACTTGCCTGTAAATCAGATGGGTTTTCAAGTAAGATCAAGGCTGCACAACCAATTCTCAAGATGTGGGCCTATGAAATATGTTTTACCAGTTTTGTAATGTCAGTCATTTTTCATTTACCCATCAGCAGACAAATTCAATTATTGGTCTGATAAAACTTACATACTATTTCCCAACCAAAAAAAGCCATCAATATATCTTCTGGATTTTATGAGAAATCCAAATAACAACCATTTCAAAGACAACTTAGGCCCTTACAATTCAGTATTTTACTTGGTTTCTTTTTACAAATACTATGAGAGGTTTGTGATAATTTTTGTAAATCTCTATCAATTTTAATAAAATCTTTGTCTTCTTTTAGAGATTTAGATCTTGAGTATCTTCTGTTCCATCAATTTTTTTGCAAGAAAATTTTTTAGCAAATTTTTATATATATATATAAATTTATATATATATATATAAACATTATGAAACAAAATCTTATTCAGATGGCAAACCATATATGCTAAAGGAAAAAATAACATAAATTTTGAAAATTCACTGAATTTTTGTAGATTAATTTGCAGGAAAATCAATATGCAAATAAAAGAATTGACAACTCAATTATCTGTTCATGATAATGCAAAAGGTAAATAGAATAATAAAAAACTCACTGGATCCATGAAAATTCCATGAGGATCAACAACTAATATTATGCATGCCTCAGTTCTTCTCTCACCTTTTACCTGTATCTTCTCATTCCTTCCCTTATCCTTATCAATCTTTCTTGCCCATCCTTATTTTCTGGACCTTTGGAATCGACATGAACTTTTAATATCATTATTAATATTATCCTTCTTCAGTTCTTCTCTCGCCCTTTACCTGTATCTTCTCATTTCCTCCCTTATCCCTTTTTATCTTTGTTTTTATCTAAATCGTATACAAATTTGGATGAGTTTCATTTGCCAAAAAAGAATAAAATATATAGAAATATTTTTCCATTGTACCCTCTCTTGCACTATATTCTACGCAAAGAATTTTTCCTGTATCGCAATATTTATGCCTTTCCATCTCAGCAGTTGAAGTTGATAGTACTGAACATAGCGAGATATTATTTGAGAATAATCAATGTTATATGATGTGAGGACCGGCCAGCATATTCAATTACTCCTTCCCCTCAAACATTTCTGACCCATTTCTTTTTCTGTATATATATATAAATATATATATATATATATATATATATATATATATATATATATATATATATATATATATATTAGTACTATACCATTTGCTTCAGAGGGAAATAATTTTTATTATCAGATGAAAACATTGACAACTTTCATTGTAAATGTGGGGGACAACCTTATCGAAGAATTTTCAAAATGACTCTCTCAGACCTCAACTGTTTTTTTTTGTATGATTTTGAAAATCTTAGAGCCATGAAATCTGTATTTTCAAGCACACACACACACACACACACACACACACACACATATATATATATATATATATATATATATATATATATTATTCCCATTAAAATCATCTGACTGTACTTTAACTGATCATTTTGAGGTCTTTTTTCAAAAGTTTCTAATTTAAAAAAAAATTATAGAAATTTTCTTTCTCCCTCTCAAAATTAGTCATCTTTTCAATAAAATATATTCATGTTAGCATCAAAAGAAACTGAATTTTTGCTGAAAGACATGGCACATTTTGAGGTGCTATTACTAAAGTTTTGAATTAGAACAAAAAAAAAGGAATATTAAAATAAAAACTCAACAAAAAAACAAAAACTGATTTTCTTTCTTTGTACGTCTGAGTTTAGGCTTTATATTTTTTGTTAGTCCCCATTTTTATAAGTAATGTTCTTATTATAGGTTATTGGGTGAACTGTTGTATATTCTACAGATGTTAACAACTAAAATTATTAATTATCTCCTGCTTTTCTTCTTTTCTTTCTTTTTGTCTGTATCTTCTCTTTTTATCCCTTTTCCTTTTTAATCTTTGTTGCCAATTCATGTTTTTATCTAAATGCTAAACAAACATAGATTAGTTTTATATGTGAAAAAGTACACTCAAGAAATTTCTCCTCCATCCTCAATCTTTTTTGGTTTCCTTTTCAGAAAGAATTTTTAGGCCTTTTATTCTCAATTGGCACTTCAATTTTTTTGTTCATTTTCTCAATATTCAGTCCGCAAATCTGTCTCTGTCTTTCATTTATCTCGAATCCTTCCTTCTCTCTCTCTCTCTCTCTCTCTCTCTCTCTCTCTCTCTCTATATATATATATATATATATATATATATATATATATATATATATATATATATGGATATTTATTTTTACTTTCACTGTGTTTTCTTTTTGTTTTTCTCACTTCCTATATTTCCTAACTCTCACTTGCATTTCCCAATATCTACCGGCTAAACAGTCACACATACTACACTGTGATCCTTACTAGAAAAGTATAAAGATCCTACTCAGAAACAAACTGAATAATATAAGAGAGAAGTCCATTTCTGAATTAGTTTTTCATATTTTCTGCTCTTATAAAATCTCCTCATTAGATTCCCCCCCCCCAGCTTGGTTAAAATGAGGTATAAACTACGAGTCCATTGCTCAGGAAGGAACAGACGTTTAACTTTTATCTAGTAAACTATCTATAAAAGCAGAATCATAGTATGGATTCTTGGTCATAAAGTATAACTGATTCCAATTTAAAAGGGACAAACATCTGTACAGGTACTACACTTTGATCCTAGGTAGATAGTGTTGCAGTTGTATCAACAAACAAGCAGAATAATAGAATAGATTATCAGTTGGATATAGAGAAAACTGTATACAAAAAAAAAAAAAGAATTTCTTTATGTGAATAAACTATAAACTATTTTTTTCTAAGTGAATGCAACAGATGAAATGTTTGCGGATTATTTTTAGTATTTCTTTTTTTAAGGTATTTTTTAAATAATGTAATATTTTTAAAAAGCCCTCCACCCCACAAAAAACAAAGAAAACTCACTACTTTACTTGAACATCTTTCCTCACTTATCTTCTTGATTCTATAAAAGTAAAAAAAAGTAGCCTGACTTATCAAAATGACACAAACATAACACAAACAAACAAAAAAAAAAATAAATAAAAAAAATAACCTCTTATATTATTAAAAACATATTCTAGGTTTCTTTATAGCCTTGAGGCAATTTCTTCATTTGACAGTAAAAGAAAGAAACAAATGCCTTTTTGTGTTACCAAACACTGAAAATATACCTATTTCAAGACCAAATCATTTCATGCCACACCCGAGACTATATATTATTCCCTCCCCACAACACCCTGTCTCCACCCCATAGGTCAACCATGAAGCTATCTTATTCTTGTTTTTATGTTACTTCCATATAAATCTCTGGGACAAGGATGATAGTAAAATCTAGGTAAGCTGCTAGGTAGCTTAATAAAAAGAAAAGTAGTTGGTTACCAACTGGAAGGTTGTTTTTTTTTATGTATGGGTTGATTTATAGATCCCCTCCCTCAGTCTTCTGTAAAAGAGCCTGGCTTTTCTCTAAGGAAAGAGTTGGCTGTGAGGCAGAAGAGAAAAAAATTGCGAAAGATTTTGCTGTAACCAAGAATGGCTTAAATCAGACTAACAAAAATGTCAACATATATATATATATATATATATATATATATATATATATAACAATGATAATAAATAAATAAATGTATTTGATATATGTATTTATTTTATCCAGGGAAAATATTATTCTGCGATCTGAGAATAATATTTTCCATGGATAAAATAAATATATATATCTAATATATTTATTTATTCATTATCATTATTATTATAATAGCTCTATCCTAGATATTGAGCACTCTCCATCTTATATTGCAGTTGGTTCGACAAATAACTACATAGTGATTTACTGACGACCAACACTCTCATGATATAATATGTGTGTATATATATATATATATATATATGTATATATATATATCAGTAACTCTGAAATAATAAAGGTATATAAAATATGCCAGGGTATCAAAGAGTAAAGATTTAAAAATTTTACTTATAAATTTACATTCTTCAACCTTCATTAGAAAAAGCGAAAACATCATTACCTCAGATTGTTTTTTGATTGGTTAGTTTTATTAGCATGTCAACCTGTCAGGAGATATTTTATGCATAGATGTAAGGGAATTGTGTAAATTGAACATTTATATTTTATTTTTTGTTAAGAGTTTCTTGTACATGGTTATATGATATCAAAAATATTCATATTTGATAGGAATACTTGATATTATATAACTGTAAATTATTTGTTAATATAAATAATTTACAGTTACTTGAAGTTATAATAGTTTACTAAGGATAATTATTAGTTACTTCAGACCAGATGTGTGCAAATAAATGACAATAATTAAATAGAAATAATTACTTGAAACTATATAATATTATTTGTATTAGATAAAAATACTTGATATTATTTAACTGTGCATGAAAATTCTTATGAAACAGCAGCGCAAAAAAACGTAAATATATACATACAATGAATGTGACTTCTTTACCTCAAGGCATAAAATAACCCAAGACAGGTTGACATGCTGTTAAAAACAAACAATTATTTTTTGGTAGAAAATTCACCAGCTTTTAAATAATTTTGAATATTTTCAATCAAAAAAGAAAAAGTCATTCAATGATATAGAAAATTTTTTAATATGATCTTTAATATTTGTTTTTAGGTATTCTTTCAGAAAAATCTGTATCCAATTGGTACATACATATAATATTAGTATCCAATTGGTAAATACAATGTTTTACCAACCCCAATAGATTTTTAGAGTTTGTATCTTTGAGAATTACTTAATGAGTTGACAGCTGGACATATAAGATGAAATTTGATCTGAAATTTTCACTGGATAATGAAAAGGAGCTTATACTGACAAATGAATCTTAGAAGAATAAAAAAAATATTTTTTTCATTACTAGACTATGGACTTATTGATGTCACTTCATATCTGCATTTTCACTAAAAAAGAGAAAAAAGATTGTTATATTGTCATCTACAGCATCATAAAGACACGATAATAAAGACGCACGCAGGAAGACTTCTTTAACAAAATATGTACCTCTCACTTTATTGCAAGGATTCGAAAAGGTTATTCAAGGTTTGCGTGTGAGAGGGAGCTGGAGACCGAACGGAACTGCAATATTTTGACCCCCACTCTTATGGCCGTCAGCGTTGTGTCTTTCTCGTTCTCCAGGACTGCTCAACCGGATGCTCAGAGGCCCACTCTGCTAGGTGATGGCTTTCTTTACTGCATCTTATCAGCAACTTCTCTGAACCGGATGTGGCTTTCCCTACCACATCTCGTCTATAACTCCATCCGATCTCTAACTCAACTATCTTGACTTCTGTCTTGACTGAGTTATATAAGAGTTCAATGCCCACTCAGTCGCCTACTCGATCTTTGAAATTGCATGTTTGATCGTCATCAAGCGGAAATAACTGTCATCCAGTTCACAGGTCACTCTCTTCCAGTGCATCAGTCTATGAGTGTACCATGGGAATTTTTTTTACCTCGTCCCATTTCGTCAGCCAATTTCCGCCCACACGATTTCCTCTCATAACTGCCTTTAGAATGTGTCACTTCCTTCTGCTGCATCACCTTGGAATGGCATTTTTGGCCGGGTCGAAGGCCAAAATACAACAAGATTCTCTTTGACTGATTGTCATACCAAGGTTAAAGAGCCCAATCTGTCTGATTATTTACTCATAAATGGATAGAAAATAGATGGATGCATATCTTTCTCAAGATTATTAACACTATGTGAAATACAAACAACCTTTTTCAGAATTTAAACTCATTTCCATTTCTTACAATTATAACCGCCACATTTAAAGAATCTCAAAATATAAAACTTCATTTTTTTTTTTTTTTTCATTTTCTCTTGTTCATATCAGAAAGCTTTTAAATAAGCAATTGATCTTTTGTAAAGCATCATTGCAGAATTTTTTTATCACAAAATTTTTTTGCTTTTTCTGTTTTAGAATTTATTTCTAGGCAGTTTAATTTGAAAAACAATGTATTTTTCACTATAATTGCTCATTTTTATTATGATACAAGCCACAGTACTTACACTTTGCTGTCAGATTTTTTTAAAGACAGAGTTTCAATTTATAATCATGTCAAAAGAAAAATAAAACAAGTCTGATAGGAAGAGTCTCATAGCATAGTGGCTAATGTGCTGGATTGTGTGATATAATAAGTGAGTTCAAATTCCAGTTATGCTATTACAATTACTTTCCGACTAATAGTGTAAAGAAAGGTATGAAGTCCCTTATCTCCCCTCAGCTATAGGTTAAATAGTACAATTGCCGTCCTTCTACAAGGATGGCTTTGGCATTAAATAACCCATGATTGTTGATATGCCATTAAACAAAGAAACCAAACCAACCAACCAACAAACCTACCTTAATTGATTCTGATTTCAGACTTTTGTATACATATTAACTCAACACCCAATAGAACCGGACTGATGCTATTGTTTTCATTTATTTGTCTATTTGGGCTTATGTTTTTGTTTTCATTATAGACATGACAAAACAAATGGCTCTTAATTTCTCATTTCATGTCTGTTTACTTCATTGTGTGTCTGTGTCAGCAATGTATTTTTCAAAGACAATAAAAAATCTTAAGCATTAATAGGCATTATGAATTGTACCATCAGTAAAATCTAATTAATCAAAATAACTTTTAGGCTTGATTACTTATATATATATATATATATATATATATATATATATATATGAAAATAAAAATAAAACATTAAAATTACAAATGAATAACAAAGGGCCGTTATTAATTAAAATCCACTTATTAAACTCATAATGCAAATTAGGTATTGCATGATTGTAATAAATACCATTTATAAGTACATATGATACTCATTGCACATTGATCATGCTTATCAATGATTTAATATGATGTAGGTCATTTCAATGTTAGCATAGGTGCAGAAACATGCACAGAAATCTGTATATATTCATATAAATTATCTAATACTAGTGCTAAAGAGATTAATGATTATTTACTTTGAAAAATATCTTTAATGTAGATAAAGTTCCTAGGTTAATCTTTTTTGAGAATATTGTATAGTTTCCAGCCATTGAAAATCAATATTTATTTGATGCCTGGAAATTATATATCTGTATCTGAAGATGCATTTCTTTATTGAACTAAGAGAGGTAGGGCAAGGAGCACAGGAGGTCAATAGATGAAGAAACCTTGTATATTGTCTTCAACATTAAAAAAAACATGACCAGGCATCATATTCTACGATTGAAGGGTAGAGAATAAATATCAATGATGATATTCAAATTGACTATATTATTTTGCAAAGATTATTTCATTAAAATATGGCACAAATTTAATTGAGTATAATTACAGAAGTTTAAACTGAGGTAAGTATAGATATACAAAATAATTTAGGCTTTTCTAAATGAAGAATAGAAGCATAAAAGGTAAATAATGAAAGATATAGATATTTATTCAATAATATAAATAAGAAGTTGTTTTGAAAATAGTGTTTTTTCTTAATAATTTATCTATTTATTTGGTTGTTTGGAAAAAATGGCCAATTTTCTTAAATATGTAAGTGTAAAATTGGTCATTATTTTTTACACAACCTAATATCAAGTTATTAAAACCTTTAATGCACATTAAAATCAATTACAATTCAATTTAATCTTTTATTTAAAACAACTATTGGAATGGTTTGTTTGGTTTACTTTCTTTGTTTAATGGCATATCAAGTTTTGTGGGCTAATTCAAAAGTCACCCTTGTAGAAGAATAGTAATGATACTATTTAACCCATAGTTGGAGGGATAAAGGGGTTTATGCCTTTCCCAAGAGTATAAGTCTGAAAGTAAACATTATAGCATGGCTGGAAGTTGAACTCACTTGTTACTAAGTTGCAGTCCATCATGCAAACCACTACACCACAGAGACTTCCTCGGAATAGATGGCGTTAGGGAAGATATTTATTAAGTCCTCACTCACCAAAGATCAATATTAACATTAGTATATAGAACCTACAAGCGACATTACTATTTGTTGACTTTACCAAGGCCTTTGATTCTATTCACAGAGGAAAGATGGAACAAATCCTACGAGCATACGGCCTACCTAAAGAAACCGTAGCAGCAATAACAATTCTCTATAGAAACACCAAAATGAAAGTACGTTCACCAGATGGAGACACAGAATACTTCGACATTGTAGCAGGAGTTCTACAAGGAGACACGCTAGCCTTATACCTCTTCATCATCTGTCTAGATTACGTGCTTAGAACATCGATTGATAAAATCTGAGAAAACGGCTTCGAGCTGACAAAGAAAAGAAGTAGAAGGTACCCCACAAAAACAATTACCGATGCCGACTACGCTGATGAGATAGCGATACTGGCAAATACACCCAACCAAGCCGAAACACTACTGCATAGTTTGGAACGAGCCGCTGCAGGCATTGGCCTCCATGTCAATGCACACAAAACGGAATATATGTGCTATAATCAAACAGGTGACATCTCCACTCTAGAAGGAACCCCTCTGAAACTAGTAGACAAATTCACCTACCTAGGAAGCAGTGTCTCATCAACCGAAAAGGACATTGACACGCGGCTAACGAAGGCATGGACAGCTATTGACAGGCTCTCGATCATATGGAAATCAGACCTGACCGATAAAATGAAACACAGTTTCTTCCAGGCAGTGGTCGTATCGATACTGTTGTATGGATGCACTACTTGGACGCTAACTAAATGGCTGGAGAAGAAGCTAGACAGCAATTACACAAGAATGCTGCAAGCAATATTGAACAAGTCCTGGTGGCAACACCCCACAAGGCACCAACTATACGGCCACCTGCCTCCCATCACAAAAACTATCCAAGTTAGATGAACCAGATATGCAGGACACTGCTGGAGAAGCAGGGACAAGCTCATAAGTGATGTACTCCTATGGACCCGCACATATGGCTGGGCAAAAGCAGGACGACCAGCTCGAAAATACATTCAGCAGCTATGTGAGGATACGGGATGTGGCCCTGAAGACCTACCAGAGGCGATGAACGATAGGTAGAAGTGGCGAGAGAGGGTCAGGGATATCCGTGCCTGCAGCACGACATGATGATGATGATATCTATGTTGTTTTGATTGTTTGTTATTTAATGGCATATCAACATTCTTGGGTTACTTAATGCCAAATTCATCTTTTTTTTAGAAGGACCATAGTGGTAATATTTAACCCATGGCTGGGAGAATAAGGAGATTCATACCTTTCCGAAGGGTATTTGTTTGAAAATGAACATAATAGCGTGACTGGAGTTTGAACTCACGTACTACGATTCCACTGTCCAGTGCTTTAACTATTACACCACAGGGACACCCCCAGTATATCTATGATATACTAACACTGAACACAACAGAAGGAAAGACAAGATAAATGCATTTATTCGTCCAAAAACCTTTCATCTTTTATACACATACCAATGGTATTAAGGAGAAAGAATATATGTATATGCCTCAACAGCCAGAAATATACACATATTGTTCCATGGACAATCAGTATATGGAAGGAGTTCAAAAATGGGAAAAATCTTACTTGATGAGGGAAAGTAAAATATTTATGTGGCTCTATTGTTTCCTGATATCATTTGAGATGGTCAAGAATTGGTCAAGTTATTAGATAATGAAATGATATCAAAATTTCTGAAACACCCTATTATCAACATCAGGTTTAATTAATGATTATTTATAATTCACTTGATTGTTTCTTTCAGAGAGTTACTTATCCAATTCATAATTCAAGACAAGCTGATTTGGCTGTAAGGAGACAATAAATAATCATTGTCCTTGGAGAATGGGCATATCAGGAGCCATGTTGGGGGTCACATGACAGTCATAGAGACACATTCTCTGTTTTCCTCTTTTCTTTGAACAGGAGAGTTGTCATTTCAGATCCTGACAAGAGATGGTAATGAACTTGGTGAAATACCATTAAGGATGATATTGATATTCAATGATGAAGTTTCAAAAATCACTATCAGGTGATTTCTTTGGAAAGGGATAATTCTTCAATTTAACATATTCCATTATAACTTAGATAAAAAAAGAATCAAAAGAAATTTACTGAAATATTTTATTTGAAACAAGTTAATTCTTACTTGTAAAGTTGAAATATATTATATTTTATTTAGCAGAAAAAAAAAAAAAAACCAAGTTATTCTTTGATGCATGACAAGCAATTTTGTACAGTCGAAGAAAATAAAAAATTACATGAAAAAATGAATCTTTTCTTTCTTTTTTCTATTTCTTTTACAAAGTGGTTGCTAATCCCAAATGAAGATCAAATTTACAATGTTGATTTTCAGAACGTCTGTTTGAAACATTAGAAAACTAATTAGATTTTATGAGATTTTGTAAGTCAAAGAATTAAAGAAGATTTTTATTATACGATAAGGAGCCATGAAAAATGAATTTTTACCCAGATCTTTAAGGTAACATGGATGAATAAATTAGACTCAGTCTTTTTTTGTTTTCCTAATTATTTGTTTGTTTTTCTCCTTTTATTTTTTGCTTTAAAGAAAATTGCCTAATAATAAACAATAATGATTCATGATTCCTCTGACAATTTCTCTCCTTCTCTCTCTCTCTCTCTATATATATATATATATATATATATATATGTGTGTGTGTGGGGGGGAGCAGTCTTTCATTTAAGCATGTTTGATTAAATAATAAAGACACATTTTGTTAATATAATTTTATCAAGATCCTTTCAAGTTTCCTGATAAGTGTCTTGGTTTCTGGTTGGAATTGGTGGATGAATTTACCAAAATTGTCCCGAGTGCTTTCGGACCCTTCATAGGCCATCATCAGAGTTTGCTTGCATGTGTAAAGAGTGTTGTTAAAGAGTTTTGAAGTTTTTTTGGTTTTTATGACATAACAAAATTATGCAAATGCAGAGTTTGATAAAACTGAGATGCTGATGAATTTAAAAACAGAACACAATCAACAGAGGTAGAATATTATCAAGAAATATGGAATATTTCAAAAAAACAAAAAAAAACTAAAGGCATTTCAAAACATTGTTGCAATTTTCAAAATTAATTCTATTGATTTTAGGTTTTTATGTTTTTATATGTAGGGCTTGTAGGATTTGTAGTTGTTGCTTATTTATTTCATGTGCAATCATAGTTGTGTTTTCAACTAGAATTTTTCAAAATTTGGATTTGGGAATAGAATGGGTTTTAAGATGTAAGGCTATAGAGCTAGAATCATTAAGGTGCATTGTAAGCCATCAAGAAAGAGTTGTAGTGATATGACTAACATATGTATTATTTTCTTTAGAGACACAATCTCCCAAGGGACATTTGAACATATATACAATGTTTGTCCTATCAAGAAGTTCAGTGGAGGGGGAAGAGTTATTGGAAATAATTAGGTTGGAGGTTTTAAATTTGTTGTAGTAAATGATAAGTCTTACTTTTTTGGTAGGATTGGTAGGGAGAACATTTTTTTGGATAAGGTTTTTTAGTATATGTTCATCTATCTTATAATTACTATGAAATTAAATAGAATTAATTTTGAAAATGGCAGCAATATTTTGAAATGCCTTTATTTTTTTTTAAATGTTCCATATTTCTTGATAATATTCTATTTCCGTTGATAGTGTTCTGCTTCTAAATTCATCAGCATCTCAGTTTTATCCAACTCTGCATTTATATAATTTTGTTATGTTATAAAAAACCCAAAAACTTTCAAAACTATTTAAAAACACTCTTTATACATGCAAGCAACCCCTGATGATGGACTGTGAAAGGTTCGATAGTGCTCGAGACAATTTTGGTAAATTCATCCACCAATTCCAACTTGAAGCCAAGACACTTATCAGGAAACTTGAAAGGATCTTAATAAAATTTTATTGACAAAATGTGTCTTTATTATTTAATCAAACATGCTTACGCTCCTCCATGGGGGTTGAGCACTGTGGCGAATGAATTTTCAGCTGCCACTCGCATAATGCAAAGCTCTTCGAACGAATTGAGCACTCTGGTAGCTGATAAGGAATAAAAAATGTAAACTAACGGGGCTGCTGTTGCTACATAATACCTTATAATTCCTTAGCCAACGTGGTATGCTTGTTGGCTGAGCAGTCTGATACTAAGTCTAACGTAAAGTTGGGCGGGTTTTGATCCCGGCTTCAAGCATTCTACGTGTCTAGCCACACTGAAGAGTTGTAATGCAATGAAAAAGTCTGTCAGTGGATGACAATATATATATATATAAATATATATATGAGATAAAAGTCTGAAACAATGTCAGAAATTATGATGTGAAAACAAAAATTTAGTGGTGAATTGTTTGATAGATTTCATTCATTTACAAGAATTATCGGATTATGATCTGGAAAAAAATTCAAATGTTAGACGACAATAATTGAAAAAAATGTACACACACACATACACACATACACACACAAAGAGACAATAATAATTATGATTGAAGGAAATTGAATTGGTGATCTGAATTCAAATTCTGAACAAGGCTGTTTACATTTCACTTCACACTAATGCCCTTAGGAAAGGCATGAATCCATTTGTTCTCCCTTTAGCTATGTGTAAATAGTACAGCAATCTGAATTCTTTAGACTTGGTTCGGTAACCAGGCAAGAAGAAAAACTGAATTCAAACCAGCTGAACTTCACTTAATGGACCTTGTGTTACATCTTACATGTGGTAGTGGGGGGTTGGGTAAATATATAAACACAGTGTTACCCAAATGTTTGAGTAATTTGAACAGATTGATCAATTTGTCCAAGTCTTAAGTTATCATTTCTTAGGTCACACTAAATATTTATATCTCTCTCAAAATCACTCCCCCATAAAACAATAAATTTCATCTACTATGAATTTTTTTTCTTTGTATTTTAAATTCCATAAACATTCTCAGTCTATTAGTCATTAATTCCATTTTCCATTCTGTAGTTCAATGATATGTTCATGAGACAAAATTATATTTGTCTCTTATCGATATCTGAAAAAGATCTCAAAAGAATTCTACAAGGTAACCTTGCCCAGTCGGCTGGGGCTGTAGAATACACCGACTGCTTCTCTGCAGAAGGGTAAGAACCCCCCAACGAGTGTCCTGGATATGACACTAAACAATCTGATCGTGAGGGTCCAGCAATGCTGGAGCTTTGGGGAATGCGGAGTACCCCTTCATTGCCATCGCTCCCAGGTCCACTCTGGCCCGGAGTGGAAGCACCTGATATGGGTCCTATCTATGGGTTAAATAGAACTAAACCGTGCTTCTTTCACTATACTGATTTTTGCATTTAAACTGTGTATTTATGCTAAACTGAACTGTTTAAAATAGAACTATTTTGACACTGGAACTGCTTACTTGTGCTGAACTGAATTGCTCAGAATAGAACTGTTTTTGACGTCTAAACTGTGTACTTATGCTGAACTGAATTATCTGAAATAAAACTGTTTGACATTTAACTCTGTGTATTGCCCAGTCGGCTGGGGCTGTAGAATACACTGACTGCACCTCTGCAGAGGGGTAACCTCCCCCCCGCCAACGAGTGTCCTGTATATGACACTAAACAATCTGATGGTGAGCTTAACTTCATTATGGAACATATTTCCCATTCTGTTCTACTATCTTCTACTATATTTCATGCAACTTCATAATTCCATCGTTCTGCAAATCTTTATCTTTTTCAATAAAGAATTTTTCAAGGTATCTTTATCAGTTTTCTAAGAAATTGAAATTTTTTTCGTTAAGAGAATTCTGCAAAAAACATGATAAATGACAATTTAAAGGTAAAATATTTGGTGAATATGCTAAACACATGAAAACCTTACAATTTAGCGATAACAATTCATGTCGTCTGGTTGAAATCAGATGAATTATTAAGCACCTTTCCTTAACTAATTCTAGATGGTCTTTGTTGATTGCTGCCTTCAATTAGTCTAATTGGGAGCAGTACTTGTTCAAATTAATCATTTGCTACTCAAGACGAAGCTGATAGAAAAGAACACTCTTGCATTCTGTAAAGTGATATCTTGCATTCCATGTTGAAAAATATCCATTTTTCATTTCCCATCTCAGTTTCTTTAAAAAACTCTTATGTTTAATCATTGAATTGCAAACAAAATAAAATCCATAAGTTTTTTTTTTCTTTCTCTTTTTACTGAACATTTTTGGAAGGATGTCATCCAAATAAAATGACAAAATTAATGCAAATGATTTTCAACTCGTGATTTTAGATGTTTATTTTATTCATTCCCAATGATGTAATAAATAAATTATTTTCAATGAAAAATGTGTTTGTAAAATAAAATAAGTTTAGTTAGTTTCTCTATAACACTTGCTACTTGGTGAATATATGGGAGAAAGACTGACGTCAGAAAGTTGTCCCTGTTGTTCTCTTTCAGAGGCAAAGGTGAAATAAGCATTTGTGACGGTCCCTAACCCAAGTATATCAACAAATCTAAAAAACAGATAAAGACTAACATGTGTCATAATTTCCAAAAATAACTTTGCTATCAATCTCAACTTGTCTCTCCAACTTGAGAGCATTGTTTAGTTTTAGTAAGAAAATTTCAGTGCAAAACTTGTGACACATTTCATCACTTAGGGTAACTTTCCCATAAACAACACAAATCATTTTTTTGCATTTGACTAACATTTTTATTTTTCTTCAAATAAAAAAGCATAATATAACTGAAAATCTTATAGTTGCTTTGCTGGGTTTGGATGAAAATTGCTGAAGACAAGATGAATAGATGACAACAAGTGGACAGAAAAGGGAAAAAGTCAGACACTTGATCACAGAAAAAATACCACTCACTTTATTAGTATGTTTCAACCTACCTGTAGACCAGTCTCAAATCAAGAAGATGTGAAGTGTTATTTTGGGGTCAGTGATGGAATTGCTAGGGTTGTGATAAATTGTAGCCCAGTCACAGTGTGGGGGGGGGTGAATCTTGCAAACTCTGAAATTTAAGCTCCTCGTCCTTTACCAGTTACTTCATTTACCAGCCAGAGTTCTCTTTATTGTCAGTCACCAAGTTCACTGCAGGGGGCAGGAGGATGCAGCTACTGCATTATCTTTGGTGGCACTCATGGCATAATAGTTATTGTGGCTGTAAATGGACATGGTGACTTGAGTTCAAATCCTGGACAAAGCTGTTTACATTTCACATACCTCTTATCCCCTTGGGAAAGGTATGCATCCAACTATTCTCCCTCCAGTCATGGATAAATAGTAGGGCAGACTGGGTCCTTTAATCTTGGTATGGCAACTAGTCTAGGAGAAAGGAAACTCTGAATTCAAATCTGTTAAATTGCTTAAAAAAACTGACCATGGGTTATGTCCTGTTTGTGCAGAGGGGTTGGGTAAATACATAAAAATTATTTTCTCTCATCTTTTCTGATAGAATCAATAGACATAAATAGATTAAATTTTAAAAAAGCACATAAATATGGCAGTTGTAATGATACAATCAAAAAATGATCTTTCTGAAGTGTAAGAAAATATGCTATCATTATTTGAAGTGGACAGGGTAATACTGCAGTGTTAATTGGCAAAGTTCCTTAACAAGATATGAAACTGCTGATAGCTTGATGTGGCATCAATTGTCATGGATAGATTAATTCTGGTTACCTGATATTCTTCTGGTGGTAAGATGAAAAGACATCTTCTTTGAACACAAACGTATTTGCCACACATTCCTATTTGAGGATATATGACAAATCACCTCCACTTGGGGTTAAAGTAGCATGCTGATACCATGCCAGCTTATTTGAGCCATCTCATGTTTTAAATCAAGGAGTCTCTGGGCAGAGAAATAAAAAAAGAATTATTTTATTTGACATTTTCCAGTCTTATTCAAAACATGCACGTTTCTTTGACCATGGTAGTCAATTTGGTACAACAGGAGTTGGTTCAAAGTAAATATCTTTAATGCCATTTAACCTTCCTAAATGATAGAAAAAGAGTGAACTGTTTATCCAATAAACTAAAACAAGATAACAAGATATAGATTTACTGATCCTGAAGAATAATCTGAAACTTGTCAAAGAACGTCTTATAAAGTCAGAATTTAAAAACCAAAATGTCTAGTTTTGCATGACTGTATACCATTCAATTCAATTCAATCAGAATTTACTAATCCCGAGGCAAATTTTGTCTGATAGGAAAACAGTCATATTGAAAAACAAAATTTGTCAATATACAGTTCATTTAAATCAGGTCTTTCAACCAGACAATCACATATGCTGTTCAAATAAGATTCTAAAATGAGGAGAATATGATTTTCTGATACATCAGATACTTGTCAAGTCATATGTCAAAAGTTTCAAAATAATATCTTATCATTTAAATTTTGTAAATGTCTCCTCAATATCTGTAAATGCTTCAATATTAATTAAAGAATAAGACAACTTAAAGATTACTGGAGAATTAGCCAAAGAAAATGTTAAAACATTGCAAGAATGATAATGCATGACAGTAACACAGGTGCATTATTTAGGATATATATGATGTGTGACTTTATGAACTAATTATTTAGGATATATATATGATGCATGTCTTTGTGAACTAATTATTTAGGATATATATGATGTGTGTCTGTGAACTAATTATTTAGGATATATATGATGTGTGACTTTGTGAACTAATTATTTAGGATATATATGATGTGCGACTTTGTGAACTAATTATCAGTTGCACTTATGATATTCAACTAGAAGTTGTGTGTTTGTTTTGAGTTAAGTAATTGAAGTTCTAGTCAGGGGGTGTCCTCATGGTGTAATGGTTAAAGCGATGGACTGCGGAATCGTAGTAAGCAAGTTCGTACTCCAGTCGTGCTATTATGTTCACTTTTGGGCAAATACTCTTGGGAAAGGTATGAACCCCCTTATCCTCCCAGCAATAGGTTAAATAGTACCACTACTGTTCTTCTAGGAGAATGGCTTTGGCATTAAATAACCTGCAAAGGTTGATATGCCATTAAAAAAAGAAACCAAACCAAACCAAACCTTCTAGTCAGCTGAATTGTCTAATTGTTAATATTGGTTAACCTCACTCATCTGATCTACTCAAGTAAATCAGATTGTATATATTTACAACATTCTATTCCATTAACTAATTCTATCATGTAAGGAAGAATTCAGGATTTGATATATATATATATTATCAAAAAACAAACATAAAAGAAAAAAAGGACATACGTATTTGCTTACTTGGAAAAGTCAGTCACGTTAAACATTGGCTCATTTGAGGAATGAAAATGTAAAACTTTGAGTTGTAAGTTTTTATTACATTTCATATCTTGTCTCATTGGCAAAATGGTTAGAGTGTTCATCAATGGTCATGTTCAATCCCAGGTCGAGTCATACCAAAGACTCAAAAAATGGTACTTGATACCTTCTTGTTTAACACTCAGTATTATAATGTATAGGTCAAAGGTAAGTGGAGCAACTTCAGTTTAGTAACTATTGAAAAGGGAGCCTTCAGGTCACCCTCGACTATGGTTGACCAAATTACTTAACTTATATCTTATTTCATAGTTGAAATAATACTGTGATATTGCTCTGTATTTTCATGCACTGAGCACTATAAAACTGTACTGGTTAGAAAACACTTTTAGCCTTAACTTTTAATCATAACTGTAATTGTATATATATACATATATGTTTAAACAAATTTTTGGTTTAGAAAAATTTTAATAAGATGAAAAATATGGGAATCATATTTATTGATAAATTAAAATACTAAAAAGCAAATTAGAGGGACCTTTTTCATCAGGCGCATTTTCAACAGAATTGTCAATGAAATCTGTCTTGTTTAGCTTTAATGATACTATGTATCGACAAGTTGATGGCATATCTATGGGGTCTCCAGTGGGCCCTCTTCTGGCTAATGTTTTTATGGGGTTCCTGGAACAGCAGTTGTTTGACAAGATTCATAAACCTTACTGCAATGACCATTGGGTTGACGACACTTTTTCTTGTTTTTCGTCACATAACAAAGCAGTAAATTTTTTCATGGCCTGAATGGACTTTACCCTTCCCTGACTTTTACGATGGAAGAGGAAAAAGACAATATGTCAAGAAGGGTCTTTCTTCTTTTACTACTAGTGTGTACCATAAGCCAAGTTTTACAGGCTTATACACTAGTTGAGACTCTTTTGTCCCAAAGTCTAGGAAGACTAACCTGTTCAGCTTTTACCGATAAAACTTCAGGGTTGGTTATACATTGTTTTAACTCTGTTAAGGTGAGAAATATCGTCATCACCAGACCTGCATTTCAGTCTTATAAAAAGGATGTCTTACTTATACTGCAAAAAAGGAAGACAATAAATTTCAATGTCAGTGTGATACTGACTATATAGGTTGGTGGTCTAATGAGTAGAGTGCTCGCCAATGGTCTTGGAGACCAGGTTTCAATCCTAGGTTGAGTCATACCAAAGACTCAAAAAATGGTACTTGATTCTGCCTTGCTAAGCACTCAGCATTATAAGGTAAGGATCAAGGGTAAAGTGAAGCAATTCTGGGAATGGAGTAGCGTCCTCCTCCACACCACAGTGTAGTAGCTATTGAAAAAGGAGCCTTTGGGTCGCTCTCAACTACGGTTGCCAACTTTTTTATTCAAAAGCTGGAAGTTCAAATTAAGCAGCATGATCCAGTTGGCCATTTGGCTGATCATTTGGCTGATCACTATATATGTAGGACTAACTCTTCTGTTTCTCTGTCTTGTACAAGACTAGGACGAAACAACATTTGCCTTTTTCAAGGCTATAGCTATTTCCTTATATTGCCTTACCTTATGCAGACAGCAAAGACAATTTGACATCCTTTGTCTGTTTAGAGAATTAGGTGAGAATCATGGGAGTTGAGGATTTTGTTTTTTGAAATTGTGCCTCTTTCCCTGATTTAATATTCTTACCTTTTGAATGATTCCAGTGTATTTTGTTAAAAATGTGCCAGATAAAAGGGTGCCTCTAATTTACTTTTTAGTATTTTGATTTATCAATAAATATGATTCCCATATTTTTCGTCTTATCAAAAAAAAAAAATATATATATATAATATATAGTTTAAAGATGAGTCATATGTGAAAGGGACACTCATGATGTAGTGTTGATTTCTATGTCTACACTGTTTATATTTACATATGTTCTGTCCCTGAAAGTAAACTCTCTTCTCTTATTAATGGCACAATCATTAAATATGATAATTATACATATATGAGGTAAATAGTAGGGCAAACTGTTTTTTTTTTAATCTTGGTCCTTAAGCTGGTCTTGGAGAATTCAATTGAGCCTTATTCTGCTTAAAAAATTAACCTTGTATCAAACTTTTCCCATGGTGGAAGTATTAGGTAAATACATATGTTAGATATTGAGACTGAAGTTGTATTTACCAAGACAAAAATGAACAATGAATGAAACATTAATTTTCTTTAAAATAGTCTTTTTGGCATTCAATACATTTCAGTCCTAACTTTGTGCAATTTTTTTGTTTCCAAAACAGAAAATTCATGTCAAGGCTACAATTTGCGGACATGGAGGACATAAAAAGGAACATGACAAGCCAGTTTCACACCCAATCAAAAGAGGAGGTTCGGAGGTTTTCAACCAATCAAAAACTGGAATATCTATGTTGAATATCAAAAATACTTTATTCATTGTTCATTTCTATCTTTTTAAATACTGCTTCAGTATTGATACTTTCTGAATACATCTTGTATAAGCATTGATTGATTTTAATAGTATTTCAACCTGTCTCAGGTTATTTTATGCCTAGAAGTTTAGGAATCAAGTTCATTGTTCATTCATATTTGGTGTAGTTGTTGCCTAAGAGTTTTTTTCCACATGGTCATATCAAATTGATGGAATCTTAACAAGCTCTACCACTTCAGGTAAGAGTGAACCCTGGTGAAGGGTAATGAAAGTGTAGTCTACACTCTCCAGAACTGGAGCCTCAACATCAGATGAAGTTTAGTGTTATGTACGGGCTTTTAGTTGTTAGTTAATAAGAAAGTAAGTTGTTACTGACTATAAAAAAAATTTTTTTCACTTCTTTTTTTAAGACTAAGAGATTATATATTTATTCTGTATTTTTGATGAGATAGATATGAAGGATAATTATTCATTTCTTTTGGATTGCAATAATTGACTGCACTGAGCTCAAGATACATCTTCCTTTTATTTTTTTCTTAAATAATTTAGAAATTTGATGTCAATCTGGAAATTGAAGAGACATTTGCAATCAAAAAATAGGTAAAACATTTATGATCAAGAAATACAAAAAGCATTCCTAAGGTAACACTAGGATGAATCAAAAGTTTTGTAACATTTTGGTACATACTAGTTTGCAGCATGTATATCATAAGATTGAAGCAGTTGAAACCAAGAGAGGCAACTGCAGTACTTGGTAGTATTGTGGTAGTTGATGTGTTGGCATGTTGTGCATTGCTTCACTCTATGTGGAATTTGAAAATCACACAGATAAATGAGCAACATAGTTTAATTCAGGAACTTATGCTTTACGAGTTTGAACAATGCCATAACACTTTGGAAGCAATGAAAAATATGTTGTATGAAAGATGAAGGCACAGTTGATCACAGTACAGTAAACAGATGATCCAAGAAATTTTGCTTGGGTTGCAAGAATCTCAAAGACCAGGTAGACCTAAGATCATGGATTCAGAGACAATGGAACAAGTCATAGAGGTAATCTGGGAGGGAGACATCTTACAGTCCAGTATGATTCATCACCTTCACGACTTTGGCAAAAACATCTGGAGTGACAAAACTTTTGACTCACCCTTGTACATACAATTTTTGGTACTGGTAAAATTTATCTCCTAAAATTTATTGGATTGGAGATTTGTTATTTTTGCTTTTCCCTTATTATATATTAATCTATTCAATTGCTTATTAAATTTTTGTGCCAATAAAAAAAGTCATGTATATTTTTGTTGACCTAACACCAAAATAAACATTTGGCTTTTGATACTTTTATCAGTGAATCAATAAATGAATCAAGTTTTATGATAACTAATTTTCTCTTCAAGGAAAATAGGTTACTTTTTATTGTTTGTTATATGCAAAAGGAAGAATTTTTCCAATATTATTACTATGTGTTTTTTTTACTTTATTTTTTTCACAATTAAAGATTAAATTTTGGAAAAAATTATAGGAGAAATTTCAGTTTAGTATGCATTAACCCAACCCCTCCACTATGAGCAGGAGTTGACACTCGGTCAAATTTTAAGTTGATAAAGCTGGTTTGAATTCAAAATTGTCTTTCTCCTAGACTAGTTGCCTTACTATAGCTAAAGAAACCAGTCTGTCCTATTATTTACCCACAGCTGGAAGTAGAAGTGATGGATTCATGCCTTTCCCAAGGGCATTAGCAAAAAGTGAAGTGCAAACAGCCTCATTCAGGGTTTGAACTCAAATTGCCAATTCCATTTCCTAGGATGATAACTGTAACACTAACCCCACCTCTTCCTGAACATGAGTTTTGTATGGAAGGTTTTGTTTTTTTTTATATATCAAAATTACTATCCAAAATTCCAGTTTGAATTTTTTCTCAAATTAATTTTCACTCGCATATACATGCACACACATATGAAGAGAAGCCTTCATTGAAAAATATTCCTGTTTTGACATAAAGATAATCTTTGAGCTCTTTAAGAAAATTCAACAAAAAAAGTAATGAGGGGTGCTATGAAAATGTTTAGGGTCACTGATAATTATCCCCACCCCTACCAGCAATCAAAAAGAACAGAAACACAAGAGTTGACATCAATATTTTCAGTAGTCAACCATTGATAAAATAACTTCAACCATTGATAAAATAACTGCAACACTGGTGGTGGTGGGAGGAAGCCACTACATTACAGAATTTCCATTCATATTTTTTTTTTCGTAAATATCTATTAAGATGGTTTAGTTTCATGTTCAACATGCTATAAGAAACCTTTCTTTTCTTGACTTACTGTGTGTCATAAAACTTTAAACTCAGGTAAAAAAAAAAAAAAAAAAAAAAATTCAGTTAATTTACTAATTTCCAATATAACAATGTTGAGATCTGGACTTTCTGTCAATTAGACCAAAACATTTCTAACTTGTTTTTGAAATTTTTTTGTCAAACACTTTGAATAAGAATAGAAACTTGAACCTTCCGTTATTAAATTTGCATCACTTTTCATTTTCAGCTATCCTGCCATATTTAGCAACCTGTTAAGAAACTTGAGTGCTACCTACAGGACCCCAAATCATGAGTCAATATGCATTCGTTAAAAAGACTTCTTTTACTAATTATAGGTCATGCCAATAATATTGAGAACTATATTAAATATCTAGGTTAAATTCCTCCACTATGTCTCATCTCACATCAGATGAAGTTCTGCAATTTTCTAGTCTATCTTTGTTTATGGATCAATTATTCAGCTGAACACTGCAATCATTTTTATGCCTGAATCCTGACTTCTTAATTGTTCATTCAATGGCCTAATTGTGGACTGGAAGCTTTTTTTCTGCCTCCAGATGAGACATGGACTAATTCGTGTTTTGCTACATAGCTCTGATAACTAGCTTATCTCACAATAGGATACTTCTATTCTTCGAGGCATTTTTGGTATAATGGTTATTATCATAGCAAATAGAATTGACACCCTGAGTTCAAATCCTGGCTGAGTCAGTTTGCATGTCACTTAATGATAATGCCTTTAGAAAAAGCATGAATCCATTTGTTCTTCCCTCAGCTATAGGTAAATAGTAGGGGACACTGGAATCTTTAGGTTTGGTTGGGAAACCAACCAAGGAGAAGAAAACTCTGAATTCAAACCAGCTTCACTGCACTTTAAAAAAATTGACCTTGTATCATATCCTGCTCATGACAGAGGGATTGGGTAATTACAAACATGCCGTACATTTCTAATATATAATAATTTTATGGTCAATGACTGCAAACACATAAAGATCGTAGAGTACAAAATTACATTTAAAAATGTGAAAAATATATACAGTATAATATATATATATATACATTTCAAAACACAACACAACATACAATCTTGATATATAATTTGATGATCAATGACTGCAACTATGTTAAGATCATATAACATTAAATTAGATCTTCAATAATTTGAACCAAAACCTTTTAAAATGTTAGCCAATAGAGGCAATAGTCATGAGTTGTATAAATTAGAAATTCGTTTTGGACAGCTATCAATCAAAGTTTTCTTTGAATCATTTTAATGTACGGTATTATTTGATGCTATATAAAACCTACTTTTTTTTTTTACCTAAATATTAGAATTTCTTAAATTGGTAATAAATACATGTAAAGAAATTTGTTTTGAATAAGAGGAACAAGTTTTAAATTTTACTAACATTCAGTATTGTATCCTTTAACAATTTCTTTCTTAATATTCTCTGAGGAAATAGTAAGTGGGTGGTCTTATATGCAATCAAATATGGAAATACTTTCAAACTCAGCTTTCCCCACACTAAAATATTCAAATAAAGAAGAGATTTCTTTAAAAAAAAAACATTTCCATTAAATTTAGTAGAATATGACAAGTAATTTCAAAACTTTTACAGTTATTGACAAATTGGAAAATGTTATTTGTACATACACTACATACCTATATATATAGATGTAAACAATATATATATATATATATATATATATGCTAATTGGCCAAGTCGGTAGAGTGTTTGGCAATGGCCTAGAAGTCCGAGGTTCAATCCCAGGTCAAGTCATACCAAGATTGTTATTGCCTTGTTTAACACTCAGCATTATAAGTGGTACAGATCAAAGGTAAAGTGGAGCAATCCAGAGAAAGGAGTAGCGTGCTTCCCAACACCTCAGTGTAGTACCTGTTGAAAAGGGAGCCTTCAGGTGACCGTTGACTATGGAGACTAACTTATATATTTTTACAGAAGCATAGATACACTGACACACACAAGTATATATATATATATATATGCATGCTCGTATATGCATGTATAATAAATACACACATACATGTATACAATAAACATAAATGTATATATATATATATATATGTCCTATATATAATGGCTACTTAAAACGGCTGGAGAAGAAACTGGATGGCAATTACACAAGAATGCTGCGTGCAATCCTGAACAAGTCCTGGCAGCAGCACCCCACAAGACACCAACTGTACGGCCACCTGCCCCCTATCACGAAAACTATTCAAGTTAGACGAACCAGACATGCAGGACACTGCTGGAGAAGCAGAGATGAACTCATAAGAGATGTACTTTTATGGATCCCCACACATGGCCGCGCAAAAGCAGGACGACCAGCTCGAACGTACATTCAGCAGCTATGTGAGGATACAGGATGTTGTCCTGAAGACCTACCTAAGGCGATGAACGATAGGGAGGAGTGGCGAGAGAGGGTCAGGGATATCCGTGCTACCAGTGCGATATGATGATGATACATGCATACATATATATAATACATACACATGCACGTATATACATATATATATGAGTGTGTGTGTGTGTGTGTGTGTGTGCGTGTGTGTGTGTGTGATTCATACAGCTATATGTACACATATATACCCATGCCCTGACAGGAACATCAACGTATTTGTCTGTAAAAATAATTATATAGTTATTTTTAATTAGTTTAAAATGTCACTAATATATTTAGAACTAAATCAGAGTGTAAGATTGTGGTATGCATATAGATGAGACATTTTTTTAAAAAATTATACAAGAAAGAGGGTTGGATGGAGAGAAGATATTACAAATGTCTGCATAAAGATAAATCACCTGCATTTTTGTTGAGAACTGACAGGACCGAGTTTATGTTTCTATGACTAAAATTAAAATTAAATTAAAAATACAATAAAAGAAACAGAGAAATGTCTTCATAAATTATAATTTTATTCTTTTTTTATTAAATATTTTAGAGAAAATTTTCAAAGTTTATTCATATGTTCTATGGTGATTTGCACATTGGAATTCAATGACTGGAACGGAACAAGAAATTTATTTTTGTTAGAACAGGCAGACACTAATGTCCATTTTTATCCCAACTGACAATATATTTTGCTTTTTTCTTCTCTTTTACTATATTTTATTTTAACTAAGTTTGCTTCTTCTTCTTCTTCTTCTTCTTCTTCTTCTGTTTGTGACCAGATAGTAATTTGCAACCCATATGACAAATGTCTGTGAGTAATAAAGACCAATTAAATGTCTGTGAGAATCTCCTGAGTTTTTTCCCATTTCAGACACTGATTCAGACTGATTAGATCTAAATAGAACTTTCAAAGAGCAGAGGAAATGGAATCTTTTCTTTTTCTTGTTAACTATTCCAAGTCTCAGACCTGAACTGAAGACATTTCCTATAAAATTAGACACACCTGTATACATATATATACATCAAGTATATGTTTTGCACATATCAGTAGGGTACCTTTTCTGACTTGCTTTGTTTATTAATCAAGAGGTGTCATGGAACATTTTTTGAAAACATTTTTTTTTTTATCCTACAATAAATTTTACTATGGTATACACAAAATATTTTACAGCCTATTCTTACAGTTTTTATTATGTTTTTTTTCTCTTGATAAAACTTTTTCATTCATCAGGTGAGCCAATGACATTTTTATTTTAAAGTGATTCCAGTTGTATTATCAAAACAACTTTATTCTTATCATAAAATTATTATCTTTTGCATTAGCACAACAGTTGGTTGGTTGGTTGGGTTTATGGCACATCAACCTTTGTAGGTTATATAATGCCAAATCCAGTTTATACAAATAATCAGTTCTATTTCAAACAATTCAGTTTAGCATGAATAAACAATTTAATTGTCAAAAATATTCCTATTTCAAGCTATTCAGTTTAGTCAAACAGCTCTAATTCAAACAATTCAGTTTGGTAGAAGTATAGATTTTGTTTACACACATTTAAATGTCAAAACAGTTCTATGTTAAACAATTCAGTTTAGCATGAGTACAGTTTCAATGTTAAAAACAGTTCTATTTCAAGCAGTTCAATTTAGAATAAGTACACAGTTTGATTGTCAAAAATATTTCTATTTCAAGCTATTCATTTTAATCAAACAGTTCTAATACAAACAATTCAGTTTAGTATACACATGGATTTTGTTTACACACAGTTAATGTCAAAACAGTTCTATATTAAACAATTCAGTTTAGCATAAGTATGCAGTTTAGTTCTGTTTGACCGATAGACAGGGTCCGATCAGGTGCTACCACTTCGGGCCAGATTGGACCTGAGAACAATGGCAATGAAGGGGTATGTTGCATTCCCTAAAACTCTAGCATCACTGGAACCTCACCCTCAGATTGTTTAGTGTCGTATCCAGGAAACTTGTTGGGGGAGGTCTTATCCCTTTGCAGAGGGGCAGACAGTGTATTCTACAGCCCCAACCAACTGGACAAAGCACAACAGTTGTAATTATAGAAAATGAAATTGGTGACCCAAGTTCAAATCCCAGACAAACCTCTATGTGTTTCACTTTATATTAATGGCCTAGCAAAAAGTATGAATTCACCTGCGCTCCCACAATTATGAGTGAATAGTAGGGTAGACTGTGTTCTTTGGGCTTGGTTAGGCAACTGATCTAGGAGAAGGAAAACTCTGAATTCAAATAAGCTTTACTTAAAAATTGGCCTAGTCACATCTTTGTGATAGAGTCATTCTCTTTTATATTAATTCTTAATAACTTAAAATCAGACTTAATGCTGATAATTCTTTATAATACTTAAAGGAAAGGCCCAGAAATTTCTTAATATCTGAGGTTCTATGAAAATTCCATAAGAGTGTTAAGTCAACATTATTTTTGATTAAAGATAAATACCTATTTCTTTTTGAGGTATTTTTTAAAAAAAGTTATAAAAGAACTAACACTGATCAGCACTGTGTTTTCCTGTTGATAATTATTTGGGATCAAGAACTATTATTAACATATTTATAACATTTAAGTGATTATCTTTAATGGCTGCTTAATGCACTTATTTTAGTCTGGCACAAGGTCACTCTCCTGAGATATCCACTGAGGATTAAGTTTATTATAATAAGGATCCGTTGACTATTGCTATACATCAAATCCTCCAAACAGGTAACAGGTTAAGTCATTAAATAATCTGATTTTGAAAGCAAGTTGTAACTATGAATTTCAAAGTTCCAATGTTTTTAAACACAACTGGAAATGACCAAATTAAAGAGTACTTTTATTGGTCATTCCTATTTCAGTAGTGAAAGAGTGTGCATCATAATTTAATCTATGATCTTATGCTCCAAAAATGGAGGAACTAAAAGTGCATATTCAGCACATAATTTTGTGGAAGTTTAAGAATAATAAAAACAATACAGAAACAGCTAAGAAAATTCCTAGGGTTTATAGCTAAGTTGTTATTACTGACTGACAAGACTAAAATTGGTTTTCAAAGTTTCATTCTGGTGATATGTCATTGAAAGATGAACCCAGACGAGAATGCTCATCAGATCTCAATCAATATGCTTTAAGAGAATTGGTGGAATGCAATCCACACAAAAGTACTTGAGAATTAGCACATGACTTCAAAACATACCAATCTACAATCTGTCACCATTTAAAAAAAGATAGGAAAAGTGAGCAAGCTGGGTGTTTGGCTTCCTCATACTCTTAGAAGAATAAAGAAGATCCCATATCCATCATGGCAAGTTTTCTTTCAAGGCAGAGAAATGACCAGTTTCTCAAGAATATCATTACAGAAGACAAATAATTGATTTTTTATGATAATGTTCAATGCAAAAGGCAGTGGATTGACAAAGATGAATATCCAAAGCTGATGGCAAATGTGGAGCTCCATGGAAGAAGAGTTATATTGTATGTATGATGATATCACTGCAGTATTATTCATTTTGAGTTTTTATACTGCAGTCAAACATCCAATGCAGATTTATACTCTCAACAGCTGCAACATGTGCATGAAAATCAAAGGAAACGCTGCACACTAGCCTAAAAGAGAAAGACTGCTTCTTCATGATAACACAAAGACACATTCAGCATGAACCATGTAGGAAAAAATATTGGATTTAGGCTGGTCTATTTTACCCTATCCCCACCATATTTACTAGACCTTGCACCAAGAGATTTGCATCATTTTTGTTTTCAACAATATGCCCTGAATGGCCAAAGATTTTCTCAAGATCAGGAGAAAATATTTGTGAAAATCTCTTTGAGCTCAAAACCAGCTGAATTTTACCTGAAAGGAATCAACAAGCTACTTGATAAATGGCAAAAGTTGATTCAAAATAATGGTGAATATACTATTGATATAAATTAATTCATTGTTACATTATTTATGAATAAATTAGATTTTACTAAAATGAGAATGATTAAATCAATATTTACTCAGCTTTGTGAGGATTAAAACTCCTGTTTTAGTAATGGTCAAGTTTGTTCAGAACGACTCTATAGCAAGTACCAACTGAATGCCTGCTTTGTTAATTCGATGATAAATTGTGAAATGCAAGTGAAGAGTCCTGGCATAGTGGCTGACATGTGGAACTATGACATTTTAGGTGAGTTTGAACTCCAGTTGTCCTATTACATTCTCTTTCAGACTAATGCCCATGGGAAAAATATGAATCCATTTATCACTCTCAACTATGGGTTAAAGAGTACCACTACTTTTATTCTACAAGGATTTCTTTAGTATTAAATAACCCATGAAAGTTAATATGCCATTAAACAAAGAAACCAAACAATAAAATACAAGATGTAATAAAAAAGTATGGAATCTAAATTTTTAAATTTCAAAATCTAAATGCATATATTTACCCAACCCCTCCACTATGGACAGGATGTAGCACAAGATCAATTTTTAAGCAGTTTGAATTCAGAGTTTTCCTTCTCCTAGACTGGTTGTCTAGCCAAGACTAAAGAACCTAGGATGTTTTAAAATTTGAATGTAGATATATGCACAGCTGGGGAACTTGTATGATAAAATTATGTTGTTTAAATTGTTGTCGAGATGCTTAGACAAAGTCAGTGCTAATTCTCCATATTTTTTGATCACCAGAATTATGCAAGAGTAGCAACACTCTCTATACTCACCAGACCCCTGTTCTATGTGCTTTTTTTCACAAGGATAGATTTGAGAACATCGAGGACATTAAAAGAAATATGACAGTTCCATGTTATATCAAAAGACAAATTTCAGAGATGCTTTGATTAATAAAAAATTCCCAGGAATGCCAAGGGGATTGTTTTGAAGAAAATTAATGTCTCATTCATTGTTTGCTTCTTTCTTGGTAAATACAGCTTCAATCTTGATACTATTTTACCTTATATATCCTGAGGATTTAATTTTTAAATAACACATTATAGCTGATGATCTTCTGTTTTGATTATTGATTATGATAAATATCTCTGAGATTTGTTTTTGATATTACCACCTCTTACAAGATTTTAGCCTTTGGGAATGTGTTATGTTTGTTATTGTTGAATTTTAAAGCATTTTATAGCCAAGTAGTATAAATATTCTCTTGGGGAGTTTTTATTAATGATCTACTCAATCAGATTTTGCTCAGATTTTTTGGTTTGTTTTAGCATATTGTCAAAAGGCACTTGTATTCTCTTCACTTCTTTCTGGTAGATCATGAGTGGCTTATATTCCAAATAAATTGAAATTGTCAACTTTTATCACCTAAAAAGTTCCTTCATTCATTTAACATTCTGGAAGACATTTTACAGACTGGTGGGATATGATAATTAATTTATCTCTCTTGTTCATTCTCTCTCACAAATACACACACACATATCAATATGTTTATAATGAATGGAAACCAATTATAGAGATCATTTTTTTCAAATTTTTAAATGTTGGAGAAGTGAAGGTCAGAAATTGTAATGGGCATTTAGTCCATTTTTGTCATTTTGAACATTCTTTTAATTTAAAAAAGAAAATATTAATGAAACAAATATAATTCTGAAACTGATTAGGTTTGCAACCAGGGAATGAGGGGGGCACACACACACACACACACACACACACACACACACACACACACACACACACACACACACATATATATATAATTATCATCAAAATCTAATACTAAAAACATTTCTAATCCATAAAATTTTAAGAGTGCTCTAAGCATAAAAATGCAGAGCAATATCACCACGTATTTCAAGTCTAAAATAATATAATACTAAAAACGATAAAACTCATAACTTACAGTTTCATGTTGTCATTCCTTGGATGAGCAAGTATTTAAAGACAAGTTGAATACTAACTCAGTTGAAGATCAAGATGAAACTCTGACTCATGAGTTTTTATGTTATTTGACACTTGGAAATATATTGCGTTGTATTATCATCATCATTGTACTGACAGCACAGATTCCCCTGACTCTCTCTCTCTCCATCCTTCCCTATCATCCATCACTCCAAACTACATCCAGTGTCCACCCAGAGCTGATGTAAGTAAATTCTTGCTGGTTACCAATAGTAATTGATAACATGCTAATAGTAATTCAATAACTTTTTTACTTAGATGTGGCACAAAGCAGTATGAAAGGGGCACCCAATGAGAATCAAACTCAATTGTGAAGGTTTGCTAGTCAAGTTTGCTAACCATTATACTACCGAGGTGCCCTTGCTAGTCAGACACTTCTATGTGAAGTATATATTTGTAAGAAGTACTATATCATCTGCATAGTCTGCATCTGTTATAGTTTCTGCAAGAATCCCAGGTCAAGTCATACCAAAGACTCAAAAAATGGTACTTGATGCCTCCTTGCTTAACACTCAGCATTATAAGGTACGGATTAAGGGTAAAGTAGAGCAATCCAGGGAAGGAGTAGCGCCCTCCCCTACACCTTGGTGTAGTAGCTATCGAAAAGGGAACCTTCGGGTTACCCTCGACTATGGTCGCCAACTTTACTTACTTATTGTGTTCTTGCTTTTTTTAGTGTAAAACCATTTTCTTTTATTAGATCTATCAACATTCAAAGTACGTAGCCTCAAGAGATTATAACCGTATACGGGGCTAATGTATCTCCTTACAAGACAATGACAATGTCAAAGAAGTTGGTGTCACCATCAGATGAGGGAATCATTACTTTTGTATTTTAATAAAGCATCATTATAGCTGTAACAGTTTCTTTGGGGAGACCATATGTGAACAGAATTTGCTCCATCCTTTCTCTGTGTATGGAATCAAATGCCTTAGAGAAATCTACAAACAAAAGTGTTGCTTCAAGATTTTTCGTATGTATTCCTTTGATAATTTAGTAAATTGCCAGAATTTTTTAAGTTATCGATTGATTTCTCTGAATACTATCCTGATTTTTCTTAAGAATTTTCTTGATTTCAGGTTCAATATGGTCAAGAAGCAGAGCTTTATAAACCTTAGCAGTAAGAGTTATTATGCCTCTGTAATTCTTAATGATTTTAAGGTCATCTTTCTTGTGAAAACGATATGGGCTTTTGTCCATTTCTCTTTTGTATTTTTTTATAGACTGTGTTGTATAATCAAAGAAGTATTTCATTAAATATCCTTCTCTTCTACACTGGAACTATTTTGTCAAGGTCTGCAGCTTTTCTATTTTTTATTTTTATAATATATCTATGTTAGGCTCTTGGTTTGGTTGAAATACATTCAACTGTTGCTTCTATAGAAGATAACAAAGTTTTCATATTCGTCATTTGGTGTATGTCCTTAAGATGTCTCCTTAAGATGTCTCCTTAAGAGAATCAAACTTGTTTCTTACAGTTACCGTATAATGATTTCTGATATCACTATTGATGAGTGTGGACCAGTCATATTGTGAAACTTTAACCATTTGTTTAATTTCTCTGTAGACTCATGTGAATCTTTGTTGAGATGATACTGTGATCAGAAGATACTCCTTCAAAAGAGTTCAAAGGAGTATTTATCCAGTTCTTTTTTGGAATATATAATCTATCTGTGCTTTTGAGTTATTTCAGTTGGTGTTGGTCCTCAGTTTTCCCTTCCTTGTGCCATACACACAAACACAGAGACCCAGGAAGTTTTTAAATTTCCAAATAATAATTTTTGATTATACTGTAAAAATACAATGAACTAAGATACCACCAAACCAATTTTGGGTGATAGAGGCTCCAGATCATCTCTCCATGAAAAAGTTATGTATGACCTGATGAATGTTTTCTTTACCAGCCTTTTATAGTTCAACTTGTATACCATTTAGCCCAAGTGTTTTTTTTACTATTAATTTGTTTGATCCTATTTACCAACCCCTCTGCTCGGGCAGGATATGACACAAGGTCAATTTTTTAAGCAAAGTTTAACAGGTTTGAATTCAGAGTTTTTCCTTCTCCTAGACTAGTTGCCTCACCAAGGCTGAAGAACCTAGTCTGCCCAACTATTTACCCATAGCTGGAGGGAGAATAATTGGATTCATACCTTTCCCAAGGGTATTAGTGCTATGTGAAATGCAATCAGTCTCGTCCAGGATTTGAACTCGAGTCACCGTGTCCATTTCCTACGACGATAACCATTACACCACGGGCACCTCCACCAATTAATTTGTTTGATAGCCAATTTAATATCATCCATACATGGCAGTCAGTCCATCCTTATAATGATCTCACACTGAGGGTAATTTTGTCTGGTTTCCATGTTAACTGTTGAGGGAACATGAAAGACATCTCAAATGGTCATGCTACATATATATGAACCAAAGACTTCATGTATGAGATTGTAAAAAAAATTGAAGGTTTTTTTAATCAAATGTGGAATCTCAGATGAGATGTTCACCTACCACTCATTTTTCATTCTTCTAAGTTCATGCTGCAAGCTTGCTTTATACTCTTTGTAATATTTGTGACAGTATTCTTCTCTCTCTAAAGCTGGATATGTCAATCATGTGAAGTTTCATAAGAGGCATAAACAGGACAGAATTCTTTTGAAGTGGGGTAATATGCCTTGCAACATTTGCAGTAAAGTCTGTCAAGTTTGAAAAGACACATAACGGTACACAAAACTTTCTCTGACTACTACATCAAGTAATATCTACAGTCAACACTCCATTTGTCTATCATCCCTGACTCAAGGCTTGCAAGTCATGCTGGAAGACAGTTGAAGAGAAATTAGGAATTAAGAAATGGTAATAATCTGTGAAGATATATATTTGCGCGCGCGCGTGTGTGTGTGTATGTGTATGATTGTGCACTTGCATCTAATGCAAATATAGTTATTTAATAAGCTTAACTTGGTACAACACCAGAAATATGGGATGCCTAGTGAGAGCTGAACTTATTAACAACAGTTAGCTAATCTAGCTTGCTAACCCTTACACCAATTGAGGTACCCATCTAATACAAATATGTCAACTCATAAATATATGTATAGATATATACATAACATACATACTCACACACATTCTCACATGCACAAACGTTTGTTGGTGGATGTGTGTGAGAGAGAGAGAGAGAGAGAGAGAGAGAGAGAGAGAGAGAGAGAGAGAGAGAGAGAGAGAGAGATGTTTAATTTTCAAAAACTACATTAGTGTTAGTACAATTGATGAAATTTTAAAAATTCACAGGTTGCCAGCAAACATTTGTTTCCATTTAACAAAGTGAATGAAACGCACTATTACAGATTTCCTAATTAATATGATTTGTCTTATTCACAAGAAGGAAACAATTATAAATCTCAGCAATTCTAGCATATGAATCCAATTAACTTTTTTTCACATCAGAATAATAAGAAAAGAAAAAAATATATTTTCAGAGATTGTTTTATATAAAGACAAAAATAAATAAAAGGAGAAAATTTCATTTTTTATGTTATTTGAAACTATGGAAAAATTCTCGTCCATTTCATTCAATTTTAAATTTAATTTTCATAAATAAGAAAACATTATTAAAGACTAAATAAAGCAATTTTCTTTCTGATTCTTGAAACTTTATGAATGTTTCCAAATTTTGGACCTAAAAGACACTTAATAGAAATGGAAAAGTTGTTGACATTTCATTTATTCCTGGTAAATTAATTTCTGAAGAAAAAAAAGTGTGAAATTTTTTGCATTACTTTTAGTGTTGATCTTTGTCCCTTCTATTTTTCAAAATGAGGCCATCTCTTATTTTCTGAGTCCCAAAATGAGGTGAAGGATATTGTTATGAGTGTTGTTTATGTTGTTGTTTCCTTGCTAAATGCTGTTGGAAAATAAAGGAGGATGAAGATGTAAGGAAACGAAATGAAGTTGTTCTAGAGTTGAGAAAGCATTTTAGCACCTAAATGCCTGTGCGAAGATGTGCATCGTTAGGTTAAAGCATTGTTGAATGTGTGAATGAGATATGTGGTCATAAGTGTAGCAAAAGTCGTGTTTGCTGGTTGAGGACAGAAATGTTGTAGTCCCCCATGTGTTTGTAGTTCTGGTTGTTTCGGGGAGAAGCGTGAATGTCTCCAGAAAATGTTGCCCAGAGATGAAGTAGTTGGGTGTCGGAGAGGGATTTTGCATTGCAGTCAACATAGCTAATACTAGAGGCGACTGAAAGTTATTTCTGTGTATGGCATATTGAATTTATCTAATTCATATTCAACTGGGAACCCTTGGTCTAAGAGAATAGATGCAAGGGGTCCATAAGTTAGATGGCTTTCCTCTTGGTGGTGTTGCTGCTGCTATTGAAGAGAGCGGACAGTCATTACATCTGTACTGAACGAAGAAGTTCTGAGGAAGAGAAAGTGTTTGGCGGCTTTCCCCAATTTGGTGCTGCCCGGAAAGATGGTCCGGGTTGAATAGGATAAGTCATCCTCATTGGGTGAAAATATGCGTCGGCCCTATCGGTCAACTTAATTAATGCGCCAAACAAAAATACGAAATTCTTTCTGCTACAATTCCTAGTTCTCAATTTCAGTCCATTTAAATCTCACAGCTGTTACTTTTACCAACACTGAACTTCCTTGCTAATGTTGAGAGATAAGAAGAAGATTCTCGAATTAATTATTTATGTTCATTCAGAGAATATCCCTGCAACAATGTCAAATAAATTGTCAGGTTTAGTTTTCAGAACTAAAATATAATAAATGTAGAAGAAAATCTTCCCCCAATTCATAAAGCTAAAATTATTTTGTGTCTCACAAATACAAGAACTGCAATTTTGATTTTTTATCCTGACAAATCCTAAATGGATGATATTAAGTTTATAAATTATACTTTTTTTGTTTTCTTTTATTTCATGCCAATTCAATTTTGATTCTGTGTTTTTTTTTAAGGCATATTATTGACCAAAAAGCATTTGTGACATTCAACACTAGTTTAGAATTCTGGCCAACAAGAAAGAAATCAATTTTAATAATTTTACATAATAATCAATTAAAGAAAGTTTTTGCTAGAATAAAAATAAATACTATGTTAAATCAAAAATTAAATAGTTATTTTTTAAAATTTGACCCCATTGGTTTGATATTTGACCTCATTTATTTCATACACATTAAAAAAAAAAATTTAACCAAAATTATGATCTAAGGAAACAAATAATACAGAAAAAAGATAAAATATTATAAAAATTTATTTCTAAGAAAAAAAATCAAGCCGACCACATGCAGCACTTGATTGGGCCAGAGTGGAAAAGGGAGAAGTAATCCCAGACAATACAGCACCAAAAAGCTACCTTCCACTATTTGTCGAGAACTACTATTGGGCTCTGAAAGTACGAATTCAGGGATCAAATTGAAAGGCAGGAAAAAATAGCCAGCAGAAGGGTTTTGTCACTTGCTTCTTGAACAGCTGATAAGTATTTCAAACAGGCAAGAAGTTTCCCAAGAAATAAAAGTAAAATTAAACGAAAGTCAACAACTGAAATTCTACTAAGTTAAACAACTGAAAGAAAATTCAACCGAGAATTCTGCTGAAAAGAATTTTATAGAAGACTTGAAATTAAATGAACACTGAAACATTTCAACTAAACTGAAAAGAAAAATACTCTGATTCAAAGAACTTTGTTTCTCGGACACTCACTCAGATAAGTTTCTGCAAATTACATTAAAGTTTGCAATAGTTTATCTTTTCTATCCTTTTCTTTTTTGTTTCTTTTGTATAAAATTCTTTTTTAAAAACTTTATTGCCTGTGTTATCTTTTCAAATCAGTATCTGAACTAGAAAGCTGCGGAACTTACCATTTGAACTTAACGTTTGATATTACACACTAAAGCCCCCTAAAAACATGACAAAGTTAAATACTAAACTTGGCTTTTGTCATTCCTACAAATTAAATTTTAATCTAAATTCTTTACATTGCATATTTTATTCTCTTCAAATTCCTATAATATCAATTTTTATAATTAAAATGGAAAAAGTCTTAAATTAGCTACCTTTTTAAAAGATTTTTGTTTCCTTACAAACGAAAACATTTTTTACTCCTGGAGAAAAGATGTCCATCATTTGATAATATGGAGCAACCATCAATATTTGTGATTCTTTTTGTTGAATAAAGGAAATTTTCATTCTTTATATATTTGCTCTCTATAAATCAAATGTATTTATTTACTGCTGTCAAAATATTTTCATAAAGTCATGTAAAATTAAATATATTAGGCTATATAAATAAAACAATTGTTTAAATTTGTTAGACAATGCAGCATTTATTTATAATGTGCCAAATTCTCATTTTTTTAGGAGATTTAGAATAATAAGGTAGCCATCATGGATGATATTTTTGCTTCTTCTATAACTTCAGTAATTGTCCACTCATATTTCAGATATTCTCATGATGTTTTAGCAGCTTGCATTTCCCAGGATTCTGTGACAAATTCTGAAACATAACAAATAATATCATTTTGTTGATTTGGGATAGTTTTCATGTTTTATGCCTTTTACTCATGGCTACAGTAGTAGCAGTAATAATAATAGTTGATACAGCTCTAATGATAGGAGCATTTAGAAGAAGAAGAAGAAGAAGAAGAAGTTTCTATAGTGGTCATGAATGATAACAAAGTTAATCATGTTCACATTAACTTTTCATATTTAAGAAACAACATCTCAAAAAAAAAGAGCTATGGGATGAAACTTTTCTTGAAAACAAACTCTTTTACAATTTGACTTAAAAAGAATTAAGAAAAAAATATTGATATTCTGTGAACTTGGTTAATTTTGATTGATTGTCAAGAGAAAAACAGACTTATTTCAAGAGGTGTTCAAATCATTGAACTCTTTCTTTTTTCTTGTTTTTGTTATTACCCTTCTTCAGCTAATCCTTTCTACAAACTTCTTTAAGCATAGAATCTATAAAGAAAAATGGGGCCGTCTCCTTTTCTAGATATCCATTATAATGGTTTCTCAGAAAGAAGAGTGTGGAAGTAGATTTAGATGAATAAGGGTTTCACAAGTTCTGACCCCACCCTCTCAACATTTGCTCCTGGAGTCATTGGGAGAAACAGTTACATTGAATGGTTGAACCCAGCAACGTTACAAGAAATGGTCTTCTCACACTTTATGACCCAAAAGTGCTGGTTGACTATTGATTCTACAAGAGAGTTGATCTGCTCTTTGACAAGTTTTATTTTTCATCTTGCTGGGTGTTTAGTACCCCTCTTCTCAGGTAAGTCTGGTGAGAAAGTCATTTTAATGACAGACTGTTCAACCCAAATGCAGTTGTGCGATACATTTTTTACTCTATGAAAATATTAATGATTATCTCCCTTTGTGACTATTTTAAAATTGATCCTTTACACGAGAACCATAAATTGTTGAGGGAAAAGGTGTCGATAATCATAGAAGCAATCTGCAGACTATGTTGTAGTTGATATTTACTAAGTGGAACTTATTCTGTTACAAAGCCACCCTGTGATGATCAAACCCGTTTGCAATGAGTTTAGCTTTGAAACACCACTCTGAGCAGGTGCTTCTGACAGTAGTAATAAAATCCTACATCAATCATATCAACATTGAATATCGTTATTAAAAATTCTTGGAGTAAGCAATCTTTTTTAGATTAAAAAATCATAGATTCGTCCTCTATGATGTGACTTTTCCAATCAGATAAAATTAACTGAAATAATCTCAGATGGAGCAGGTGAAAAATTGAGTGATAAAAATTGGATTTCTAAAGAGAGAGAGAAAGAAATGAACAGGTAGAATATTTATTATAAACAGGAAAAGAAAGAAATATGTCAGCTATAGACTTGCAATTTTCAAAATTTTAAGATTAATATCATACCTCTAAAAATAAAATATATTCATAAATATTTTCACCTAAGTGTAATACTTAATTAATTACCCAGTGTAATTCTTAATTAAAATTAAATGACATTTTTGTCAATTTGTTTTTTTTGTGAGGATTAATAAATTAATAAAATTTATATAAAAATAAAACAAATAATAAAATACAAAAATAAAATAAAATATCCCACAATTCCACTTCTGCTAGTTTAACTTTGGCATCAAAAAAAGAAGAAGAACCTGTTTGAGCCTTTCCAACTCACTGAATAGCTGGGTATTTTGCAGCCTAGCAAAATGAGCATTTCCATACTCTACAACTTTTATAATAATAATTCATAGGCTAAGAAAAAAAAAAATTCCATGAGAGAAGCCTATATTTTAATTGGATAGAAATTTAGTTATCTCCCTTAAAAAATTCAAACTTCACATTGTGTTAACTCTTAAGCTTTTCATTATCAATGCATGAATACTTCAAAAAGTTTTTATACTGTGTTCAGGAATTATATTTGCTGATACTAAGCTGTGAATCAAGACAGCAAATAAACAAAGGAAGATTGTAGATACGTTCAAACTTTATGTTGTATAATCACACACATATGCAAATGCAAATACATATACAAATACAAAATACAGGCCGACTGTTGTTTCAAATACGAATGGTTTATTAACTTCTTGACTTTAGTTCTTTGACATGAGGAGAGAGACACAATTCTTAAAAGTCTTTGCTAACAATACTATGCTGACCATCCCCAACGCATGGCACATTTTGTGATGTTTAAGATCTCTGTCAGTAGAGACCCGAAAAACCCAACTACATGCCTCAGTGGTAGAAAATCAACTCTCTACCTCCATGGTCCAATCTCAACTTTCAACTGACTCCTTTTCAAAATCCTCAAATTCTCAGGACCATCTCTTCCAGACATGACGTCATCCACACTCCAGCCTCATTTCTTGTCTGGGGGTTTATTATGACAATGGTGATTGTTATATCCTTTGTGCGCAAGTGTAAACTGCACCAATTGACCCTACACCTGGGCTCATAACCCGAATAGTTCAAAGCCTAACCAAACAGAATGATAAAATATAATTAATGAAAAATGATTAATATAAAAAAATCATTCTTTAATTATATAGCATTTAATCTTAAAACAACATATAAAAAGAACAGAGATAAAGCAATGCTGATCGCTGAATCTGGCTTTCCTAGTCAGTTTCTTATATAACACGTCTCAAATATCTTACTTTATTGTTATTTTGTCAGGATCATTAAGCAGGAATCATATCTTGTATACATTTCAAATCTTTTTACTCTTTCTAAAAAATGTTACCAATAACATTATAGCCATCGAACCCTAAGTGACAAAACAATATTTTGGGTATTTCATATTTTACAAGAATAAAGTTAACTTTAGTATTCTAAATAAATGTATTTATCTGCCACCACCACAAAGTCAGTTTTTAAGCAGGTTACAGTTAGTTTGAATTTAGAGTTTTCTTTCTCCTACATTGGTTGCTATACCAAGCTCAGTCTAACCTACTATGTGAATATAATGAGAAGGAGAACAGATGAATTCATGCCTTTCCTAAAAGCATTATTGTGAAGTAAAATGCAAACAATCTTGTCCAGGATTTGAATTTGAGTTGCCAAGTCTATTTCCAAAGAAGTTTATCAATATGCCACAAGTGACTCACAAATATTTTGAATTAAACAACAATGAAAAAAGCTGAAAAAACAAAACAAAAAAAGACAAGTAAAAATGGTTGTATACTAAAACTTAAGAATGAGCACAAAAGTAATAGTTTATTTAGGAAAAAATCACGGGAAATTCTATGGAAGTTCCAAGGTCTTTGCATACAGAGAAATCACAGTTTTAATTTTTTCTTCCTTTTCTCAAACATTCTTTTTGGATGCATTTGGGTAGATAGGCGCTTATCAAGGAGGTGCTTGGGGAGTAATGGTTACCATCTTAGGAAATGAACACACCGATCCAAGTTCAAATCCTGGACAAGACAGTTTACATTTTACCTAGCACTAATACTATTAGAAAAGGTATGAATCCAATTATTCAGCTTTCAGCAATGGGTAAATAGTAGGGCAGACTCAGTTTGTTAACCTTGGTATGGCAAGTCTAGTAGAAGGAAAACCCTGAATTCAAACTAGTTAAACTCCACATAGGAATGACCTTGTATCACATCCTGATCATGCAGAGGGGTTAGGTATATATATATGTACGTATGTAGAGGTACTTATTAAGTTAAGGTTAGTTTGACGAAAGTGTGGGACAATGAATCAGGAAGAAAGAGCAACAAGGATCTGTGAAACTTGCTAACCACTGTTTCATGGCGAGTCACTGTTTGCTGAATATAAATCGTGCTGTGTTTCATTTCTGTCAGCCATTTTAGATATGAAAACATCCATCCACAAAAATTTACACACCTCTTCCCAATACCAACAGCATCACTGAATTTTAAGTAAAGTTTGATTAACCCTTTACAAATAAGATGTATATTTACAAAAAAAGAGGTTTTTTTTGTTTTTTAAGATTGATTTTTTTAAAGGAGCAAGTGATAATATCTCCTCCTCAAAATCAAAAGAGTTAGCTTTTGAAATATTCTTAAGGTAAAATGCACAGTATAAATATAATTAATTCAATTTTTACTTTTATTTTTTAAATGCTTCTGAAGATTAAAAAGTCAAACAGTAAAAAGAAGAATCTATAGACTTCTAATAAGTAAAACAGTGAATAAATCTTGTAGGCCAAGCAAACATCTTTGTCCAAATCAACCAGATTTTTATGCACTTATTTCCATCAATATTTTATTGAAGTCTTTGTTGGAACAGCACAAAAGAGCAGTAGCTGTTATTTATCCTTTGAAAAACTTTATGAGTTAAATATGGTAATTATAATCGCATGTGTGGGGGGAGTAGGAGGATAGGAGCAGTAAGCTGCACTTGTGTCCAATATTCTGATGCACATGGCTCAAGTACTTCTTTGCACCTGGTTCCATTACTTAAACTCTCAGAATTTGCCAAAGTTCTTCTTCCAATAAAAGAAGATGCATCTGTGCTGTTTTTATGCAAGACTTAATTCTTTAAAAGGAGACTGCAAAATAATTCAAGTGCAAGTCTACAAATGTTTCTGCATTCATTTCTTTAAACAGACAAGAAAATAGGTAGATTTTTACTAGTTACCTCTTCTGTACAGGGTTTGTCTCCCCTGAGGAGAAGGGATGGAAGGGGAAGAGAAAAGTCAAGTATGGGTACTTACAGAGAGAAAGAAAACAAAGTAGGAAGAAGTTAAGAGAAGATTCTCCAACAATAAGACCATTCAGACTAGAAGATAAGAAATAAAAAACATCAATACTTTTAATTCTGTCATCTTGCTAAACCGCCCAAGTAGCCCTTTTCCTTCTCTTTTCTTAATTCTTGTCAGAATAAAATATAACATGAAATCTTTACTTTACATTCTAGAACAATTATCCTCGTTGCTATAAAAAAGAAATAATCAATTAATTTTGTTGACTTTGCATTACAGTGACAAAAATGGTAAAATCTCTTTGATTCTGAATTAGTGAAAAGTAATGAAAAATATCATTTTTTATTTTATTCTAAAAACTTATTGAAAATCCATAAACCATTACCAACTGCAAAAATGAAAATAAAACAATTAAAGAGATGCACAATAAACAGACTAGTTGTTTTATTCAGAATAGGGATCACTGATTGTTCCTATCAGCAAGCTAAACAAAATAAGGATAGTTTTACACAATTACACTTAGATAACCAGCCATTGGTCTAATGAGTCAAGTGTTTGCCAATAGTCTTGGAGACCGGGGTTCAATCTCGAGTCATACTAAAGACTCAAAAAATGGTACTTGATGCCACCTTGCTTAGCACTCAGCACTATAAGGTGAGGATCAAGGGTAAAGTACAGCAATGCCAGGGAATGGAGTAACACCCTCCCTTACACCTCAATATGGTAGCTATTGAAAAGGGAGCCTTCGGGTTACCCTCGACTAAGGTTACCAACTTTACTTTACTTACATTTAAATATGTCAACCTGTTGGTAAGTTTACTAATCTCAAAATGAAGGACAGTGAAAGGGTTCATAGTACTGAAAAATCAAAAAAAGAATTGTTCAGTTGATTAATTAAAAGAAATGTTCTTTAAATTTTTTATATTAACTTTATTAGACAGCGTATTTACTATTTTGTTCTACAATCTTCTGCCATTTTTCAGGCAATTCAATAATTTTATTTTGTTCAGCAAAGAATTGCTCTCAGTGCTTTTTGCAGTTGTTTTTTTTTTTTTAAATCTTTGGGTCAAACTACAGTTCATGTATTTGTGAGACAAGGAATAATTTTTGCTCTATAAATTGGGGGAAGATTTCTTCTTTAAAAATTTGTATTTTAATTCTGAAAACTAAAACTGACAATTTATTTGATATTGTTATGGTAATATTCTTGGAATGAATATAAATACTAATATCCTATTTCCTAAGTTCATGTCATCAATTTTTTAAGGTTTGTGAATGATGTGATTGTAAAAACTTTTTTTATGCCATAAAATTGGTAATATAAAGTAAAAGACAATTGAAAAAATATATTTGACAGAGACCTTATTAAACAATATATTTACCATTTTGTTCCATCATTTACCATTTTTCAGACAACTTCATAATTCCATTCTACTGGAATGATATTTGGTCTTTCATAAGAAAACTGCTAAAGATACTTTTTGCAATTTTCTAGAAAACTGACTTCTTTTTCATTAAAAGAATTGTGTAAAAATCAGAATAAATGGTAATTTGAAGGTGTAATATCTGCTGAACTTCACAGCCAAACTGTAAAGATTTCTGCCCATTTACCAAAGAAACATATCATCTAAAAATTATCCTCATGGTATATTCAGCTGTTTCTCTTTATTTCAGACATTCTTATAGGATTCTATTTTAGTTACCAACAAACTATAACTGTACTTCCACTTACCTCCCATCTCCCAAACCATCCAACAAATTTTGGAAGCTGCACCTCACAAAACAGCAGAAGTATAGCCACTTGCCTCCCATCTCACAAACCATCCAGATAAGATGAGCAAGATATGCTGATCGCTGCTAGGCTAGTAAGGATGTGCTTATAAATGACATTGTCCTATGGACTCCCACACATGATCATACCAGGGTTGACTGACCAGCAATGACTTACCATCTTCAGCTCTGGGCAGACACTGGACACAGTTGAGATGACCTGCTAGGAGCAATGGACAATAGAGCTGGATGGCAAGAGAGAAAGTTAAGGGACTCCATGCTATCATCATGACTTGATGATTTGGTTTGATTTGTTTGTTTGTTTGTTGTTTAATGGCATATCAACCTTTGTGGGTTATTTAATGCTAAACCCATCCTTCTAGAAGAACAGTAGTGGTACTATTTAACCAATAGCTGGGAGGATAAGAAAGTTCATGCCTTTCCCAAGAGTATTTGTCCAAAAGTGAATGTTATAGCCTGACTGGAGTTTGAACTCACTTACTACGATTCCACAATCCAGCACTTTAACCATTACACCATAAGGACACACTCCGATTTGGTTTGACTTCTGATCTCTTGCATAAGATATTGTAAAGCATCGACTCTTTTCGTCTGTTACAGAAATGCAGTTTAATAATAGATTTTTTGTTAACTTATGCAAAAGTCATTCATCAAAGTGACTAACATAATCAAGCTGATGTAAATGATTTTTCACTTTTAATTTGGATATTTTCCATATGCTTGCCATCTCCAATACTGTATGTACTTATTCTCAAGTATATCTTGAGTTGATTGATATCAACTTCAACTAGTTTACACAAATGCGGAGCTTTGTTCAGCTAGAAAGCTCCAAAACAAAAATGACAAAACCTTTTTTTTGACAAACTCAGTCATTAACAGTACCTCGTGGAGTGACATTAAATGTGTAGGCCCCACAATTTTCTGGAGGATGACATTAAAACACAAAAATTATAGACAAAAGAAATTTAATGATGACCAGATAAAATAAAACAGAAAAAAAAAACCAATACAAAGTAAGAAGAATGTCCTAATATTATTCGTTAGATATTTGTGTGTCTATGGTTGAGACAGATATGAATATTATGTGAATATATAAATGTGTTTTTGTTTGAAACTGTCTGTGTGTACATGTGTTTGTTGTAAAAACTGAAAGTTATAATGTCACAGTTCTTATTTACGTATATGTGCGTGCATGTATGCTAGAGAAACAAAAGTACCAAAAAGTGGTGTGTGGGTCTCTGTATATGTGAGGCAATTCTGACATCCCTAGGAGTGTGGCAAATATACCCATTTTGTTAAAGCAATGAATGTATCTTTGCTGGCTGTATGTTCTCCCATGTTGGCTGTTGTCTCTATCTGTACAAGCTGAAATGTCTGACACTGTGCATGTGCATGAAACTAGTCCAGTTGGGAGTCAGAACATTAGAGAGAGAAAGCTTTCAAAAGTGCACACTATATAGGTATCAATGTCACGTGACCGGCTCCAAACGCAAGATTTATTTTTGCACAGAACAAAATCAAAATGCACTGATGTAGTGGAAAGCACACAGCACGTGACTACTCAGTCCAATCAGGTTCCCAAAACTATTTAATTTACCAACATGTCACTACTTTTGTTTCAAGAAGAAAGGAGTCTTGGGTCCTATTTTTAAAATTTTTTCTGCTTCAAATGGTCCTCGATGGCCATTTAAAAAATATAGGAGTATAAATCCAATAACCTTATCCATAAACTGCTCAAATCTTTTTTTTTATCTTTTTTAAAACAAAAAGGCATAATAAGTTCAAAAGACAGATTATCTTATTCATATTTTAACCCAACAAACAAAAATATACAAATTTTGAAGATATTTGTTTTAAGAATACATGTTGATATGACAGTACAATAAAAAATGTTTTTAAAATGAAATTACTTCAAACTAAACCCTCCTAATGCTGTCTAGCAACAAAAACAGAATTAACTTCTTTGTTTAATAAATGGTTGTGTGTGTTTTGCATGAAGATAAAAAGTTTTTATAAGTTGAATACTCAAGATGTCAGAGTTGGTGAAAAGAAGTGACGTAGGGTTTCCTAGAATTGATTAACAGGCAAGCATTTCTTTTTGCAGTTGAAACAGATTTGTCAGCCTTCAGTTTTTTGAATTACTGGACTAAGGGACTAAAATTTATTGAAACAAATTGTGAAATCCTAGCTGTCCACTCAATCTTACACAAATAGCATTTATACAAGGCATTGAGAGTCATATTTTTTATACAGGACATTATAATTGATAGTCATATTTTCATACATCATCATCTCATCATCTAGTCGTGCCACTAGCATGGATATCCCTGACCCTCGCTCGCCACTTTTCCCCATCGTTCATCGCCTCTGGCAGGTCTTCAGGGCTACATCCCATATCCTCACATAGCTGCTGAATGTATGTTTGTGCTGGTCATCCTGCTTTTGCCCGGCCATATGTGGGGGTCCATCTGATTACATCACTTATGAGCTCCTCCCTGCTTCTCCAGCAGTGTCCTGCATGTCTGGTTCATCTAACTTGTATAGTTTTCATGATGGGAGGCAAGTGGCCATATAGTTGGTGTCTTGTGGGGTGTTGCTGCCAGGACTTGTTCAATATTGCTCGCAGCATACATAATAAACAAAATTCAAGCAAAATTTATAAAGTGGTAATGCTAATGAATAATTACTAAGCATAATACAAATAAAAAATGACAGAATTGTTCATGTATGGGTTGGTACACCAGCCTAAGATCAGAATATCAGTGTACTCTGCCTAAGGGCAAAGTGTTACTCCCGACTCACTAACCAAGGATCAAAACATTGCTACCTAACTTTCAGGTTGGAATTAGTATAGTATCCATTTCTCCTCAGCTGTGTTCTTGCCTTCGGTGAGGACAGTGCAAAACGTGAGGTTTGCTGGGTCCGGGGGATTCCAAAGCCCAGGAAAGCACCTCCCACTATTGCACTATTAGGATCAATGTAGTCTGACATCTTCGTGATACAGATAGGCAGTTTTTGTTCTGGTCTAAGCATACGTATGTGTGACTGCATGTTAAATCAGTTTTGTATTTAATTTGTCTTTGTGAAATGAATAAATGCGAAGATCAGAATGTAGTATCTGTGCACTCTGCTTAGGATCAAAGTGTTGCCCTCCAACACATCTGCTTAGGGTCAGAGAGTAATATCTGTAAGGCACAAAAAATATATATGCAGTTACACATAGTATTTTATATGTTTAGATAATTAATAAAAGACATCTAAGACAGAAACTACTGAATGAATAGTATTCCTTAGAGCAACCAAATTCATCACATTTTTTATATTGAAGAATTTTGCTTATTGATAAATGAACCTTCATCTTTATTAAAAAAGCCACAGTCCTTGCCCTATAGTCATAGTAGCAGAAGTACTGATTCTCCATGTAAAGCTCTATTGATGTATAGTTACCAGATCAAATTTCTGTGTACCAACTTCTCAGACAAGCAAGGAAGCATAACAACCATCTTCGTGACTAATTTGGGCAGAAAGAGAGAGGAAGAAAAAGGGGATGAATACTTTTTTTTTTAAGCTGAAACCTTTCCTCTTTGAGTATACAATAGGCAGCAGGGAGAAGCCATCTTTCTTTTTTTTTTTTTTTTTTTAGTTTTTATTTTTGTAAAAAAAAAAGGAAAGGAAGAAATAGGGTGTGGTCATTTAGAAATTGGCAGGGAAGTGTTAGTCGCCAGATGTTGTTAATCTAATTTGAAAATTATAAGATTGTATTAATAAATATAACTGCTAATAAATAATCAAGTATATCATTTTGGGTTTATTTCATATTCTTAACAGTGTGCTCATTATTTCTGCTTCAAAGGCTTCATACCACAAAAGTATAGAATTTTGTGCCTATATTAGTTGGACCCAGAGGATATAAATATATAGAGCTTTTCAAGAACACACATTCAGTCACTTATCTACATATATCACTAAAATTCTCATTATACCTGTTTACAAGGTATGTTAAAAAACTATCAAGGCTGAAGCTGTTTTTACCAAGATGGAAATGAACAATAAATATAGTATTTAATTTTTTTCAAAATAGTCCCTTTGATATTCAACACCCCAGTAAGTTTTCTATTGGTCAAAGCACCTCTAAAATTCTTCTTTAGACATTTAGAAACTGTGTCATTAAATTTCTTTTAATGCCCTCCAAATTCTCAAAGAAACAAGAAAAGTTCCATAGAATAAGGTTTAGTGAGCATGGAGGGTACTGCACTAACACAAACCTGTATTTTGCAAAAGAATGGTGATCAAAAAGTATTAAGAATTGGCACTGACTTGTCAAGACATTTTGGCAGCAGTTGAGACACTTTAGCATCATGACTTTATTATATAAGCTATTCAACTTTTTCATTTAAATGTTCAATTTGAAAATGATTTAAACCTGGTTCTTTTTATCACACCTCAAATATGTAAATGTAAACTAGCAAAAATGGTACATGTCAAAAAATAAAGCAATTTCCAGTTCAATTTTCAAATAAATGATAATTTTTAAGTTCACATTGAACATCATTTTTAATCTTTGAATTTCTTGTCATAACAGACAACTTTGATATATCCATTAGAATCTTTCACTCCTTCCTAAACAGAAGCATCAATATCATCATGGATCACAATTACAATGAGAATCCAGTTGGTTTACAGACATATAGTATACCACCCTTTATGATCCTAGCCAAAAGTTTAGGGATCTTGAAAAGCTCCCCCCCAACCCATTTTCATGCCGATATAAGAAATGTACTAAGTGTAAAGATTATCATCAAAAGAAATGGAATTAGTGATTTGAGTTCAAATCCTAGATGAGACAGAGTGCTTTTCACTTTACGTTAATTCCTTAGGGAAAGTTATGAATTCATCTATTCTTTTTACAGCTATGGGTAAATAGTTGGGAAGATGGGGTTATTTAGCATTGGTTTGGTAACCAGTCTAGGAGAAAAAAGAACTTTGAATTTAAACCAACTCTGCTTTAACAAATTGACCTTATGATACATCCAGTTTGTGGAAGAGAAGTTGGGTAAATTCATATGTGCTTATATATATATATATATATATATATATATATATATATATAGTATTATTCGGTCCAGGAGATAACTCTTCACCCATCTTCCATCCCCCCCCCGTGACTATTCTGATTTATTTTATCCATAAGATCTGAAGAAGTCCTGTCAAATTTTTCTTTGTGTTTTTGGTTTACATCAGAAACACATAACAGGATAGAAATAAATTTATAATCCTAAAGTAACTGCTCTTTGGTTTTTTCTTAAAGAAAAAAAAAAAAATATATATATATATATATATATATATAGCATTATTCTTTTCATTAATGAATTCATCTGGAAAACTTCAAACAGGACATGGAAAACTAGGAAGAAGGGACAGTGAAGCCTTGTGAGTATTTAAGAGGCTGTAGAAATCAGGATAGGGAAAAAGGTAGAGTGACCCTAACTACAACCTATTGCTAATTTCTCTTTCTTACTTTGCCTTCTGGTTAAATATTTCCTGATTTTATTTCATGTTCCTTTTGGTTTTTGCTCTTCATCTTTCTCTTGAACCTTTGCTGAGAGATCTTATAAGCTTTTATTCTTTGATCAATTGACATAATAAATCTTAATATTCCTTGAACAATTTTGAACATTCCGTTGTAACAAGAGGAAATCTTTCTAAAATTCAACAGAACAATTAGACACTCATATACTTCAGATATGATAAATTTTACCAAAAATATTTGAGTTCTGGCAACATTTCATTACAATACAAGAAAAATTAGCTGAATTTAATTTGTGTTAAATTTCTGAGAGTTATATCAAGTCTATAAGGTTATATAGTACCGGACATTGGCCTAGCGGTTAGAGTGTTCGCCAATGGCCCGGGAGACGTGGGTTCAATCCCAGGTCGAGTCATACCAAAGACTCAAAAAATGGTACTTGATGCCTCCTTGCTTAACACTCAGCATTATAAGGTACGGATCAAAGGTAAAGTGAAGCAATCGAGGGAAGGAGTAGCGCCCTCCCCTACACCTTGGTGTAGTAGCTATCGAAAAGGGAGCCTTCGGGTCACCCTCGACCATGGTCGCCAACTTTACTTACTATAAGGTTATATAAGATGTTCCGCAGGGCAGTAGAGTAGTGAGAACCGGGGAAATCAAGGAAGTTAAAGAACACGTTTACTTAGAACGGATAGTGAATATGTGTGGATACATAGATATAGAAAACTTGTGGTGAATAAGATCAGAGTGAAAAGCATTTACAATGATAAAAGATGTGGTCAAGGGAAAGCCAGACAAGACTCTAAGTGCCAATCTCTTCAACAGCACCATTTTGCCTGTGATGTTATATGCAAGTGAAATGTGGGCTGCCACAAAGAAGGAAGAACAAACACAGAGAGCTACAGAAAGATCCATGCTGGGAATATTGTTGTGTGAATACATCCAAACTGAGGTAATTTGGGAGTGGAGTGAAGGATAGGACTGGAGACAACCAAACGCACATGTTACACTAGGCAAGATATAGCAAGGTTTGCAAACAACAGGTCAACCCATGAAGTTTTTGAGTGGTATCCAAAAGACCAGACAGGGATATTGTGGGTTCATCACTTTTTCTCATAGCGAGGTTATCACAATGTCTGACTGACACTTAAGACGTAGAAGTAGTACAAATGTCTATTGAGACCACACCAGCACAAACTTCTATTTGAACACCATAGCGTTGCAAGTGTTTATTTGTGCTGTGTAATGATACAACCGTACATTTGGTGTGCAATGGTACAGGGGTTAATCAGTAGGCAGAAAGTGAGTTTGTGTACTGTGTGACAATCAGAGTGACATCTCATGCCAAGTTCTTTTACGCAAATCATCACACCATTGTGATATCTATCAGCTCTTCTACATTCCAGATTTAACTCTCTTCAACTTCTGGCCTTTTCTAGAACAAAAAAAAGAGAAGGTAATGAGGTATCTGATGATGATCTTGAAAGAGGAGTGTTTTGAAAAGTGAAAGTGAAAGTAGCCCTGGGATAAATGCGTATGATCCCATGATGAATATATTGAAGAGAACTAAGTTGTCATTACTCTAGTTAGGCGATTTTTTTCATTAATATTGAATACCTGAATACTTTCTGGACTTAGCTAGTACATATTCAAACGTTTTCATTAATAAAAGTGATAAGTAGGATATTCAAAGATATTTGATTGTTTTTAACTGAAAATAAATATAGAAATAAACAAAGTAAATAGAGAGAACCAAATAAAGGACAGTATTTTTCTCTCTAAAGGATATTTAGTAAATGATGCATTAATTAACAAGAAAGAATTTTTATATAATTCTGTTTCATGTATCATAAATGACTGAGTCCTCACCCATCCCAGAAAGTGTACACACATACACACTCACACACACACACACACACACACACACACACACACACACACACACACACACACACACACACACACACACACTCTCTCTACTCATCCTCTGCTTCTATATACACACACTCATGTACATGCAGATATACAAAACAGATGCCCACATGCAACATACACACACTCATACACAAACACACAAACACTGTATAACTTTCCTTGCCTACACACACATTCTGCCCATAGATATACATATATATACACAAACTCATATATACTGCTTATATATACATACACCACCCATGTATACTGATACACGTATACTCAGATATAATTATACATACATACATATGTATAGACTAACATGTGCCATAAATAAACATACATATATATATATATATATATATATATATATGCGTGTGTGTGTGTGTGTGTATAAGTATATACAAATTCACACACACTTATATATATATATGTATATATATATATATATATATATGCACCCATACAAATTTGATTATTGAAATTTGCATGTAAATAGTTATTGTAACGTAATCAGGCTGGATGTTTTCATAATCAAGTTGTTTTTAATTATAGCACAGAGAAAATATGTCATCTACACAAGGAGAGACATGTAACTAAACTGATTACACATATTCAATAAAATATGATCATAAAATGGACAAGGATAAACAGGAAGAAGTGGATGTTTATTTATGAGGACAGCAGGAACCATTGGGCAAGGAACATTCTAGTAAAAACAAAAAAAAAAATTAACTATTTAAAAAAATGAAATATTAACATTTATAAGTAATATTCATTTAAACTTCTATTCTTATCTGTTTTTCTTTCTCTTGAAAATGAAGTACAAAACAAAAGCATTGAAAAATATTGATTTTTATTCTAGTTATTATTGATGCTTAAACTTTTTCTTTTGAAAATCATAAATTCAGGCCTTTATCTCTATTCTAATGGATATTTGAGGAAGGAGGCTTTTATGACAGTTTTTTTTTAATATTACATAATACCTTTTCTTCATTAAATCATCTAACAGTGCACGTTATAAATAAAGACAGCAGATATTATTTTACCAATGATATTAATGCCCAACAATAAATTATAATAGAACAATTGTTTATGAAATAATAATGTAAAATATGATAGAAAAGATTTGAATTTGCGCCTTATTAATGGCAACCTCTTTGTCCCAATGACAACAAGAAATAAGAGCAGAATGCATAATTTTGAGTAAAAAAATAACAAATGTTATCCTCTCTTATTAACATCAATTCATATATATTATTATTAATAGTTCATTGATTATAAGAAGCAGAGTACTTAATGGTCTTTCTTCAATACTTATTTTGTATATATACATGGACCCCCACATATGGCCGAGCAAAAGCAGGATGACCAGCTCGAACATACATACAGCAGCTATGTGAGGATACGGGATGTAGCCCTGAAGACTTGCCAGAGGTGATGAACGATAGGGAAAAGTGGCGAGAGAGAGTCAGGGATATCCATGTTAGCGGCACGACATGATGATGATGATGATGATATATATATATATATATATATATATATATAAATTGTAGAGTGTCTCTTGTCAGGTAATGATTAACAAGCTAAGATAGCAGACCATTACAAATGAGTTTCATTCTCACTGAGTGCCCCATAATTCTCAACTTAATTAAGCTAACCTTAGTAAATAATCATATATCAAGATTGGATTTTCTTAATTTTATATGTTTACACATTGAAACAAAATAAGTAAATAAAGGTAAGTCTGTAACAAAAATTGCAATAAGTTGGTTTTATGGAGTGAGTATTAATGAATTTATAAAGTTTGAAATAGAAAATAAAACAAATAAAAAATAAAAATAAAAAACAACAATAAAATAAGATATCCCACAATTCCATTTCTCCTGAAAATTTATCAGTTGGTGCCAAAAGAAAATTGAGTCTCTTCAGTGCTTGTCAACCCACTGGATAATATGTGAATTTGCAAACTCTCATGACGAGCAGACCATACTCAATTTTTATGATATCAATTCATTGGCTAAATAAAAAAAACATTCCAAGAGAGAAGCCCATATTGGCACGTCAACCCTTGCAGGATAATTTCATGCTGAAGTCAGTTTAACAATTATGTATTGTAGAAAAATGCATCTTCACAATCATGTTAAATAGGTAAGAACTTCGTACTTAGTTTCAATATCAATGTTTCAATATCTAATGCCTTGATGTAGCTGAAAATAACTTTAAACATTATCCCAAACATTTGACTCATAGATGTGACCCTAACAGGTACTATCACTCTGGATCAGAGTGAACCTGGGAGTAATAGCAACAAAGGGCTGACTCCAAATTCCCAGGGACTTTATTACAGGATATCCCTAGTAGGACATGAAATTGCATTTGAGGAAAAGAATGAATTTTTAATAAATAAAAATAGTTGGTTGGTTTGTTGGTTTTATGGTATATCAACCCTTGTAGGCTATTCAACACCAAATCCACCTCTATGTAAATAATCAGTTCGATTTCAAACAATTCAGTTTAGCATGAGTACACAGTTCAATTGTCAAAAACATTTCTATTTAAAGCTATTCAGTTTATAGTAACAGAGCTAATTCAGTTTACAATTCAGTTTAGTGTAAATACAGTTTCAATATCAAAAAACAGTTCTATTTCAAATACTTCAGTTTAGCATATGCATGCAGTTTAAATGTAAGTACGGTTTAATTGTCAAAAACATTTCTATTTCAAGCTATTCAGTTTAGTCAAACGGTTCAGTTTAGCATAAGTATGCCGTTAGTTCTATTTAACCGATAGATAGGGCCCAATCAGGTGCAACCACGCCAGGCCAGAGTGGACCTGGGAGCAATGGTAATGAAAGTGTGTTCCATATTCCCCAAAGCCCCAGCATTACTGGGACCTCACCATCAAATCGTTTAGTGTCATACCCCTCTGCAGAGAAGCAGTCAGTGTATTCTACAGTCCCAGCTGACTGGGCAAAAATAAAAATAGTAAAAATAACTAAAGTTGATATTATGAAATTAAAAACTTAAATATGTGACTGATGTCAATGAAACGATCAAGAAAACTCATTATATATATATATATATATATATATATATATATATATATACATCTTTTAATCCTCTCAATTTAAAAGATAAAAAGACTATTATCTTGATTTTGATTGCTTATAGCTGCAGGTAATTTCTAAACTGATTCAATGGTACCAACAGCTAATCTATTATATTTGTAAAATCCCAGTAATCAGTCATGTAATGATGAATCTTCTAAGTCAAGCATAATGTTAGCATTTTTATCTAAAGTATAAAAGCCCTGACTTTATAACCTAACACACAGAAAGGTCAATAAAAGTCTTTGCTGTACTTGTTTTCTTAAGACAACCACAATGAATTTTCAACTGGAAAAAAGTCTTTACTATCCTCGTTTCATTAATGATGTTTTCTCTGATTACTTTAATCAGTTTCTAAATTTAAAATCTTCTTGTTTTCCTAAAATTTTGGAAAAAAAAAAAAGAAAAAAGAGAATGTTTTTTTGTAGACATGGCTAAATGGTAAAACTTATGGCATCAGATGACCAACTTCTATTCTCAATTTTGATTCATCGGCTTTTATATTCAAACAACCAGTTTAGTACATGTAAAATTAATGATTCATACTAAGTTGGAAAATAGTATACTTTTATATATTATCTTATCTTTTATGAATATGTCATAAAATAGAACTCAAATTTATAATGCCCTATCTGCGAGTAAAAACACACTGAATGTATCAGAAGGGTGTGACTCCCACCCGCCAAAAGGTGTCCTGAGTATGACAATAAACTTTATCTAATGGCGAGATTCCAGTTCTGGAGCTCAGGTGTATGGAGTACCCAATCATTGCTATTACTCCCAGGTCCACTCTGATCTGGTGTGGTAGTGCCTGTGAGAGTCCAATCTATGGGTCAAATAGATCTGTTAGGGACCCATCTATGAGTCAAATAGACCTGTGAGGGTCCCATTTATAGGTCAAATAGACCTGTGAGGGTCCCATTTATAGGTCAACTAGATCTATGAGGGTCCCATCTATGAGTCAAACAGACCGGTGAGGGTCTCATCTTGGAGTCAAATAGATCTGTTAGGGTCCTATCTAGGGGTCAAATAGATCTTGAAGGGTCCCATCTAGGGGTCAAATAGACCTGTGAGGGTCCCATCTAGGAGTCAAATAAATCTGTTAGGGTCCCATCAAGGAGTCAAATAAATCTGTTAGGGTCCCATCTAGGAGTCAAATAGACCAGTGATGGTCCCATCTAGGAGTCAAATAGACCTATGAGGGTCCCATCTAGGAGTCAAATAGATCTGTTAGGGTCCCATCTAGGGGTCTGCATTAGATAGTTATATGATATCAAGAATTCCTATGAGTAAAAAAACTTCAGAAACTGCACAACAAATGTAAATATAAACATACAATGTACACAATTCCCTAACCTCTAGGTATAAAATAACAGCGGACAGATTGACATGCTATCAAAATCAATCAATCAAATTTACAGGAAAGTCATTTTTTTTTCAGAATTAACAAATATATATTCAAACGAAAGGACTTTTTACAAAGCATCAAAATTTAACTATTGAACTTCGCTAAAAAACACAATTTAATTATTTATCCAACTACTGTTTTTTTGTTGTTGTTGTTGTTGTTGTTGTTGTTTTGTTAACAACCAAAATAAAAACAAAACAATAAATAATTCAATTGTGTTTTATCAAAAGGACATATTTGGTTAATTAGTAGTGATAAATCTATAAAAAAAAAGGTAAAATAAAAAACTTTCTTCGTTATATATTTTTGTTTTTAGTGTTTTGTTATTTTATTCAAAGTTGATTTTAATAAAAGCAGTTAGTAGATTTTATAGTATTTAATTATAACATCATCAAAATAGGTAAATAAACAGAGAGAGAGAGAGAGAGAGATTGAGAGATAGAGAGAGAGAGAAAATGTACACACGCCAATGTAGACACAGAGGAAAACTGCCCTAAAATTGACAATGAAAATAAAACATCTTAAGTGATTATTACAGTGAAGACACCAGCATAATTTCTTTTTTCTTTGTTGTGGACAACAGCTTTGCTTTAAGTAGCATTCTTGTTTGGTGTTTTATTTTTGTCTATATCGGATATGAAATTGCAATATGCAATTATAGTTAAGAAAAACAAAAGATAAGGGAAAGTGAAAAAAAAAAGAAAAGAAAAAAAAACTAAAAGAAGATAAGGATGATTAAATGTACCTGAGGCAAAAATGTTTCTTCTGATAAACATAATTTAATCAACATTCCAGACGGTTTTTCTGGTCTCACAATTGCAATAAATGCATAACGGTTTTTTAAACATCAGATTATAATGAACTAGAGGTCCTCTCAGTTCCTCTAATGTTTCATTTACTGATGATGTTTGGGAGAGAGAGAAGGAGAGAGAAAGACTAAAACAAAGAGAGAGAGAGAGAGCAGAAAGAGAGAGAGGCTAAGGTAGAGAGGAAGAGGGAAACTGGAGTGTAGAATGAGAGAGACTGGGAGCAAGAAAAGGAGAGAGAGAGAGGCTAAGATAGAAAGGAAGAGGGAAACTTGAATGTAGAATGAGAGAGACTGGGAGAGAGAAGGAAAGAGAAAGGCTAAAACAAAGAGAGAGAGAGAGAGAGAGAGAGAGAGAGAGAGAGAGAGAGAGAGTAGAGAGAGAGAGGCTAAGATAGAAAGGAAGAGGGAAACTTGAATGTAGAATGAGAGAAACTGGGAGAGAGAAGGAAAGAGAAAGACTAAAACAGAGAGAGAGAGAGAGAGTGAGAGTGAGAGAGAGAGAGAGAGAGATTTGTTTTCTTTTGAGATGACAATGCATATTTTAACCCATTTGCTTACTTTTATATCTGTTGCATGTTTCTGTGATTCTGAATTTTTACTAAACATGAATATACAATTCAACAATCTTAATCTATTTCTTAGGTATATTTGCCAGCAGTTAATCCTATAATCATTATTTTAACTCCTTGCTTAAAACAATTCTGGCTACTGGCATCTCTTGTCTTTTCTAGGGAATGTTGGTTTATCTACTACTGCTATTTTATACATATGCATATATACCCACCTACCCACCCACACACACACATATATATATATATATATAGCTCTTTTGCCACAAAGAAACAAACATTGACTATGTTATTCCTTTTAACTTTGATCATTATATACACAATATAAACAGGACATTTAACTTTCCAACACTGTGAATAACTTACCAATCTAAATTATTCAGGCTTACATGTAACAATGTACTGGACATTGGCATGATGGTAAGAGTGTTCGCCAATGGTCTGGGAGACCTGAGTTCAATCCCAAGTCGAGTCATACCAAAGACTCAAAAAATGGTACTTGATGCCTCCTTGCTTAATACTCAGTATTATAAGGTATGGATCAAGGGTAAAGTGGAGCAATCCAGGGAAAGGAGTAGCATCCTCACCTACAACTTGGTGTAGTAGCTATCAAAAAGGGAGCCTTTGTGTCACCCTCGACTAACGTCGTCAACTTTACTTACTTACTACATGTAACAATAAATAAGCAAAAACAGCACATCAAAGTGAGATTTCTATAAGATCAATATATTCAAAATGCCCTAATTTGAAGAATAAAGCATCTTCCAGTTCAATATACTAAAGAATAATAATTTTTTGATAAATATAATTTCTTAACCATCTAAATTATTCATATGATAGAGATAACTTGGAAATGTTAATTAGATTCCTTCATTCCTTCTTAAATAGAAGCACTCACATCATTATGGACTGCTGTTACACCTGGAACCCAATGAGTGTATTAAATGAAATTCATTGTCATTGTTGAAATGTCAGTCTTTTCTTCAATTTTTGTATCTATATTTCTTAGTTGTGTATTGCATAAGGTTTATTGTCAAATTAAACAGAATTTGTTGATCTGAGTTCAAATCCTGGATGAGGCTGTTTGTATTTCACTATGCCCTAATGGTATCTTCTACCCACCCTCTACAATGGGTAAACAGTAAGGCAAACTAGGCTCTTTTGTAGGCTCTCTTGGTAGGTAGGCAAACCAATTTAGAAAAAGGAAAACTGAATTAACCAGGACGTGTAGGGTCAGTAACTGTACCCATGAAAAATCTACTTTTTATAGAAACCACATCACCATCATTGATGTGGGGCAGTTGCAGCCTGAGATTCCACAAGGAGATGACAGGATTTCAACAACAATATTTCTTAGTTCTTTAAGTAGTTTTTTCTTTTCTTTCTGTTATCAGTTGATGGTTTGATGTTTAGTCTAGTTGGTTCTCTGTCATCAGTTGAATGTTTGCCTTTAGCCGTGTTCAAGCTGGAAGATGAGTTTGTGCAGACAGTTAAAAGAAGAAAATCAGAAACCATCATACTTACCTGGTACTGCCATGCTGGGAGGGGATAAAAATAATCAGCTTAGTTTCAAAGGGCATTTCCACCAAACAGCACCTGCTTCTTTGCCTAAAAGAGGTAAAGGCTGGGTTTATTGCCTGATGCCTAAAGCACTCCCGAAAGAGAATTTGATTGAACATTTTTTACATCCACCTTTTGGAAGGCTTGCTTCCTATCGTTTACTCCACAATAAACCAACCTTGAGCCAGATTTTGGATTTCTGGGAGAGTCAAATAAATACCTACATAAGAACACCATTTTGAAATAACTTAGACAATTAACAAAGACTAAAATATTGCGTGTGACCAAATATTATCTGTTGAAAGAAAAAAGACATTGGAAATAGACAGAATGTTTAAAAAAAAGTTGATATCCAAGTGTTGAGGTGTTGAGGGAATTTCTAAAAAATTGATATAATTTCATTATCTAATGATTTAACTAATTCTCATTCAAATGGTTTCAAAGTTTAACAGCAGAAACAATTCAAAATTTTATGCTTAATATTTGTTCTTTGTTTGTTTGGTTGGGTTTTATGGCATATCAACCTTTGTAAATTATTTAATGCCAAATCCATTTTTATGTAAATAATCAGTTCTATATCAAACAATTCAGTTTCGTACACAGTTTAATTGTCAAAAACATTTCTATTTCAAACTATTCAGTTTAGCATAAGCACGCAGTTTAAATGTAAGTACAGTTTAATTGTGAAAAACATTTCTATTTCAAGCTATTCAGTTTAGTCAAGCAGTTCTAATTCAGCTAATTCAGTTTAGTATAAGTACAGATTTTGTTTACACACAGTTAAATGTCGAAACGGTTCTATATTAAACAAATCAGTTTAGTGTAAGTACAATTTCAAAGTCAAAAACCGTTCCATTTCAAATAATTCAGTTTAGCATAAGCACGCAGTTTAAATGTCATCATCATCATGTCATGCCGTTAGCATGGATATCCCTGACCCTCTCTCGCCACTTCTCCCAATCGTTCATCACCTCTGGCAGGTCTTCAGGGCTACATCCCGTATTCTCACATAGCTGCTGTATGTATATTCGAGCTGGTCGTCCTGTTTGGCTCGGCCATATGTTGGGGTCCATAGGAGTACATAACTTATGAGCTCGTTCTCGCTTCTCCAGCAGTGTCCTGCATGTCTGGTTCGTCTAACTTGGATAGTTTTCATGATGGGAAGCAGGTGGTTGTATAGTTGGTGCCTTGTGGGGTGTTGCCACCAGGACTTGTTCAATATTGCTCACAACATTCTTGTGTAACTGCCATCTCCAGCTGTTTTGTTAGCGTCCAAGTGGTGCATCCATATAGCAGTATCGACACGACCACTGCCTGGAAGAAACTGCGTCTCATTTTATCGGTCAGGTCTGATTTCTATATGATCGATAGCTATACATGCCTTCGTTAGCCACATGTCGATGTCTTTTTCGGTTGATGAGATACTGCTTCCTAGGTAGGTGAACTTGTCTACCAGTTTCAGAGAGGTTCTGTCTAGTGAAAGCTGTAAACCAACAAGAAAGAATAAAACTGTGGAAACAGCATTTCAAAAATCTACTAGGAAACCCACCGAAAGTTACGCATGAACCTATCACCAGAATTATTAGTAAGTAATCGGACATTAAACTATGACCGTTCACTCAAGAAGAACTCGACTCGGTTCTTACAAAAATTAAAAATAGGAAAGCTGAGGAATTGACGAGATTCCCCCAGAAGAAGACCTGACAATTTGAGGACATACTGCTTCGACACTGCAGTCTATAATCAAAATCCAATAGACAGATGGAAGAAGGGATGCATCCTCCCCTTCCCTAAAAAGGGTGACCTCAGATTAGCCAAGAACTACCGAGGTATAACACTTACACCCATAGCAGCCAAAATTTATAATGCCCTACAATGCAACCGCATAGAACCCAAAATCAACAACATCCTTAGGAAAAACCAAAATGGCTTCCGAAGAAATAGACCCACGACCTCACAAATATTAACCATCCGTAGAATCCTTGAAGGCGTACGGGCAAAAAACCTACAGGCGACATTACTATTTGTTGACTTTACCAAGGCCTTCGATTCCATTCACAGAGGGAAGATGGAACAAATCCTACTAGCATATGGCCTACCAAAAGAAACCATAGCAGCAATAACGATTCTCAATAGAAACACCAAAGTGAAAGTACGTCCACTGGATGGAGACACAGAATACTTCGACATTGTAGCAGGAGTACTACAAGGTGACATGCTAGCCCCATACCTCTTTATCATCTGTCTAGACTATGTGCTTAGAACATCGATTGACAAAATCAGAGAAAACGGCTTTGAGATGACAAAGAAAAGAAGTAGAAGGTACCCCACAAAAACAATTACCGATGCCGACTACACCGATGAGTTTAAATGTAAGTACGGTTTAATTGTCAAAAACATTTCTATTTCAAGCTATTCAGTTTAGTCATATGATTCAGTTTAGCATAAGTGTGTCGTTAGTTTTAATTAAACCATAGATAGGGCCCTATCAGGTGCTACCATTCTGGGCCAGAGTGGACCCAGGAGACATGGCAATGAAGGGGTGCTCTGCATTCCCCAAAGCTCCAGTATTACTGGAACCTCACCATCAGATTGTTTAGTGTCAATTACAGGACACTCATTGGGAGGGATCTTACAGAGTAGCAGTTGGAGTATTCTACTGCCCCAGCCAACTGGGCAAATATTTAATATTGAAATACCTTTTCTTTTCCAGTGAATGGCATTTCTGTACCTGAAAAGAAAAAAAAGTCATAAAACATTAAACATAGAATTTTGAGTTGTTTCTAAACATCCGGTTAAAATTTAAAATTGTTTGAATGAGAATTGGTCAAGTTATTTGATAAGGAAATGATATCAATTTTTCTGAAACAACCTGTAATTTATTATGTAATAGTGTGCACAGTAAATTACTTTCAGAAAATAAATGAGAGATACAAGTAAGATTTAAATAATTCACAACCAACCAATAAATGTTTCTTTCATGACTTTTTTTTTTTTTTAAAGATATTGCTTAATTATGTGGGTGTGGGACTCCTCAAGGTGTAGCAGCTAATGTGCTTGACTGTGATATTGTAGTAAGGAAGTTCAAACTCCAGTCACACAATTACATTCTCTTTTGGACTAATACGCCTCGGGAAAGGTACGAGACCCTCTTATCCCCCCCAGCTCTGGGTTAAACAGTATCATTACTTTTCTTCAACAAATATGGCTTTGGCATTAAATAACCCATGAATGTTGATATGACATTAAAGGAATAAATAAAAACCAAACTTATAAATGTAAGTGAGGTTAATTGGAATGATGTAAAAAAAATCACATAATTTTATATGTATAAAGTTGGCACCCTTAGTCGAGGGTAACCAAAAGGCTCCCTTTACAATATCTACTACACAAAGGTGTAGGGGGAGGTGCTACTCCTTTCCCTGGATTGCCCCACTTTACCTTTGATCTGTACCCCTTATAATGCTGAGTGTTAAGCAAGGCAGCATCAAATACCATTTTTTGAGTCTTTGGTATGACTCCACCTGGGACTGAACCCCATTGGCAAACACTCTAGTGACTCGGCTCATTGGCCGCTATATATATATATATATATATATATATATATATATATTGTTTACATCTGTATACATAGGTATGTTTCCAATTTGTCAATAATTGTAAAAGTTTTGAAATTAGTTGTCTTGTTTAACTAAATTTAATGAAAATGTTTTTTTCAAAGAAACCACTTCTTTATTTGAATATTTTAGTGTGAGAAAAGCTGAGTTTGAAAGTATTTCCGTATTTGATTGCATATAAGACCACCCACTTACCATTTCCTCAGAGAATATTAAGAAAGAAATTGTTAAAGAGTGCAATATTGAACACTCTACTCATTAGGCCAATGGTCCGGGAGACTGGGGTTCAATCCCAGGTCAAGTCATACTAAAGACTCAAGAAATGGTACTTTGATGCCGCCTTGTTAGCACTCAGCAATATAAGGTAAGGATCAAGGGTAAAGTGGAGCAATCCAAGGAATGGAGTAGCGCCCTCCCCTACACCTCAGTGTTGTAGCTATTGAAAAGGTAGCCTTTGGGTCACCCTCGACTAAGGACGCCAACTTTATTTACTTTTAACTTATCTATATAAATGCACATTTTAAAGACAAAATAGGTTTTTATTGCTTAAGAAGTAGAAAACATTTCCTTCTGAAAAGCATTTTAGATAAAATTACTGTTGACAAAAATCTTATACAAAACTCTTTGATGGAAGTCTTTATTTAAAGAGCTCTGAATTTACCATTTTATGATTTTATCTGATTATGACAAATGACTTATCTTCGAAATAAAGTTCTTTGGATAGACTTTTATGGATGTAACAGCAGTTGATGGATATTGATTGCTTCAATAGTATCCAAAAGATTATCATAAATGAAAAATCAATTCTCTCTCTCTCTCTCTCTCTCTCTCTCTCTCTCTCCAGCTCTCTCCCCACAGGTTTCAGTTTTCTTCTTGTTATAGTGGATGGCTCTGTGGTATTCGAAAGTTATTTGAAGCTGAGTCAATGATGTAGAGGAATATTGATTAGCTCAAATGATTCAAGCTACAAACGTAAGCCACAATCAAATCAACACTTTCAGAGTCAATGGCTGGTTTGAGTTTTTATCTAGCATAACTCACCCTCAAACCCTCAGCAGAAGAACTTCCAATTCCAGCAACTACATATATTCCTTATGTAAGAAGCACAGTGGAACAAATCCAAAAGGGTTTGTTGATGGTATAACATCAGGATCATGTTCAATAATAAAAACATCCTTTACAACTTCCTTATCAGAATTGGTCTCCTTAGATATTTGACACATTACATTTATAAAATCCCATGCAAATGTGGAAAAGTAAATAAGTGAGGATGAAGCCATCTTTTTTTAAGTCAGACACAAGGAAAATAAAGACAGTGAAATAGGAAATGGAATAATCTAACATGGCAGCCTATATCTGGGGGGAACAAAAAGCATACATATTACCCTCTCTGTGTTTAGACCGACATTTATTAGCATGGGAAGTGGAATGGGTGATCTGAGTTCAAATCTTGGATGAGCCTATTTATGTTTCATTTTGTGCTAATGGCCTTGAGAAAGGCATGAATCCATTTGTTCTTCTTCCAACTATGGCAAAATAGTAGGGCAGATTAGATCCTTTAACTCTGGTAAGGCAACCAGTCTTAGAAAAGGAAAAGTCTGAATTCAAATCAGTTGTACTCTACTTAAAAGCTGACCTTATGTCAGATTCTGCTTATAGCAGAGGAATTGAGCAAATACATACATTACCCTGTCAGAATAATTAACAAAGAGGACAACTGAAGGGTAAATAAGTTAAAAGAAGCAGCGTATATTGGATTCTTGATCAGTTAGATAAGTTAGGTGATTATGGATATCATTACCATATAGTTTTCTTGGCTTAGCAATAAAAAAAGTATTTGAGGACTCCCTCTATGTATGCATTTATCAACCCCTCCACATGAACAGGATGTGACACAAGGTCAATTTTTTTAGGCAGGTTTGAATTCAGAGTTTTCCTTTTCCAAAACCAGTTGCCATACCAAGGCTAAAGAACCCAGCCTGCCCTACTGTTTTACTCCTAAATTGAGAGAGAATAGTTGGATTCATACATTTCCCAAGGGTATTAGCTATGTGAAATGCACACAGCCTCATCCAGGATTTGAACTATGGTTGTGAGTGTATCCGTTTCCTGATATCCATTGCATCACAAGAGCCTCCACAATGTACATCGATGCCAGTTTTGTCTGTCAACTAATCTTTGTTGAAATAAATAAATATGTTTATCAATGAACACCTTTTCCTTCTGTAGATAGAATATTGTTTAAAATCAAGAACATTAAAATTTCAAGTGACTGAACAAAATAAAAAAAGAGCCATTCCAACTTTTATCTTTTTTTGATGTTGGGTGTACAAGTAAAATCTTTTCCATGCCAGTTGTAAAAGACCAGCTGATATGGATTTCCGCTGCATGAGATCAGCTAGTATGGCTTTCAGTTATATAAAACCAGCTGGTATGGATTTCAGCTATATAAGACCCCATGGTTTAGATATCAGCTGGATAAGACAGGCTAATTTGGATTTCAGCTGTATTAGACCAGCTAGTATGGATTTCAGTTGTATAAGCCAACTTAATGTGGATTTAAGTCATATAAAACCAGCTGATATGGATTTCCGCTGCATGAGACCAGCTAGTATGGATTTCAGTTGTATAAGACCAGTTGATATGGATTTCAGCTATATAAGACCATCTAGTATAAAATTCAGCTGTATAAGACCAGTTGATATGGATTTCAGTTGTATAAGACCAGCTGAGATGAATTTCAGCTGTATAAGACCAGCTAGTATAAATTTCAGCAGTATAAGACCACTTGATATGAATTTCAGTTGTATAAGACCAGTGAGAATAGATTTCAGCATCATGTGGTTTTCTTTGATCAATAAAGTCATTTATAAATTTATGAAAGAAAAGATTTGAAAATATTCCTTCATACAAGCTGCATGTATAATTGAAAAAATGTAATCACAGATATTATGAGCATTGCTGCTTATATGATAAAAAGTCTTCTTTCTTTATTTTACACGGCTGAAAAAAAATTGTACACATATAACACATTTAAGGAAAATCATAGAATGGATCAGCTGAAATATTAGGTTGACAATATCAAAGACTCTAAGATTCTTTTGTCTGAAAAGATTCGGACCATTAATGATTTTAAAGTTGTTGCATGTTGTTTCTGATAATTTTGATCTTCTAAATGAACTTTTATCTTTGCTGACTGAGTGCTTATCTAATTTTGTTAGTGAAGCCTTCAGACCGAGTTTCTTTTTGTTTTGATATTCTGTATTTCTATCTGACTTTAATGAATGATACAGTTAAGCTTGCTGATAGGGTTAATTGAACTGGCAGTGACTTTTCAAGTTCATCATTGGAGTTCTATCTCTCTCTTCATGGGAGGTTTGTTCTCTAATTTAGGTCAATTTGATTCAGTCAAGCATGTCTCCCTCTTTGAGATGTCCCAGACATTTCTCTCTTTCTCACTCTCTCTCTCTCTCTCTCTCTCTCTCTCTCTCAATTACAGATCATAAGTTGTCAAAACATTAGAATTACATTTAAAACTAACATCAAGCTGTTCAGAAATTTCATGCCTCTAAGATCAATACTGATTTTATGTGTGTTAATGCATAAAAACCATACTTGTATATCTAGACATGATTGCTTTGTGCATGTTTGGTTGGCGTTTATGGCATATCAACTTTTGTAGGTTAAATAACCTACAATGGTTGATATGCTATAAAACCAAATAATGCCAAATAATGCCAAATCCATTTTTATACAATTCAGTTTGGTATAAATATAGTTTTTATTTAGACACAGTTAAATGTCAAAAAATAGTTCCATTTTAAACCAATCAGTTCAACACAAGTACGCAGTACAAATGTCAAAGCAGTTCATTCTAGCATAAGTATGCAGTCTACATGTTAAAACAGTCCTATTTCAAGTAATTCAGTTTAGCATAAGTACACAGTTTAGTTCTATTTGATCCACAGATAGGATCCTATCAGGTGCGACCACTCCAGGCCAGAGTGGACCAGGCAGTGGTAATGAAGAGGTACTCTGCATTCCCCAAAGCTCCAACATTACTGGAACCTCACCATCAGATTGTTAAGTGTCATATCTAGAACACTCATTGGGGAGAGGATCTTACCCATTTGCAGAGAAGCAGTTGGTATATTCTACAGCTCCAGCTGACTGGGTAAGTTTGTGTGTGTATAAATACTAATATTAATATAAGTAAGTTGGCCAACCTTAGTTGAGGGCAACCTGAAGGCTCCCTTTTCAATCGCTACAACACCAAGGTGTAGGGGAGAGTGTCACTCCTTTCCCTGCTTACCTTTGATCTGTACCTCATAATGCTGAGTATTAGGCAAGGTGGCATCAAGTATCATTTTTGAGTCTTTGGTATAACTCTACCAGGGATTGAACCCCAGTTTCCTAGACCAGTGGCAAACACTCTAACCATAATGACAATGGGCCAGGAGGTGCTTGTAGTGTAATGGTTATCATCAGAGAAAGTGGACTCACCTACCAAATTTAAATCCTGAATGGGGCTGTTTGCATTTCATGTAGCAGTAACACCCTTGGCAGAGGTATGAATCCAAATATTCTCCCTCTAATTATGAATAAATTGAGAAAAAGGAAAAATGAATTCAAACTAGTTATAGACCTGGAGAGGGAAGGGCTCTGCTAGGCTGTTCCTGGTCAAGAAAAACAAAACATGAATAGCATCCTAATACACAAACCTGTTTAGAGGACCAGTGAAAGATTCCTATATACAATTATTTATATTGATAAGTGTATGTTTTATGTCAGTGGCAATGTGTTTCCACATAAATATGTGTCTATTTTCATTTGTATGAAAGACTTAATTTATCGATAGAAGAATCGATAGTATATCTAAAAAGGAAAGAATACTGATTAAAAAAAAAAATGATTTTGATGGTTTGACCATTTCCAATTCCAATTTCTTTTATACTTGCAATACAGACATTTTTAACAAGAATAATAAATATAATTCTTCTCAGTATAACAAAATGGTGACATTATATTCAGAATGTGTTCAATTATTTGCCATTTGCATCTTTTGAGTGATTATTCCAATGTTGCAGGAGTTATAGTACCAACAAGTTGAAATTGCTGCTATCAAGATTCCTTTACCTCACTGTTGGCTTAAATTAGCCCCCTTATAGAGTCAGAATGGCTTTGATCGGCTCAGAAATTGACTTGCTTGAAAGTCACACAATGGTTTCTGATTGGTTGGAAAATATTTTTATGAGCCTTTATTTTTTTTCTCTTACATTCATCCTAGAAATGGATGTGTGTAGCTGGTCAAAATTTTGGTACGTCTTTGTCATATGAGCAATGGCTGTTGAAGTGAAGATGTCCAGTCAGGTAGTTAAGAATCTTAACAGGTTATGATGCTGATAACTGTTTCTAATTCAAACCAACCTATCCTCAATCTGTATTAAGCGGCATATTGTGGATTGTTATGTTTAATAATCAAATTAATGAGACAGTTAGAGAGGGAGTGCTGTTTTTTCAACATTTTTAACTTTATTTCTCTTGTGTGATAAAAGTCAAATATCAAGTGTTGCTATATTTTACTTTATCAAATGACATTCAAGACTAATTTCTTTATCCCTCTCCACAGTGTAGCGAGAGAAGAAACTTACCTCCTAGATCAAAGCATGTAAGACTATGCCTTGCTCGTCAAGCAGTAAAAGATATGTTCACTTCCGGAAGCAGAAGTTATAGTGTGCCGGTCTCGTCTCTCACAAGAAGAAATCTACCTTGCATATAAATTTCTATATGCTGGAACTTGTATAAAAGAGCATGCCAGCAGCAGGAATATTGTTTTTGTTGTTCTTTGCAGACTGCTTTTTTGACTGACTGACAGAACGAATGAGTTGACCAGAGATATATTGAGGAAGGGCTGCTAGTTACATGTGTTGTTATTTTTAATCAACTGAGGCTACCCAATTGTCTGAGGACTGTACTACTGCTTTTTCTTGGACTAGTTTTACAATAGAAATGTGTACTGAGTCTTTTCTGATGCATTTGTTGGCTGCTGAGATCAGAGCAATCTACACAAATCATGATGTCATAATGTCTTCATTAGTGCTCGATAATCCTGTGGAGATTTTTACTCTCACAAGTAAATCACAATCCCAGATGTACAGAAATTTAATATATTATGTAATTATTACTGAAACATGAAATTTAGGCCCTTCTGTAGACTTTTTGACAACACTTTTGATAAAAATACCCAAAACTTGTAACATCTTAATTTTACCATAACATTTATGGATGTCTTTTAAAACTATATCTTCCTTGGGTTTTGAATTTAAACACAAAATAAAAATGAAGAATGAACTTTAAATTATTCGGTATGTGTCAGGATGACATTTTTATATGTTCACTTTGAGCATATAATTTTCAAATGTGGCCACACCCTAAATCAGACGTTAAACCTTTCCAAGTTATCTTTACAATAATAAATGAAAAATAGATAAAAAATACAATTGCAAATATAAACAGAATGTTCCTGCTTCTTCCCAAAGTTTTTTAAATAGTACTTTCATTATTATCATCATCATCATTATGAAGAGTTCATTTAACACTCTCTCTCACCATCCATCCTTGCTAAGTCCTCTAGATGGCATCCACTGTCTTTCACAGAGATGATGAATGTAAGTTTTTACTGGACAGCCAACACTGGTATGTCCACATGAAGAAGTCCATTGGAGAATGTTGCTTATGAATTTTTCCTTACTTTTCCAGCAGTCTTGGATAGTATGAGAGATAGGAGGTAAGTGGCTGTACAGATGTTATTTTATGCATCTAGGATTTGTTCAAAACAGCATGCACCATCCTTGTGTGATTCTCATTTTGCTTTTTTTCTGGGCATTTCATTAAAATCCAAGCTGTGCAACTATACAATAGTACTTACACAACTACAGATTGGAAGAATTGCTGTTTTATTTTATCAGAGAGATCAGATTTCCATACAGTTGTTAACCTGTCAATAGCAGTCTATGCTTTACCTATGCATATGTTGACATCACTTTCAGAAGATGAAATATTGCTACCGAGGTATATGAGCTGATGTTGCCATCTAATGAAGAGATGACATCATCTTGATTAAAACACATCAACTCTGTTTTATGTGAGTTAATGTAGAGACCAATGCCACTTGCTGCATGCTCTCGGCTATGCAGTAAATTCAACTAGAGCAGGTGTGTTTGTAAGAAACACTTGATCATCTGCATAGTCTGCATCAGTAATAGTTTTACAGGATATTGTCTGATTCTTGCTTTTTTGAGTGTGATCTATAGACATTTGTAGTACATAATCTCAGTTGATTATGAATTGAATAATACTTAGCAATTATTCAAAGACAAGGCTGAAGATTATTTATTTGGAAAAGCTATATTTTTTCTTTAAATTCTCAGGTCTGGGTGCAAGATCTTATCTCAGTGCCTCATTGTAGTACTGCAGTGGCAATGATAGTTTGGTAGTTATCGTTGTCAGACATATATGCTTTGGCAGATCCAACCAAGTTACAAAACTACTAAACCACCAAATGTATAGAATGATTGATTCACAATCAGAAGGTCTTATTTGCTAGAGGTTTTAACAAGTTAAACTGGAGGGGGGTAAGAAAGGCCCACTTACCTAGCCAGCAGAGTGGCATCAGAGACAGCTAAAACTGAAAATTCCCTCATAACTATGGCATTGGTCTAAGATTCACAAGATCATAGAAGATTCCATGTTGCTACTCTCAGGAATTACAAAGATTTTTTTTCTTTTGTTGAGAAGTTTTTCCCATCACGGAAACCAAATGCTCATTATAGTTATTTGTTTATTCAATCTGTTTTAAACATAAAACAACACACATCTTAAGTGCTATTTTATTCTAATGTTATACGAATAGAAAAAAAGAAAATTAGATTGTCAGTTCACAAACAAGTCTCCTACCTTACAGCAGAGTTAAAGACATTTTTTTGTTTCAAGACTGCAAAATAATGAGTAGAAATTTTAACAGTGAATCATTAACGAAAACAAACAGTCATTTTTGAAGATATTTCCAGGAATTGATTAGAGAAGAATAAAATAACCATTAGTTCATTCTAATTTACTTATGCTTTATTATTTTATTCAAATAAAAATAAAATAGATACTTTATTTAAGTGATGATACACTTGATTTGCTTTTGATAAAGATTATACACTTTTTTTTATGATTGACTGATTTTAACAGCATATCAACCTATCTAGGGTTATTTTATGCCCAGAAGTTAGGAAATCACATTCACTGTATGTTCATATGTACATTTTTTCTGTGAGAGTATTTTTGCACAAAGTCCAATTAAATACAAATGATATTTAAACAGAACCTCCTCAGATGGGGCCCTAACTGATTCTACCACTCCAGGTCAGAGTGGACCTGGTAGTAATGGAAATGAACTGGTAATCTACATTCCTCAGAGCTTTAAAACTGGAGTATCACCATCAAATGCAGTTTAATGTCATACCCAAGACAGCTCTTTGGAGAAGAGGGTCTTTCTACACTGCAGGAGGATTCAGTCAACATAAGGGCCCTCCACAAACAGGGCTATCACTTTTTTGAAATAAAAATATGCGAATATATTCAGAATTGGTTACTACCATTGAAAATATTAAAGAATTAGACTAGATACAAATATTGGTAATCTACAGGGCCAGAGAAAAAATCAAACTTTGTAGATAAGATCCAGCAAGGTAGGGATTTTTTGCCATTTTTAGTAAAAAAAAAAGCAATTCTTATATTCCATCAAATATAGACACTTTTTGAAATTAGAAAAGGATAAAAGTTATTGATGACTATAATTTCATAAGTGACAAGAAGAAGAAGAAGAAGAAGAAGAAAAGAATCTTGTTCTGAGAGAAAATGTTTTTCTTATCTTATAAATGTCACATCTGGTATCTTAATCTCTGTGTTCTTGGGATTGTTTTCACTTTGACCTTTGTACGAACTCCAAGATCTTACAATGTATTTGTTCAACTTGGCCAGCACTCCCATCTATTATAGTATGCTTTTGGATCACATGTTTATTGCCTTTTCTCTCTGTGGGAAATTTAAAGACATTCCAGAAGGCAACAGACATGGGAAAAGCCACAAAGTACATGGCTAAAATGTTGGGAAAAAATAATTAAAACACCTTATCTAACAAAACGGAGATAAAGACTTAACCAACTGCTAACTTTTTTTAAGAGTTGAAAACTTTTAGGAGAGTAGTCAGTGTATTCATCATGGCATTTAATCATATCATCATCAAGACATGCAGACAGCACAGATTCTCTTGACTCTCTCTTCCTATCAGTCCCTATCAGCCATCAATCTTGGTAAGTCCTTTAGATAGCATCGAGTTGTTGCACAGAACAGTTAAATATAAATTTTTGCTGGTTAGCCAATACTGGTGTGTTCATGTGTCAGAGTCCAAATGTAAAAAACTGGAAACCATGGGATGTAGCATGATGAATGTGAAGCATAGGAGATGAATTCAAAAGTGGATCAAAGATATGCTTTACTTGATGCTAGGCAGAGGAGCCTCATAGGATAACAGCTAATATCAAATAGTTCAGTAATTAAATTGTTGCAATTCATTTATAAAGGTGGCATTTACCGATGAGAAAAATACCTATTAAAAAAAACAACAAATATAATGTACCTAAACCTTTTTTCTTTTCTTTTCTTCATCTCAAGTTTCTAGTCTGAATATTCCCTATTCCTTAAAGGAGTCTGAATATTCACTATTTTTTAAAGGAGATTTGATGTAGGAAGAAAGAAGTAGCTTCCGACAAGTTGTGATAAAAATCTACAATTACATTTAGAAAAGTCTAACCAAAAATGAAGAGTAAAAATATTCTAAATAAGATTATTAAAAGGTAATAATAAAAAAATGGCCAAAAGATTTGGAATAGCAGTAGAGTTATGAGTATAGATTTGTCTAGTCATAAAGTTCAGTATCTAAATTGGTTATAATGCCAATTAAGAAGGAGGAGTTCCTGAGTTGAAATGTTATAAAAAATACTTTATTCTTACTTCAAACTCTCAACTTTAAAAATTGGAGGATATTTAACTTAAAATGTTAGGATGAAAAAAAAAACAAAACAAAACAAAAAAAACACCAGTAATAAAATAACTTCATCTCAGAATCTGTACATTTCCAACAATAACAGTGATATATAGTTTTAAAATGTGTGTGTGTGTGTGTGTGTGTGTGTATGTAAGTAAGGAAATTTATATAGTGTATATGGGTGAGCGTATGTTGTACGTATTATGCATATTGGTATGTACATGAGTGTGTATAGAGGCAGAGTATGAGTACAGTGTGTGTGTGTGTGTGTGTGTGTGTGTGTACACTTTCTGGGATGGGTGAGGACTCAGTCATTTATGATACATGAAACAGAATTATATAAAAATTCTTTCTTGTTAATTAATGCATCATTTACTAAATATCCTTTAGAGAGAAAAATACTGTCCTTTATTTGGTTCTCTCTATTTACTTTGTTTATTTCTATATTTATTTTCAGTTAAAAACAATCAAATGAAATCTTTGAATATCCTACTTATCACTTTTACTAATGAGAAGGCATAAATGTAAGATCTGACCAGAAAGTATCCAGCTATTTTTTATTAATAAAAAATTAGCCTTCCTACAGAAATGATGTTTGCTATCTCTTCAAAGAATTCTAGTCGCGATCTCACAGCCTTATTCCATTATATTTTTCTCTCTGAGTTGGAGAAATATCAATTAGGTAAAAAGAAATTATCATAAAAATTAAAGAGGCAAAGAGAAAAATGTTGTCCTTTGGAAAATACGAATATTTAACAGATTTTGTTGATGTAAAATATAAAATCAAGAAAACAAAACAATAAAATCAATAGTCTTTTTTATTCTCATAAAATCTTTCGAATATTGTTTTGATTTTTTCGTTCTCACATTAATTTAAACAGCATTTAATGTTTGTTTTGTAATATTTTTCTGTCACTTTCTGTCTGTGAATTCATTTCTGTTTTACTTATATTAACAGTGAATAACTTTATTAGTTATGCATTAGTAGGAAGATAGTTGATATTTAATTCATAAAAAAAAATGCTTAAACTCTAACAAAAATCATTTCAGAGAATTGAATGACATACAAATGTTAATAAAAAGGATAAGAAAATATTCATGTACCAATTTTTTTGGAGATGGGCCAACATAAAACCTTTTTACATTAAAAAGTAAAAGTAACTATGGACAAAAATGTACTAGGGTGAGTCAAAATTTTGCAATATTTTGGTACGTGTTTGTTTATGATGTATATATCACATGAACAAAGCTGTTCAAACCGTGAAAGGTACTCACTGAGGTTGGTACACTGGCACATTGTATTTTTCTTCATTTTATGATTTGAAAGCCACACAGATGAATATGCAACGAAGTTTGGTTCAGGAAATTTTGCTTTTTGAATTCAAACTGGGTCATAACGCTGCAGATATAAAAATACGTGTTGAGTGAAAGGTGAAGGTAGAGTTGATCACAGTAACCAGATGGTTCAAGAAATTTTGCTGAGGTTGCAAGAACCTCAACTCTCAGGTAAGGTCAGGTAAGCCTAAAACCATTGATTCTGAGGTTGTACTCCAAGCCATAGAGGCAAACCCAATGAGTAGCTCTTGGAGAGTATCAGGCGAGTTCAGTAAGAAGCTCAGTGATCAGGCAAGGTCACGTAAGCCTAAAACCATGGATTCTGAGGCTAAGCTGCCAAATTCTGCCTCATATACTATTGGGTTGACAAGAAAGTTCTTGCGGAATTTTTAATTTTGATTTCAAATGATGTATTTTCAAATAAGTTTTCGTTATAATACCTTTACTTTATATATCTTTTTAAAGAGCATTTTTCACTCAATGTAATCATTTAAATTACAATCGTTTTAAAACAATTATGTCTTTTCAGAACGTTGAATACAAGATGGAAAAAAAGCAAATTCATACAATTTTCTTATTTCAATTCAAGCTAGGACGAAAAGCTGCTGAAACAGCTTGCGATATCAACAAAGCGTTTGGCCCAGGAAACACTACTGAACGCACAGCCCAATGGTGGTTTAAGAAATTTTGTGGCAGCGACGAGAGTCTTGAAGATGATGAGCGTAGTGGTCGGCCATCAGATGTTGACAACGATCAATTAAGAGCCTTAGTCGAAGCCAATCCACACACAACTGTTTGAGAACTTCCTTCTGAATTAGATGTAACGTATACGATGATTTCCAACCACTTGAGAGAGATTGGAAAGACAAAAAAAGCTGATAAATAGGTGCCTCACGAATTGAACGACAACCAAAAGAAACGCCATTATGAAGTGTCATCTTCCCTTCTTTTACGCAACAAGAATGACCCGTTTCTCGATCGGGTTGTGACTTGTGATGAAAGTGGGTTCTTTATGACAACCGGTGACACTCAGCTCAGTGGTTAGACACTGACGAAGCTCCACAACACTTCCTGAAGCCAGAGTTGTACCAAAAGAAGGTCACGCTGACTCTTTGATGGTCAGCGACTGGTCTCATCCATTACAGTTTTTTGAATGCCGGCAAAATCATTATGGTGGAGAAGTACTGTCAACAAATGGATGAAATGCATCAGAAACTTCGACAACAACACCCAGCATTAGTCAAGAGAAAAGGCCCAATTCTCCTCCACGACAATGCCCGACCGCACGTTGCTAAACCGACCCTGCAGAAGTTGAACGAATTGGGCTACGAAACTCTACCTCATCCGCCATACTCTCCAGACCTCTCACCTACTGACTACCACTTTTACAAGCATCTTGCATGAGAAATGCTTCAAAAACTTAAGCGATATCAAAAACGCCTTCAGCGACTTCATCGCCAGCAGAAGGCAAGATTTTTTACGTTACTTGCATAAATACACTTGTTTTGCGTTGGCAAAAGAGTGTTGATTCTGATGGTGCTTATTTTGATCAATAAATTTTTGTTTTGAGCCAAGATATGTTCATCTGAATTTAAAAGTTAAAAACCGCAATAACTTTCTTATCACCCTAATATCAAAATATTGCAAAACTTTTGACTCACCCAAGTATTTATTTGTGTGTACATCTATATACTAGTATATGTGTATGGATAGGTATTTTCTATAAATAGTTTGTCAGGGTGCCATACTGAATCATTCTCTCATATGGTATCTTTTAAGAAAATGTACCCATCTCCTCTCCAAGTAACATTGACAGGTTTTATTGGGTTCCAAGGTATCTGACAAGAAATTCACAAGAGGAATTGCTTTATACAATGCTATTTACCCATAGTTGGGAGAGAATCGATTCATACTTTTCTCAAAGGCATTTGAACAAAGTGAATATAAACTATCTCAGCCAGGGTTTGAACTTGGTTTTCTCCTTCCATTCTCTTTCTGGTTACTTCTTGTAATTCCACCTACAAAGCTTATCTGCTGAAGTCAGAACACACCAAACTGCTTCTCCTACATCAAAAAGGAGGAGTCCTGGTTATAATACAAAACTGTGTTTTGTGGTGATGTTCCTATTCTGGAGTTCTGAGATGCAGAATTACCCATTCATTGCTATTACTCCCAGATCCACTCTGACCTGAAGTGGTTATGTTATATAGTCATATGCAGATTCACATCCACATATATATGCTGGATACATACCGATGCAATAAATAACAGACGAGTGAAGAACTCTTTTAGAAAAATATGTACCTCTCACTTTATTGTAAGTGTTCGAAAAGGGTTACTCAAGGTTTGCGTGTGAAAGGGAGTTGGAGACCGAACATAACTGCAACATATTGACCCCCACTCTTATGGCCATCAGCATTGTATCTTTCTTGTTATCTAGTGCTACTCAACCGGAGGCCCAGGGGCCCACTCTGCAGGCTTTCTCTACAACATCTTATCAGCAACTTCTCTGGACCCCAACTCATCAGGGCCCCAAGGGCCCCCTTTGTTGTCTTCTCTACCACATATTGTCTTCTAACTTGTCTAATCTCCAACTTTCTGACTTCTGTCTTGACTGAGTTATATAATAGTTCAACGCCCACTCAATCGCCCACTCAATCTTTGGAATGGCATGTTTGATCGTCATCAAGCGGAAATAACTGTCATGCAGTTCACAGGTCACTCTCTTCCGGTGCATCACTCTGAAGTGGGACCTTCACCTTGTCCCATATTATCAGCCGAGCTCACCTGTGTGATTTCCTCTTATAACTGCCATTGGAATGTGTCACTTCCTTCTGGTGCATCACATTGAATAGCATTTTTGGCCAGGTCGAAGGTCAAAATACAACAGTTATACCAGGAAATATCTATGGGTCAAATAGATCTGTTTTGAAATTATTTGTATTAGATAGGAATACTTGAAACCATATAACTGTATGCAAATTATTTGTATTAAGAATCGTTATTTGAAGCTAGAATTGTTTACAAATGATCATTATCATTAGTCACTTAAAACCATAGAATTACGAGCAGAATTAGAAAAGAAGAGAGATTTTGTTAGCAAATAACCCAATAAGGGTTTATATGCCATAACTCAACCAATAAATCAACTAACTAGCAACCTCCATATTGATATACATGGATGAGTATACCAGTATGTGTGTGCATGTATTTACCCAACCCCTCTACATGAACAGGATGCAACACAAGGTCAATTTTTAAGCAGAGTTTAACAGGCTTGAACTCAGAACTTTTTCTTTAAATTGGTTGCCACAACAAGGTTAAAAATTCCAATCTAACTTACTATTTACTCATAATTAGAGAAAGAATTGATGGATGCACACCTTTCCAAAAGATCATGTAAAATGCAAACAGATTTCAACTCAGGTCTTCGTGTCCATTTCTTAGAATGATAACCATTACACTATGAGCACCTCTGTGTGTGTATGTATATGTGTATACCATTTTGAGTATATGAGTATACTAGTACATATGGATGTTTGTAAATAGCATGTACATGTCTTTACATATTTAAAATGAAATATATATATATATATATATACACAAAGATAAAACATGATAAAAACTCACAACTCAATTTTAACAAACTCACCAGAACATCAATATGAAAGTCTAAGTCATGAATTTTTATCCTGTCTTATTATTATCTTATTTTATACTTAAAAGATATTGAGATATTGCTCTTCATCTTTATGCATAGAGCACTCTAAAGATTTTAGAGATTAAAAACACTTCAGCATTAACTTTTAGTTATAATTGTATGAGGGTTGTTCAAAAGGTTCTAAGCCTTACTTACTGAGAAAGAAGAGCATAGCTGGACATTTTTATTGTAGCAACACACTATCACTTGTGATAAAAATATGAAAAACTAATTTAGATTTTTCTAGTTTAATAAAAAGTGGTAGTGTGTTGAGACAGCAGAAATGTTTACCTCAGGCTTTTCTTTCTTGGAGTGGCTCAGAAATTTTTGAAAAACACTACAGTGTTTATATATCTATATATACAGGATGTGACGAGTAAATTGTTGTCTAAATTATTATAATGCTGTCATTTCACTTTATCAGATATATTGACCAAAATGACATGAAAAAATCTTAAAAGACTATTGATTAAATTTATTCAAAGAAATCAACCACAGCCTCCTAATGACTTCAGAATCTCACGTAAGACACAATTTCTTTCTATGCTGATTTTTCCATCTGACCCTACCACGTGCGGCACTCCACCGCAAACTACTGGTCTGGCCTCAGCAAGCTCCGAAAATCAACTACCTTCCTCTAGCGTCAAATCTCAACTAACTGTTTTTTTCAAATCCCAAAATCCTCAACCCATCGCTTCCGAGCATGACGTCATTCACATCCCCGGTCCTATTTCCTATCTGGGGTTTTTATTGTGACATCTGTGATTGTCACATCTTCCCTGCACGTGCGTGAACACCTACACTCAATGTGTGCACCTAACTAACCCATGCACTAAGCTGAAAGGATCTCAGCCTAACTAAACCGAAAGGTAAGATATATAAAACGAAAAATGATGATATAAAAAAAAATCCCTCCGCAATTATATAACACCTGTTGAAATTGGTAAATATTGCCATTATTCTTACCTTCAGTTCATCATTGGAGTATTATGGGTCTCAAGCCTCACACATAATAACCAAAGGGGTTGCAATTTGGGGAATTGGGCAGCCAGATATTAAAGATGGTGTGGTTGCCAAAATTATCTCACAGCCAACCCTGGCATTCTAATGAATGCCATGCAGCCAACACAGGGATTTCCTACTTGTGTGGTATGGCATAGAGTCTTGTTGCCAAACGTAGGGTCTTCAAGCAACCCACCTCTCAATCCAGATCAACACTAGCACCTTCAAGCAGGTAGGCCTCTGTGTTGAGTCTGAGGTCATGTGCGAAAATGAACAGAGGTATAATGTCACCATGATATGGACTGGGTAATCGTCATTGAACTCTTCCCACTCTTTTTGAATCCTCTGGACTGTCTTAGATTGACACCCAAACACTCTGAAATCTTTTGTATTGGAGCCTCAAGCTTGAATGCCAAGCAGTACAGCATGGCATTTCAATTTTTGGAGGAGTGAATTGTGTCTTGATGCTGCTTTCCTAACATACAGTGCACAACTAACTCTAGCTTGCTGCACAGTAAACAAAAGCTGAAAGAAGCAAAGCACATGTATGGTATTTATGATTTAAAATTGTGACAATTTATCCATCGCGCGCACACACACACACACACACACACACACACTATATATATATATATATATATATACATACACACATAAGATTTCTTTAGTGTAATGAGGTTATTCAAGATATAAATTGACTCTTATTACACAGTTTGTTTACATAGAATGGTTTTGTTAAGACAGATTTTATTTTGGGAGAAAAATTCTATAACAACTTTTATAACTGAGCAAACTTGTTTCATTGGCGATGAGCCAAGTTGATGAAATCAGTTTATCAAATTAATTCCCATTTATGTTTACACTTGGTTATAAGACCAAAACTTTTGCTTCAATATAATATTTACTGTATCAATAAATTAATAGGTTTAAATGTCTGAAAATTTTATATTTGATCATTCAGAACTGCAAAAATTTACTCTTTATTGCTGTGTGTGTTAAATTCAAAAGAATATTCAGAACTGAAAAATCACAAGAATTATTTCAAACAGTGAAAAAACGTTGACTCTTTTAATGTTTTCTCATTGTTTGGTCAACTGACTAATTAGGAATGAATCGATTTACATTTCCCTTTGAGAAGAAAAAAAAATGTGGTGGCGTGGGGGTGGTGGCTAGAAAAATTAGTCCAAGAAAATGGTTGCTTGGTTATTTTACATGAACTTGAAGTCATGCAAACTAAATTGTAGAAATGGAAATAATAAACTTTGATCTCAGCCCAATGAAAAGATTATTAAAAACAAAAATGAACAAAAAAAAAAATTTGTTCCTTATTTACAGATTAAGAAATAATATAAAAACAATAATATTTAATAAATCAAGAAATTCCTGTTCAGGAAAAAGACTAGTGTAATTAATTCAGAAAAAAGATTAACTTTTCTTAAACAACTGACATCTGGTTTTATGCTGTTACAACTGAACTATACAAGCAAGTACATTACTAAAGTTGAACAAAAATGAAGACTGATCAGATTTGGTGAGAATAAAACAAACCATTTGTTAATCAAATATTGATTTCCTATAAGCATTATATAGATGACTTTTAGCTACTTTCATCTTTTATACACACATATATACACAGTAAAAATAAACTAAAAAAGCAAATGGCTACTATCAGTTTCAAACTAAGAAATTATCATCAGATTATATATATATATATATATATATATATATATATATATATATATATATATATATAACACATAAGAAATATCCATGTTTGTCTGATCAGTTTTGTTCATTCAGATGTCTATATGTATATATATAAGATGTGGATATAGAAAGAAACAGACTAAGAAAATAGATTAATGATTTTGTGTATAAGTACATAGTTTATATTCACTTGATATAGTTGTGTGTGTGTGTGTGTGTGTGTGTGTGTGTGTGTGTGTGTGTGTGTGTGTGTGTGTGTGTGTGTGCAAATATGTATCTGTATGTAAATGAATGCTAAGGATTTGTGCACATGTACATGCAGAAAATACTCATGCATATATACATTAATACGTATGAGTGTTTACAGAGATGTGTGTAATGTATGTATGAATCTTAACACACTTGCTGTAATTTTCCTTTTGAAGTAGAAGAAATTTTTCTGAAATCTTTTGCAAGATGACAGCACTAATAAGATGACAGTGACAATAAGATGACAGCACTAATAAGATGACAGCAGCAATAAGATGACAACACTAATAAGATGACAACACTAATAAGATAAAACCAGCAATAAGATGACAACACTAATAAGATGACAGCAGCAATAAGATGACCATACTAATAAGATGACAACACTAATAAGATGACAACACTAATAAGATAAAACCAGCAATAAGATGACAGCACTAATAAGATAAAACCAGCAATAAGATGACCATACTAATAAGATGACAACACTAATAAGATGACAACACTAATAAGATAAAACCAGCAATAAGATGACAGCACTAATAAGATAAAACCAGCAATAAGATGACCATACTAATAAGATGACAACACTAATAAGATGACAACACTAATAAGATAAAACCAGCAATAAGATGACAGCACTAATAAGATAAAACCAGCAATAAGATGACCATACTAATAAGATGACAACACTAATAAGATGATAACACTAATAAGATAAAACCACTAATAAGATGACAGCAGCAATAAGATGACCATACTAATAAGATGACAACACTAATAAGATGACAACACTAATAAGATAAAACCAGCAATAAGATGACAGCACTAATAAGATAAAACCAGCAATAAGATGACCATACTAATAAGATGACAACACTAATAAGATGACAACACTAATAAGATAAAACCAGCAATAAGATGACAGCACTAATAAGATAAAACCAGCAATAAGATGACCATACTAATAAGATGACAACACTAATAAGATGGCAACACTAATAAGATAAAACCAGCAATAAGATGACAGCAGCAATAAGATGACCACACTAATAAGATGGCAGCAACAAGCAAATTCTGATTTGTAAAAGATAACAACATAAATTAAAAAAACCCATAACAAGTTTAAAAATTATAATAACAACAAGCATAAGCATCATATTAACCAAACAAATAACAATTACAATAACCCATAGCTGTAGGGAAAGAGGGGGTTCATGCCTTTCATAAGGATATTAGTCTGTAAGAGAACATAAAAGTATGACTGGAGTTTGAACTTGCTTACAACAATGTCACAGTCCAGTACATTAGCCTCTACACCACAAGATATCCCTCCTTCAAGAGTTTAGAAAAATAATTTGAAATTTATTTAGGTGGTTCTGAGACATTTATTAGCACATGTGTGAAAATAGGAAAGCATCTTTTTCCATCCTTGGTTAAAAGAATGAACTACTTGATGTACATGGGTTATATATAATCAAAGAAAAGTTATCATTGCTAAGAAAAAAGAAAATGTATACACAAAAGTGCTTTAATGCTTATTCTTCCTACCAAGAGATGTTTCCAAGTTTATTCCTCACAGTGTGTGGCCGACTATGAAAGAAAAGAGTTGAGCCATAACACAATGTGAGAGTCAAGATGATAAATAACCATTGTATGAAGAAAAGGCCTTAGTATCTTAAAACATATTCAATCTCACCAAACATTAATTAATGTCACTAAATGTTTTCCCTATTTTCCGATATTATGCACCTAATTATCATGAATTATCTTATCCTCTTTTTGAAATTCATACTCTTTATTTTCATTTTGTCATCTGCATAATTATGGAAGTACCTTCTTTCCAACAATCCTATTTGGAAATTCCCCATTATTCTATTCTTGACATACATCAGCAAAACAAAAAACATTACTGCTAATGGTTGGTTTTATTTATTTGCTTAATGGCATTTCAACCCTTATAGGTTAAAATACCCAAATTAAATCCAATTTTCACACAGTCATATAGTTGCAAGAATTCCTATCAAACATTAATAATTTATGCAGAATTATATAAGTTAGTAAAGTTGGCGACCATAGTTGAGGGCGACCAGAAGGCTCCCTTTTCAATAGCTACTACACTGAGGTGTAGGGGAGAGCACTACTCCTTTCCCTGGATTGCTCCACTTTATCCTTGATACATACCTTATATTGCTGAGTGTTAAGCAAGGAGGCATCAAGTACCATTTTTAAAGTCTTTGGTATGACGCGACCTGGGATTGAACCCAGGTCTCCCTGACCATTGGTGAACACTCTACCCACTAGGCCAATGAGCTGGTAAAGAATTATATAATTTTAAAAAACTATTCCTGTTCAATAATGATAATAATTTGCTTACACACCGTTATGTGGTATCAAGTATTCCTATCCAATACTAATTATAATTAAGCATCTATTTGACACATAGATGGAAACCAAACAGGTACTAGCACTGAGAGGACGTGAAAGTAATGGCAACAAAGAGGTATTCAACATTCCCCAGAGATCTAAAACTGAGTCTCATTACCAGATGCAATTTTTTTGTCATACCCAAGACACTCCTTTTTGTGGAGGTATTATCCCTCTGCTAAGGATACAGTTAATGCATTCTAAGCCCTACAGACAAAGCTGGCTGCTGAAAGTTTTAAAACGTATATTGTGATATGATATAATGGCCTTCATACTGCAATGAGGTTTTCCACCTATTCATTTTGCTAATATAGTAAACGCTCTGTTTTTTTTTCTTTAACAAAATACTCACTTAAAAAATGATTAAATAGGACATTAAATCACATCCTATTTCTAGAACTTATTCTAATTAATAGCAAACAAATGAATAAGAGCAAGTACTCTAAAATTTGCATTTAATTGCTATATTAATCTTGAAATTATAATGATTAGGGTAAGCATGAATGTAGTCACTACAGTATTAACATTAAGTGGCAAACTGGCCTGGAAATTGCTAAGAGTATGTTAACACTATTTTGCTGACAAAAATCATTCTTTGAGGTGCCTTTTTTGCTGTGTTACAATAATGTAAAAATATTTAAAAATCAGGCCATTAAAATATACAGAATCTCTTAAAAGACTTTAAAAATAATGATTGTAACTTTGGTCTCTTTAACTAGAGATGAAAGAAGACCCCCCTCACCCACAATAAAAAAAGAAAAAAATGCTAATAATGAGCTGCTTGCAAAATATAGAGCCAATTTAAATATAGAATAGTGCTTTAATATGTCATCACTTCTCCTTCTTCTTCAACATCATCATGATCATCATTATAATAATAATGATGATAATAATAATAATACTGAGAAGAGTCCTGGAGACTTGTGGAGACTTGTTGTCACTCAAACTCCAGTGAAAGACCATCAGCTAATGCTGATACAAAAAACTCAAGAAGTAAATAATAATAATAAGCATAAAGACTGACTTATTTGAAAGAAATGAATAAATAAATTTCATTTTGTAAAAGAAATTTCAATTGATCAAAGACTGAATCTTACAAAATTATATCATGCATATTAATGAAGACAATACCATCTCCTCATTAAATGGTAAACCTCTGAAATAAGTAGACCAGTAATATGCCTTGGTAGTGTAGAGAAGAGGAAAATCTCATATTTTGTTTTGGCGTGCTATTTAATTCAACACTGAATTTCACCCAATCAGGATGACATATCCTATTCAGCCCGGACCTTCATTTCCGGCTAGCAAAACGGGTGAGCGGCCAAACACACTCTCTTCGGCTTGAGACGGCGACCAGAACGGACGTGTCTCTGGTCGCCCCTGCTTAGTGATGCTTTTTAGCTAAACAAGCCACCCAGTGGGGACATCTCACTGTGGCTTTAACCCTAGCAGCAGCAACATGGACACTCAACAAGGGAACCATCTAATTTATGGATTCTTTGCATCTAATCTATTTTAGACCAAGGAATCCCAGTTGAATATGAATTAGATACGTTAAGCATGCCTTCCACAAGCACCACAAAAATTTACGATGTCAATCCGAGTGCCACTTCGCTCTCGACACACCTAGCTCTCATTTCACCTCTGGTCCACATTAATGGAGATAACGCCTACTCTCCCCAATTACCAGACACACAAAACTACATGGTGACCTTGAATACTTCCCTCACACGTCCAACGACATGCTGCCATCTCAACATCCCGCTAAGCTATCGCGTCTCCAAAACCAACAAGCCTAACCACCACGAGTCTTGCAGCACCAAGAACAAACCACCTCAAAGCTGCAAATAAAGAATTTTCGTTATTGTGTGTTGTTAAAGCAAAAGTCTCGTAATTAATTTGTGTGCCTAAAAACAATAGCGTAATTCCTCAATCACCGCTATAGTAGCAATATCTCATCTGCCGAAAGCAATGTTGATACAAGCACAAGTAAAGCATGAACTACTATTGATAGGTTTACAACCATATGGAAATCTAATCTCTCTAATGAAATAAAATGTGAATTCTTATCAGTTGCAGCCATGTCAGTACTATTGTATGGCCACACCACCTGGAGTTTAACAAAACACTGGGAGAAAAATCTACATGAAAACAACACAAGGAGGCTGTGTTGAACAAATCCATGAAGCATCACCCTGTAAAACAGCAGTTGTATGGTCACTTACCTCCAGTCTTACATGTCATCTAAGTATGACGAGCAAGACAAGTAAGGATAAATTCATAAATTACATTCTCCTATGGATTTCAATACATGGTTACACCAGTGTTGGCTGACAAGCAAAAACTTACATTTATCAGCTCTGTGCAGACACTGGATGCTGTCTAAAAGACTTGCCAAGAGCAGTAGATAATAGGGATGTATGGTTAGAGTAAGTTAATAGAATCTATGCAATCAGCAAGCCTTGATGATGATGATGATGATGATGATATTATTAACTTGTACCTGTTTATTGCAACAGATAAGATTATTTCTATTAGTAAGGCATTGGTTTGATGCCCTGGAGGAGACAAGTAGTCTGATGTTATTTTTTTGCAAGATGGCAGTATCTCCTTAAGTAAACAAAAGAAATTTATTTTGGGGATATAACAATGCACGAATATTTGTACAGCATCATGTCTAATGTATTTACCCAACGTAGAATGCGACACAACATCAGTTTTTGGTTTGAATTGGGCACCTCGGGTGGTGTAATGGTTAGCAAGCTAGACTAGCAAACCTTCAAGAGTGACTTTTATTACCATTAGGTGCTCCTTCTATATGGCCTTGTACCACATCTAAGCAGAAAGCTTTGTAAATTACTACAGCTGGTTTGAATTGAAAGTTTTTCTTCTCCTAGACCGGTTGTCTAAAGAACCCAGTTTGCTCAACAATTTACCCATAGCTGAGAGGAAGATGAATTCATGCCTTTCCCAAGGGAATTAGCACAAAGTTAAATACAAACAGCCTTGTTTAGGATTTGAACTCAAGTCACTGACTCCATTTCCGAAAATGATAACCGTTACTCCATGCACTTTCATTTTTGTATAGATCAAAGTTTTAAGTTGTTTCACACCTGTTTACATTATCAAAATATTATATTTTTACACACACACACACACACACACACACACACACACACACACACACATATATTATATTTATTAGACATTATGCTATATATAGAAGTTTGGTTTGGTTTGGTTTCTTTGTTTAATAGCATATCAACTCTTTTTAGGTTATTTAATGCCAAATCCATTCTCCTTGAAGAACAGTAGTGTACTATTTAACCCATAGCAGGGAGGATAAGGGGGTTCATACCTTTCCCAAGGGTATCTGCCTGAAAGTGAATGTAATAGCGCGACTGGAGTATGAACTCGCGTACTACAATCCCGCAGTCCATCGCTTTAACCATTACACCACAAGGACACCTCCATATAGAAGTTAATTTTCATGAAAATAAAACTGTTTTAAATACAAAATAATAACTTTCTATTGTCATCAAATTTTTATGAGAAAACTCTGGAATCAGAAGTTAAAATGTTAGAAAAATAAAATTGGTTAAAGAATTGATATCAAGGGCACCTGCTTGTAAAATGTACACTCCAAAATATTCCTAAGTTGACCAAAATATAAAGAAAATAAAAAAAATTTAATGAATGAAATAAAAAAAAGTTAAATTTACATATATTGCTTTTGAGAAGGAATTCCCAATTCTAATTAGTATCAGGGAGAATATTTAGCAGTAAATATCAACTTTGAAAAGTTCATAACAGACAAATGTAAAAGTTCTACCAATGAAAATATCAAGGTAGACACTGACAAATTTATTAGAATGAACAACAATAAAAAACAACAAACAACACTCAGTTGAAAATAAACAAATTTTAAAGTCCTAATACTTAAACTTTGATATTTGTTTAGGGAAGACTTAAAATTCTTTTCAAGAAAATTAATATATCAGGCATTGTGATATATATATATATATATATATATATATATATATATATATATATATATATATATATATATACCTTAGTTATCTAACTATATCAACTTTCATGTTACTTGCAACAACACACACACACACACACACACACACACACACACACACACACACACACACACACCAAAAATAAAAATTTTGATTGTTTATCTCAACTACAGTCAGTTTAACAATTATGGTATCCAATGATATATAGTACAAGAATATATCTTCACAATCATTTTAAACAGGTAAACACTTCATTACTTAAAATAGATCTATTTGACTCATAGATGAAACCCTAACAGGTACTACTACTATGGATCATAGTGGACCTGAGAGTAATGGCAATAAATGAGTACTCCACATTCCCCAAAACTCTAGAATGGCAGCCTCTGATGTTGTTTAATATTATACCCAGGATACCCTTATTTTGGTGGGGTCATTCCCTACTTAATGGAATGAAATTAGCATATTCTTGGCACCACTGACAGGGTTTATTCATAAGAGTTTTTGGATTTTACAAATAAGTTAATGTACCAACTATTAACAAGATTAAAGCACTTTAGCTCTCATCTTTGTTTGAACATAGAGTGCTGTCTAGATAACTTACTAAAAGGGATAGGATGGTGAGAGAGGGTCAGAGGAATCCATGCTCTTTGATGATAATAATGATGTCTATAGAGATGTTCAGGAAATGTGTCATTCTATTAGAAATTGAAGGTATGGAGCTGGTGGTGTGGCACGATAATGAGTATTTATGTGTTTATATATATATATACATGTGTGTGGGTGGGTCACTGTGTGTTGTGGATAGCTGGCAGAATTATATCCAGCATCTTTGAAGTGGCACCAGAGTTTCTAGAAGAGCTTTTTTTGTCTATTTTGGCATAAAGATCACACAAAGAGCAGTGGCCATGAAAACCTGCAAGATTGGAAGAAAAGGACATTGGTCAGTCAGGAGTGAGACTCGGAAGCAGAGAGCCAGGCCCAAGATGCAGGTCTGGTCAGTAGGCTCTTAGACGTGGGTTGAGAGAAGTCAAAGGCCGGAATGGAGTCAAGAATGAAGACATGGAGCAGTGAAGATGATGACCAGATGAGTCAGCATCTTCGGTAAGCAGTGTTGGATTTTCACAGAGTTCTTGCAATAGCCATACATAAATACATACAGGAATGCTTAAAAGTGCCAACTTCACCTTCCTGCATTTTGCAGTTCTGAATCCGTGTTTAGCTGTTATGTACTTCCACCCACTGTTCGTTATTTGTTATTTTTTAAAGATTTCAGTACATCCTGTGAAATGCCCACACGGCCGGGTATGAAAAGAAACAACGGGGTCCACACCACTAGATGAACGGCCAAACCACGAAAATCCAGTGCGTGGGTTATTTCATAGTGGCACAAGTAAGCTTTACATGAGACCACTCCTCCGCTAAATAACTAAGGACTGATAATAAAAGCAACAAAGAGTCATTGTGATAGGTAATGGTTATTATCTTTTTAATTCAAGACTGATGTTTGTAACCACTGTGTTAGAAAGCAGATACTTGAAAAAAAATGATTCAACCAGGAAGTTTACACCATTTCGAATAGTTTTTAAAGTTCTCAACCTCATAGAAACTAATCCAGTTAAATGAAGGTCAGTTTGCATTGAAAGGAAAATGCTTTTTTCACTCACTTTTAATGATGTCAGTAGATTTTATCCTGCCTCATTAAGTTGGAAAGGTCAGAAGATTGTTTCAAACTGATAAGCATTTAACTTGAAATAAATTTGCTTTGGTTGTTGAGAAATTATAAACTGGATTTTCTTTGGTGCAATACAGGATGGAACATTCAATTGATATGTTTTGTTCTGTAGTTAAAAAAGAAAGGTAAGAACAGTCAAAGAATTGGAAAAAAGTTCACCTAATAAAAGATATATAGGAAATATGTTTCACTTTCAGGATTCTCATTAAGATTGGCTTGAGTCTTACTTAATATTTTCTATTATTTAAAAAGTACTTTTCCCAAAAATGTGTTGGAAAAATCACTTTTATGCTTCAATATAGGTTAGGTTTTGGCTTGTTTTCTTGATTTAATAGCATACCAACCTTTGTGGACTATTTAATACGAAAATGCTGAAACCAACCTTTTAGTAGAATAGTAGTGGTACTATTTAACCCATAGCTGGGGTGGATAAGGGTTTTCATAACTTTCTCAAGTGAATAAAGGGTAAGAAATACAAGAAATAATTATCTCCTTTAGATAATTTACATATCTATTGGGTTTTTTTTGACAGTTTCAGAAACATTTTCTCAACCTCTTTTGCTCCTATTCTTTAAACAAGAGAGAAGTGTTTTGGACTCTGTCTAGCAACAGCAAAGCCTCATGGTTATTTTACTTTTCATCATCAAGTAAATTTTTTCCCATTTCTGTACCCCTTCTACATACTGCTTGTTCATTGAACAATATGTCTATATTTCTAGCTATTGGGACAGGTTTGTGCATTTTTTCTTCTTAATTGTTATGCATATTACATATACAGAAGTGGTTCAAAAGGTTCTAACCATTGCTTAGAAAGAAAAACATAACAAAACATTTTGTTGTGGCAACATACGACCACTTCTTATAAAACTAGAAAAAATCTGAATAAGTTTTTTTCCAGTTTTATAAGCAGTGGTTGTGTGTTGCCACAACAGAAGTGTTTAGCTAAGCTTTTTATTCTGGATGAAGCATAAAACTTTTGGGATGACCTTAAATAAAAGGTTTAAAAGTTCTTGGATGTACAAATGCATTTCTCGTTTCTTTGTAGTCATCATGTTCAGTGTTTGTATATCACAGATATAGAAATGCTAATATTGGTCCTCGGTGAGTGAGGAGTCAATTAAATATCTTCACTAACTCCAAACGTTCCAATAAGGGTAATGGCAAATGTGTGTTTCAGTTCTGTTGTATGAATAAACAGAATAGAAAACATCTCCTTAAAAAGCTTGTTCCCAATTACTTTGGAGTCATTAGTATGGTAACCAATACTACAAGTAACTAAAGTTAACAATTTCAAGAGGTACACTTAGCATAATGGTTAATATTATTATTATTATTATTATAGGAAATGAAATTGGCAACCCAGGTTCAAATCCTGGACAAGGCTCTTTGCATTTCACTTTTCACTGATGCCCTTGGGAAAGGCATGAAATATTTCATTCCACCCCAGCTAGAGGTAAATAGTTGGACAGACAGGGTTTTTTAGCCTTGGTTATGCAAAGAGTTTAGGAAAATGAAAGCTGAATTAAAACCAGCTTTACTCCACTTAAAAACTGACCTTGTATCACATCCTGTCTGTGGTAGAGAGGTTGGGCAAATACCTATCGATAATTCTTTCTTGATAAAATAACACCAGTGAGAAAAGTAAGTAAAGTTTGTGACCATAGCTACTAAACCGAGGTGTAGGGGAGGGTGCTACTCCTTTCCCTGGATTGCTCCACTTTACCCTTGATACATACTTTATATTGCTGAGTGTTAAGCAAGGAAGTATCAAGTACCATTTTTAAAGTCTTTAATATGACGTGACCTGGGATTGAACCCAGGTCTCCCAGACCATTAGGGAACACTCTACTCACAAGACCAATCTACAGATGAAAACCATCAAATAGTTGTTTAGAAACTGTTCATTAATATTAAATCAAATTGCAATAGAACCTCATTTTGTTTTTGTGTTACAGGTTATAATGAGGTAGTTTGAGCACAAATGGAATATTAAGACAGGATATTATTACATAATCATTTTTAACTCATTTTAGTTTTCTATAATAAGCTATAAGAGCCGTATTAAAGTAAAATTCCTGAAGAACTTCAAAAACTTTGCAGAGTATGAAAGTTTTTAAAGATAATAATAATAATAATAATAATAACATTCTATTACAGGTAGATATGAAGTTTCAAAATAAGTCAACAGTGTGGAGGGCTGCAAATATAAGGATAAAGTTGTTTTTCTCAAATAAGCCTGCCAAAATCAAGGTGTGCCTTATATGCCAATAAGATTTATAAACACCAGAATATACAATAGATGTTTTTCAGAAGCCATTATCACAAACAAGAGGCTGATCATTTTGGTCGAGATGAATAACTTTCAACTTTTATCATTAGCTTTTTATATATTTCATTTTCTATTTAAACCAAAAAAAAAAAAAAATACAAAAGATAGTCAAGCAAGTTATATCTTACAAAGTACATTTTTTTACCTGACTCATATTTAAAAAAACAGCACTTTTAAATTTATCAAATGAATGACTCCATGTTTGAACATGGACAAATGAAAATTAAATAACTGCATAAAATATAAATGAAAACCGGCTCATTGGCCTAGTGAGTAGTGGGTAGAGTGTTTGTTAATGGTCCGGGAGACCTAGGTTCAATCCCAGGTTGCATTATACTGAAGACTTTAAAAATGGTACTTGATACCTCCTTGCTTAACACTCAGCAATATAAGGTATATATCAAGGGTAAAGTGAAGCAATCCAGGGAAAGGAGTAGCACCCTCTCCTACACCTTGGTATAGTAGCTATTGAAAAAGGAACCTTCGGGTCGCCCTCGACTATGGTCGCCAACTTTACTTTATTATAGAGAATCTGGAGCTAACACTTTTGTTTGTAGATTTCTCTATATGGAAAAGATAGATCAAATACTTCTTGCATAGGGTTTCCTTCAAAGAAACTATTACCGCTTTTATGATTCTCTATAAAGACATGAGAAGCAATGGTCCGCTCACCTGATGGCAATAGTAATTTCTTTGACATTGTCACTGGAGTCTTGCAAGGAGATACATTAGCACTATTTCTATTCATAATCGGCCTAAAAAATGGTTTCAAACAAAAAAAGGCAAGAAGTAGACAATATCCAGCAGAAACTATTATTACTGATGCAGATAATATAACAAAAAGTATTTGCTTTAACATCAACTCAGATAAAACAGAATTCATGCATTTTAAACGAGGTGCTGCCATTTCGACATTAAATGTCAACCCTATGAAATAAGTAGACCAGTTTATATGCCTTGGTAGCAATATCTTATCTTCTGAAAGTGAAGTCAGCATATGCATAGGGAAGGCATGGACTGTTATTGACATATGGAAATCCAATCTCTTTGATAAAATAAAATGGGGCTTCTTCTAAGCTGTAGCTGTGTTAGAACTATTATATGGCTGCACCACTCTTACTTTAAAAAAATTCTTGGAGAAAAAAAACCTACAGAAGGATGGTGCATGTTGTTTTGAAGAAATTCTGGAAACAGCACTCTACAAAATAGCAGCTGTATGACCACTTACCACCCATCTCACAAACCATCAAACTAAGATGAATAAGAAGTGGATGGTACTAGTGGAGGGATAGGGGTGAACACATAAACGAGATTCTCTTGTAGACTCCTACACATGGACGCACAATTGTAGGCTGACAGACAAAAACTTACATCCATCAGCTCTGTGTGGACACTGGATGCAGTCTAGAGGACTTACTAAGAGTGATGGTTGATAGGGATGGATGGTGAGAGACAGTCAAGAGAGTCCATGCTGCTGGCATGCTTTGATGATGATGATGATTATAGAAAAACAATTAGCATTTACAACTATGTTATTACTGGCAAAAAAATTTTAATTAAAAATTAACTCTTATGCGATGATTTTCTTTGTTGCTGGACAAAATGCTGAGAATCAATCAATTTTTAAATATTAAATGGAACATCATTTTAAGAAGGTCAAAATTTAGTGACAAAAGATTTAAATTCATATGTTACATAACAATATTTTGGTAAAATTTATTTTTTCTTTAATCTAAAAGTAGAGATAAAATCAGTTTTAATTTAACTCAACAGATAAATTTTATATAATTTGTACATTTGAATTTTTTCTTCTTATTTTCATTAAGATTTTATAAGTATAATTTTACTATGTATTAACCTTTTTGGTCTAGTAATTTCATTCTAATTGCTTTAATCCCAATATTTTTGTTACTCTACTCTCCAACCTTCTTCAGGGAATTAAAAACTGTACCCTTTATTCAACTTATCATACTAGATGTTCTCATTCTGTTGTCCAGATGGTCATGCTAATTAAAAATTTTCCAAAAAGTTACCTGAATATCATCATCATCATGTCGTGCTGGTAGCACGGATATCCCTGACCCTCTCTCGCCACTTTTCCCTATCGTTCATTGTCTCAGGCAGGTCTTCTGGACAACATCCTGTATCCTCACATAGTTGCTGAATGTATGTTCGTGCTGGTCGTCCTGCTTTTGCACGGCCATGTGTTGGGGTCCATAAGAGTACATCACTTATGAGTTCGTTCCTGCTTCTCCAGCAGTGTCCTGCATGTCTGGTTCGTCTAACTACCTGAATATAACATATTTAAAAGAAGCCCAAAAGCTACATTAGCCAATATGTTGTGACTATAATAACCAAGATGAGGATGCTAGTCTGAATAGATTAACAATAATTCATCATCACAAAATTCAACAGTAGATTTTGTTGTACTGAAATTGAGTTGACAACCGTATGATGAGGATGCTATATTAAGATAATACAGTATTATACTGTGAGATATTATAATGGTGCTATGTTAATATAATTATCTGATTTTTGCAAATATGTATTTGCCCAGCAACTCTGCTGAGAAGAATGTGACACAAAATCAATTTTTAAGCAGAATAGGGCAGGTTTGAATTCAGAGTTTTCCTTCTCTAAAATAGGTTGCCTAATTAATATTAAAGAACTCTCTCTCCTACTATTTACCCACAGCTAGAGGAAGAAATGATGGATTTAACCCTTTCCCAAGGGCATTAGCATGAAATGAAATGCAAACAGTTTCATCCAGGATTTGAACTTGGGCTGCTGATTTCATTTCCCATTGTGGAAATATGAACAGACTATGCATCTCCAGCTGCATGATCATCTGACCCTTCATGTTTGTTGCTTCTTAGTCAAAATGCATGAGTTTGAAATGCTTCCCCAAAGAAAAAACAAGGGGAAAACAAAAGATTGAATGAATATTTAAAGAGAAGAAGAAGTTTGTGTGAGATTTTGCAAAAAAAAAACCCTTAACAAAAACTTCTCAGCCTATCTGTCAGTCTCTGTTCTCCATTCTCTAGTCCTCCTCTCTCTTCTGTCTCTATTCTCTCAGTCCATCTTTGAATTTATCCTTCCAGCTATCTGTGCTTCAAAGTTTCTTTTGTGTCAGTCACTTATCCCTTCTAGCAGCAGACTCCCTCTGTCCTTCTGACTTTCCTCAACTAGACCCTCTGCATCTGTGTACATACTGCATCAGTCACTTATCCCTTTTAGCAGCAGACCCCTTTTCTGACTTACCCTTTTTGTATATATATATACAGAGGTGGTTATTCCCACTTCTGAACACCAGACCACCCAAAACTTGACATGAAAAAAATAAATGGCAGACAACAAGTCTCCAGGAATCCCTTTAAAGGTATGACAATAAAAATATTTTAAGCCATTGATCAACTTTTACCAAACATTTGCATTTTACACTAGTAGGGCTGAATTAGTGATTTCCATGCAAATGTGTCTTTGTATCTATATGGACATACACATACACACATATATGTATTTATATACCCATGGACAACCCACAACTATGCACATGTATACACCAGTATACACATACATACAAGCATACATGTACTCTCAGAGAGCTAAGCCTGTATATAGTATTACACTATGATGATAAAGATCACACCAAGTGTGCTTCCAATTTTTGCATGAATGTTACTATAACACAGCAAAAATGGCACATCATAGCAAGATCTTTGTTAAAGCAATAGTACTAAAATATTTTTACTTAGAATAAAATAATCATCAATCAAATTTTCAACTTAATTGTAGAGAGGCTTACATTCATACTCACTGAGATGATTATAATTGCTCAAAAGAAAATAACTATTCAATCTAATCATAGAATATTTCCTTTATTTATTTATTATTACTTATAATACAAACTCTGTATATAGGACGTGACTAGATATTGAGCTTAAATCCAGCTAAAGTTGGCATTTAAGGGATTACACATTTAAAAATATCAAAAATACTGTAATCAAATACCTAAAATACTTTTATTTGTGAAAAACAAAACAGAATTCACTCATTTTCATCCTCTTAATTAGACAGCTGGTTTGTTTTCCAAAGTGAACTCTACAAAGACAATTATTTCCTGTTAAAAAAGTGGATAAAACCCAACCACTTGATCTGAAATTAGACTTTCACTTAACTCCTTGTTTGTTTGTTTGTTTTTTAACCTATTTTTGAAAATGTCTATAGTTTGTTAATATTCACACAGTCACTTTGACAGGAGAGATAAAATCAGTTTTGACATGTGGCAAAATATTCTATCAGTTCACAAAAAAATCAAGCAGAAGTTTGTCATGAGACATTTTAAAGAATATCATCAGATCCATTCAAAAATATTTAGAAGAGCCATCAGTCTGCAACGAATATTAATATATTAAGTTCTCTTTTAAATGTGTTCCAGTAAGATGGATTTAGGATTTATCAGACCTTATCACAGGACTGAGATCAGACCTGTAGTGGGTTTGGTCTGAGCTGATCACAACCCACCTCCAACACACACAAAAAAAAAGGTATATCCATGTTTGGGGTGGGTTCAGGCATTTTTATACCAAAAATAAATCGTATTTATGAGAATATGATATTTTATAAAATTTTTGGTCATTGCCAAAAAGGTTAAGAACAAGCGAACTGTTAACAATATGAAGAAATATTAAATACTTTTTATTATGATTTATTGAATTTTACATGATACAATACTGTATATTGTATTAAACCAATTTTGACATTAAAAAAATTTGGAAAAAAATGACGAAAATGGTTTCTTCAGTTACATTCAGAATCAACAAACTTTGGGAATTAAGTTATTTTTATTTTATGCTATCAAAAAGTTGCAGAAAGCTTCATGACATTTTTTTTTTTTGTATTTTTTCAGCTGCAGAAATGAATCTGATATAAACATTCTTTTTACTAATCTACTGAACATTTTTATTTACAATCATTTTTCTGCTTTGTCAGGAATTTATTGGAGTGCATTTAAATAAGAAAGCTATTCACTCTTATCTGAGACTGTGCAGCAGTTTGTTGTCAATGAATCTTAACTTAACAAGTGACCCAGAGTGATAGTACTTGTTATGGTCTAATAGATCTGTTTAAGAATTATCTGCATTAAATAGGAATACTAGATACCATATAATCATGAATTATTAGGCACCTCGGGTGGTGTAATGGTTAGCAAGTGAGACTACCAAACCTAAACAAGTGAATTTGGGTCTCAATGGATGCCCCATTCATGTGGCCTTATGCCACTTCTGAGCAAAAAGCTGAGTAAATTACTATAACTGTGGATTATTTGTGTTAAAAATAGTTAAATTGGCAGTATTTATAGTAGACTGCTATTTGGGTGCTTGGAGGGATGTTTAATCAATTCCCACCCACCAAGTTCCAATAATAGCATTAGTATATTCATTGATATATTAAGACTGAATAAATGGAAAGGGAAGATGAGATAAACTCATATAAACAATTAAAACATTTGATAAGTAAATATAACCATATAACAAATATTGCAACAATTAACAACATGTCCCAAAACAAATAGGAGAGAGTCCCCATGGCGTAATGGCTAAAGAGCTAGACTGTGGCCTTAAAGTAAGTGAATTAGAACTCCAGTAGACTAATGCCCCTTGGAAAAGGCATGAACTCTCTTATCCTCTCAGCTATGGGTTAAATAGTATCTCTGTTGTTCTTCCACGAGGATGGCTTTGGCATTAAATAACCCATGAAAGTGGATATGCCATTAAACAAAAAAAAACAAAACAAAAAAATCACACATACTGCTCCAGTAACAAGCACACATGACAAAAGGTATGAAGAAGAGTAATGTAAATATCTTACTTGTCTTCTGGTTTTTACAGTGAGATGAAATAAAGTGCTACGCCAGAGTTGGAAACAACATCTTGATTTTGTTCAAAAAACAAAAATAAAAATCGGGTCACTTTTATGCCCAACAAGCACAGACTAAAAAGAAAACATCTTCTCTGTTTGAAGAATGGAGGCAAAAGAAAAAGAATTAAAATTCTCATGTGACCAATGGAGATGTGGTATTTAAAGTCATGCTCCCAATCCAAGGAAAGACAATTATTTTTGGCTCCCACAGTTACTTGAAGCTCAAATTGTTTACTAAGGATTATTTTTAGTAACGTGAAATCATATAACTGTGTATAGATTATTCATATTAGCTAGGAATACTTGAAACCATATAACTGTGTGCAAATTATTTGCATTAGATAGGAATATATGCAAATTGAATATATTAGATAAGAATACTTTATATGTCATCATCATCATCATGTCGCGCCGCCAGCGCGGATATCCTTGACCCTCTCTCGCCATTTCTCCCTATCATTCATCGCCTCTGGCAGGTCTTCAGGGTTACATCCTGTGTCCTCACATAGTTGCTGTATGTATGTTCGTGCTGGTCGTCCCACTCTTGCACATCCATATGTGGGGGTCCACAGGAGTACATCGCTTATGAGCTCGTCCTTGCTTCTCCAGCAGTGACCTGCGTGTCTGGTTCGTCGAACTTGTATCGTTTTCGTGATGGGGGGCATGTGTCCGTATAGTTGGAGTCTCGTGGGGTGTTGTCGCCAGGACTTGTTTAATACTGCTCTCAACATTCTTGTGTAATTTCCGTCCAGCCTCCTCTCCAGCCGCTTCGTAAGCGTCCATGTGGTGCATCCATATAGCAGTATCGACACAACCGCTGCCTGGAAGAAACTGCATTTCATTTTATCAGTTAGGTCCGACTTCCATATGATCGAGAGCCTATCGATAGCTGTCCATGCCTTCGTCAGTCGTGTGTCGATGTCTTTTTCGGTTGATGAGACGCTACTTCCTAGGTAGGTGAATTTGTCGACTAGTTTCAGAGAGGCTCCGTCTAGTGTGGCAATGTTGCCCGTTTGGTTGTAACACATATATTCAGTTTTGTTTGCATTGACATGGAGGCCAATGCCAGCTGCGGCTCGTTCCAGACTATGCAGTAGTATCTCTGCTTGATTAGGCGTATTCGCTAGTATCGCCAAGTCATCAGCGTAGTCGGCGTCCGTGATTGTTTTTGCGGGGTACCTTTTGCTTCTTCTCTTAGTCAGCTCGAAGCCATTTTCTCTGATTTTGTCGATCGAAGTCCTAAGCACATAGTCTAGACAGATGATAAAGAGGTACGGGGCTAGTGTGTCTCCTTGTAGTACTCCTGCAACAATGTCGAAGTATTCCGTGTCTCCATCTGGTGAACGTACTTTCACTTTGGTGTTTCTGTAGAGAATCATTATCGCTGCTACTGTTTCTTTTGGTAGGCCGTATGCTAGTAGGATTTGCTCCATCTTCCCTCTGTGTATGGAATCGAAGGCCTTGGTAAAGTCGACAAATAGTAATGTCGCCTGTAAGTTTTTTGCCCGAACGCCTTCCAGGATTCTACGGATGGTCAGTATTTGTGAGGTTGTGGATCTATTTCTCCGGAAGCCATTTTGGTTTTTCCTAAGGATGTTGTCTATTTTGGGTTCTATGCGGTTTCGTAGTAGGGCATTGTAGATTTTGGCTGCTATGGATGTAAGTGTTATCCCTCGGTAGTTCTTGGCTAGTCCGAGGTCGCCTTTTTTAGGGAATGGAAGGATGCATCCCTTCGTCCATCTCTCTATCCTATTTTGACTATAGACTGCGTTGCATTGCCGGAGCAGTATATCGTCGAATTGTCTAGTCTTCCACACTTCTGGGGGGATCTCGTCTAGCCCTGCCGCTTTCCTATTTTTAATTCTTCTGAGAACTGAGTCGAGTTCTTCTTTGGTGAAAGGACCTAGTTTTACGTCTAATTGCTTGCTAATAATTCTGGTGATCGGTTCATCTGTTATTTCCGGTGGGTTTCCTAGTAGATTTTTGAAATGCTGTTCCCACAGTTTTACTCTTTCTTGTTGGCTTGCAGCTTTCAATTTTGCTTTGGCTGTGCTCTTCCTTCCACTTACTTCGTTTATTGTTTGCCAGGCTATCCTGGATTGTCTGTCTTCCACCGAGTCTCTAATCTTATCTATCTGATTTTGTATGTATTCTGCCTGTTCTTTTAGGTATATTCCTGTTAATTGATGTTGTGCCTTTTCTAGTTCTCGTGCATTTGTGTTTGTTGGGTTCTTTTGATAGCTTTTGGAGGCAGTCTTCACAAGTGTACGTTTTTCTCTGACCGCTAGCGTTTCCCAAGGGGCTCTATATTTAGTTCTAGATTTTGTTGGAATACACTTTGCTGCCGCCTCAAGGTGTGCTTCTACAAAATTTTCATATTCGTCATTTGGGGTACCTATTTCTGCCTTCTCTTGTAGTGCTTCGAATCTGTTTCTTAATTCCAATGCATATTTGTCTCTAATATCTCTGTTGTTGAGTAGGGCCCAGTCATAGTGCTTGGTTGTCGCTTTACGTGTGGCGTTTTTTCGTAGGCTTAGTCGTACTTTGGCCGTAACTATTCGATGATCGGAGGACACACCCTCGAAAGAGGAGTATGCCTCGCAATTCATCGCACTGTTTTTCCATTTCCTGTTTATAAGGACGTAGTCTATGTGTGCTTTACTCTTATTCGCGTATGTGTAGGTCCATAATTTCCCCTCCCTTTTTTGAAAGTTTGTATTGAGGCATGTTAATCTATTTTCTATTATGAAATCTATTAGATGCTGTCCATTCCTGTTTGACGCGTAGTGTAGGCTGTATTTGTTGTGTCTGTTTTTCCCGATTTGTGCATTCATATCTCCGCCAATGACTAGCAGGTTGTGTTTCGGAATGCTACGTACTAGGGAGGATAGATCTTCGTAGAAGGTGACTATTTCATTTTCTTCGCTAACATTGGTAGGGCTGTAGCAGGAGATAATTGTTGCTTTGGGGTTGCCATTAAACGTTGCGGCCATCATCCTAGGTTGTATTCTCTCAATGCTGTTCAGTGTTTTTAACGCTCTTGGTCCTAGAAGTATTCCCACCCCTCCTACCGATGCGTTGACAGAGTTTTTCCATGCCGATACAGTCACCAGCATCCATCCATTACCAGTTTCGTGATACTTGATATCTTCGGTGTGCGTGTATCGGTGCTCTTGTATGCAAATTATGTCTATCTTATGTTCTACGGCTGATGCAGTTAGCTCTGATAGTTGACCTATTCTATTTAGGGTTCTCACGTTAAATGTCGCTATCTGTATTGTTTGTTTGCATTTTAGTAGTTTTTGTTTGAGTTTGAGCTCTGTAGCTGATTTTTCGAACACTGAGGCCAGGGCTCCAACACACATACATATAAAGAGTTGTATACGATCCTAATGTTCTTTTGACTGTATTTTTTGATTTTTTCAATTTCTCCAGTATCTTTCTTTCTCTGCTTGATGATTGTCATTTATAAGACAGCATGAAACCTGTTGTTGCAGACAAGCTTCCATGCTATTAAATATATATAAAAACTAATATATATTTACTTATTCTTATGATATGAATATATAAATAAATATCTATTCTCTGATAAATATAAATCATGACACATTCTAAAAGAATAAGAATTAAGTGTAAATGTCCAGTTTGTTTTTGGTTAAGAATAACCAAAATTCATTAGAAAAATTCTTTTCATTTTTTCATACGAGATTAAAATATGTTTTTCATTTTTGGTTGAGTGAAATAACTTTTATATTGACACATTAGATATTATTCATATCTTTGATACAGATTTTATTTTCTAATAAAAAAAGGTACGTTCAATAAAAAAAAAATCAAATGTATTGTTTTAGTTCATAAAAATAATCAACTTCCTTCAATGTCTTGTTATCTTTACCAGTTCCTGTAAAATGTTTTGTTCACTGAAAAGTTATGAACAAATAAAATATTTAAATCCATTTATAATCTTTTTTTAATTATAATGAGAGCTAGATACTTGATTATTTCTTTTATTTTGGCGATAGTAAAGCTTTGTGTTCATGCCGCCATGAAGAGTATCAGAATTTGGCATATAGATATGAATTTACAAGAAAAGGTATTATTCTATATATCTTTATTTACATAAGTGTCACGTGGTGTCCCATTGAGAAGATAGAAATAAAATTACTACTATCCTCTTGTTTGAATTAACAGTAGCAAGCCATCAGAGAATGACCGTTAAGAACAGATGTTCGTACACATGACCTCCCTCGGGTTGCCTGACACAAGGAAGGAAGAAGGGAGAAGCCAAATGATTGGCTGTGACCCCAAAACTGAAGTGGGGACTCCTTCCCGTCAGCGGAAATAGATAATAAGAAAGTTAGTAGTTGGACAGGGTTCGTGGCAGATGTAACCAAAGTCAGTACTCCGGGTAGAAGAAGACAAAAAAATATCTCGGACACGAAGGAGCTAAGTTCTTCAAGCCAGTATTAAAAATAGCATAAAGTCTATTAGCCCGTAAAAGAGGAAATATTCTCCACAGGAACTCCATCAAAGAAAAAAGATAGGTAAACTTTGAGACCATTTCTCCTTATACCCAATTTTATATACCCTCTCTCTATCTCTCACAATTTGAAGAAAATCGAAAGAACAGAAAAGAAGAAAGACATTTATGTTCGTGGACTGTTCATTTATTATATATTTGACACGTTGAAGGTGTATATCTATGTGTAGTAAAAGATTGATATATTTTAATGATCCCACGTGGTCGAAGTTGTTATTTGCAGTGTCTTCTACGAGTTTGTTATGTCACATTTCTTTTCCGGCTTCTATTCGCCTTATGTTATCTTGCTTAAAATTGTCCTATTAATTCCTTTAAAATATTTCACGGGAAACCGGAATTGCCGACTACTATAATTAATATTATTACGTCTAACCTAGAGGTCCATATCTTCCATTGTTCTAGGGGAGGAAGACCAGTGACCTGGTGGGTGTGTGTATAGTGTGAAATTTGGAACCCCTTGCCAGCGGCGGTCAGTCTGGCCATAAATTAATCCCCCACATAATATGCCGGTTCTTATATGCCCGAGAAAAAACTCTGAACGAGGACTTATAATACGAGGGATCAAGTGCCAACCTGCCCCATCTTCACATGTGCAAAAATAAAGTCCCGTTTTGGGATTTTAAAGAATTTGCCGTCACATAAGCATTATAGAAGTTGAACTTCTATGAATTTTCAAAAATTTCAATCTATTTTACTGGTTAAACAGGACAGTTTTCTATTAAAAATGGCTATGTGAAGGCAGCCATGTTATAAATATCATCTTGGAGTTGGCCCAAAACAGCTGAGAATAACAGTGTCAAAAAAAGTTGAAATTTCAATGCTCAAGAGTTGAATAAAGGATACATGTTAGACTGAGAGAAAATCTGATTTAAAAGAGAATGGCAAAGTGCCATTAGTTGCAGTTAACAGATTGATCAACTTGTATTTGATCCAAGATAGCAACTTGTCCTTCTATATTTACCTTTTCTGATTACCATTCTAAAAAGTTACTAAAAGACATTTCTATAGCAGCTTTAATTTGGGATAAGAATCAAATACCTCTTGACCTGCAGGTCTAACTTGAAAAACAAACATACTGTTTAAAATTATCGCTTGGGATTACTTTATACATTTATACAATAAAAGTAAAAACTAAATTAAAGATATTTCTGATAATATACAACTACAACTACAACTAATTTCATACATAAACTATGATTCAAATTGTATGAACACGCACACACACACACACACACACACACGTAGAGAGAGAGAGAGAGTACTTATTTGCTGTTTCTCTGACAATGTTTACCAACAAGGAGTTGAAATTACAATATTCTTAGAAGATTAAGCATGATAATAAACATAAAAGTTGCCAATATCATCTTTTCCTTAATGTTCATGAAATCTTAAAAGTTCATTCAGATTTTTGTTTGTGTAAGCAAATTCTTTAAAAACTATTTGTAGAAAAGTCATGATTTTTATATTATCATGGCAGAAGAAAAAATAGATGATCCATACTGTTTCCCCTTCATGATAAATCTGTTTATAATGTAAAGTATTATGTCAATGTGGAGGCACTCATAACATAATGGTCAGGTCATAGGAAATGGACATAGCTATCAGAGTGCAAAACTCTGGATGAGGCTGTTTGCATTGCACATAATGCTAACACCCTTGGGAGAGGTGTGAATCCAATTCTTCTTCCAGCCCTGGGTAAATACTAGGGCAGACAGGATTCTTTAACTTTGGTATGGAAACTAGTCTAAGAGAAGGAAAACTCTGAATTCAAACCAGTTGTAGATCTGAAGATGGATGGACTCTGCCAGGATATTCTTACCCAACACACACTACATAAGTAGACCACCTAAAACAAAACTAGGTTATGGGATCAGTGAGAATGTCGAAAGTTGATCACTCAACTTTGAAGTAATGAGGCACTAAGTTCAGACATGGTTGGAAAGATTTGCAAAGTTTTTAAAAAGGAGATTTTGAAAGACCTAACAACTTGAAAATAGAAGAAGTGAAAAAACTTTCAAAGAAATGAAAGGCAAAATCAATCAAATCTTTTGAATAAAGGAAATAAAAAAAAGATCTTTTTTCTGTGAACAATGAAGTTGATCAATGGTTTTGCTGCAAATGACGTGCAAAAAAAAAAAAAAAAAAAAAAAAAAAAAAGGTTTTGCTGCAAATAACATGCAGTAAAAAATGGTTTTGCTGCAAATGACATGCAGCAAACAAAATGGTTTTGCTGCAAAGGACACATAGCAAATAATCATAGAACTCAGATGGGAACTTCACCCATATACAATATATTTTACAGAACTGTCACCCCAATCAGCTGGGTCTGGAGAATACACCGACTGCATCTCTGCAGCGGGTTAAGAAAAAAACAAGTGTCCTGGATATGACACTAAACCATTTGATGGCAAGGCTCCAGACTTTAAGATTTGGGAAATGTGGAGTACCCCTTCATGGCCATTGCTTCCAGGTCTACTTTCACCCAGAGTAGAAGCACCAGATAGGGTCCTTTTTATGGGTCAAATTGGACAAAGTGTGTGTGCAAACAAATGACTGATGTTAAATTGTGACCATTCTATTGCAATATTTGAAACCATTTAACTGTGTACAAAAAACAGAGCACAGGTTCATTTTAGAATGTTATCTACAAAGTGTGTTTTCAAATCATATATATATTTAATATATATGTATAAAAAGGATTTGGCAATAATAACCTACAATGGTTGATATGCCATAAAACACAACCAAACCAAATCATATATATTTGATATATATGTATAAAAAGGATTTGGCATTAAATAACCTACAATGGTTGATATGCCATAAAACACAACCAAACCAAATCCTATATATTTAATATATATGTATAAAGAGTGTTTGGCATTAAATAACCTATAATGGTTGATATGCCATAAAACCCAACCAAACTAAACCAAACAGAACTGTTACCTTCAGACTATCACCTGTTTTACTCAAAGCATCAAAGAACTTTGTTAAATCAGGACTCCAACAATGTTACACTAATTGCCATGTTTATGGACTTTTACATATAAGTATATCAAACTATACTATTAATATACAGATATAGATATAAGTAATTTCCTGAAATTTAGTGCCCTGGCTTCTCTCTCACCTTCTTATAATATCTATACCATTTTATATGAAATAATAATAATAATAATAATAATAATAATAATAATAATAAAAGCCATAAAGACAAAGTTGCAACAAAATAGCCAATGTAAGTTATGTGGTGAGAGAGACAAAATGATCAATCATATAATAAGCAAATGCAGCAAATTAGCATGAAAAGAGTATAAGACTAGACATGACTGGGTGAGGAAAGTGATCCATTGGGAATTGTGCAAGAAATTTAAATGTGACAATACGAACAAGTGGTATATGCCCAACCCAGAATATGTCCTGGAGAATAAGATGCACAAAGTTCTCAGGGATTTTGAGATACAAATAGATCACCTAATCTTGGCTAGATGACCAGACCTAGTGATAGTCAACAAAAAAAACATACCGAATAGGGACGTTGCTATCCTGGCAGACTACAGAGCAAAATTAAAAGTAAGTGAAAAGAGTGATAAATATCTAGATGTTGCGAGAGAACTAAAAAAAAATAGTGAACATGAAGGTGATACCAATTGTAATTGGTGCACTTGGAACAATCCCCAAAGGATTGGTAAAGGGACTTGAAGATTTGTAAATAAGAGGTCAAGTAAAGACCATCCAGAATTATAAAGACCGGCTAGAATACTGAGAAGAGCCCTGCAGAGTTGAGGAGACTTGCTGTCATTCAAACTCCAGTGAAAAACCATCAGCTATTGCTGATGTGGAAAATTCTCAAAGAAGTAAAATAATAATAGTAATAATAATAAGAAGAATTCAAGATGTTTTCTCAAAGCACTGAAGAAAATCAACATGTTTATTAGCCTAATGGACTTTAATATAGATATTTATAGTAATTTATTTTCTAATCTTGATTCAAGTATTAAGAGTAAATATCATAAAACCTACTGTAATACCTTTAAGAGTAAATATCAAATAAATCTTACTAAGTTAATTAATACTGTTAAGAAAGAGAGAGCACTTCTAAAAAGAATAAAAAATGACAAAAATAACCAAATGTAGATAAAGCTGGCAAACTATAGGAGATCTTCTAGAAGACTTTAAACCAAATCTTACACTTTTAAATGAAATGATATATGCGACTGCTACTGTAATATACCCAGTAACTATAACACATAAACAAAATAGTTTTAAGTGACTCAGATGGAAATGAAGAACACAAAAATAAATAGAGGAATATGGAGGAGAAATATCCCTACTTGATAAAATGAGTTAGGGAGTCAAAGTGAAAACTAAAAAGACAAGAAAAATTCAAAAAAAATATGAGGTAACATCAATTGATAAGATCCCGATAATAAAAAAAGAGTTGAAGCAAAAAATCCAACTAAAGGCCAAGCATATTTGAAGGTATAAAAAACAAAGAAAATTCTTTAAACACAGCAAAATGTTTCAAGATGAACCAAAAAATTTCTTTTGAAAAATAGAAAAAGGGATAATAAAAGTAAAAGGAACCATTATGACTGAAGGACGGAAATCATTTTGGTGCAATATACAGAGCCATAAGAAATCATAAAAAAGTAAAGTTGATTGAAAATATAAAAAAACACTTGTATAAATGATAAACAACAAATGTACAAAGATATTTTACAACTGGAGAGATTATAAGTACACTTCAATGCATACATGAATAGAAATCAACAAGAATAGATAAAATAAACTTTTGTTTCCACCACTTATCCTCCACACGTAAACTAAAATCTATTTCAGAAATCGTTAAAGAACCTGAAAAAAAAATGCCAGATTGGTTCACAGAAGGTGTAAAATACCTACAACCAAAAACAAAAGCCACACAAAAAATTGCAAAAAAATGACTGACCAATCACATGCCTTCCCAGCACAAATAAAATAATAACATAAATTTGAAAGGAAAGTATAATCAAATTCATAGAATGTCAGGAGATTTTTCCTTTAGAACAAAAAGGATGCAAAAAAGAATTTTATGGCTGCAAAGATCAGCTCCTCATAAACAAGATGAGCATGGAGAATTGTTGATCCAAATAGGGTTTGGATTGACAACAAAAAAGCTTTTGATAGTGTACCCCATGAATGGATTCTAAAAGTTCTAAATATCTTAAAGATATCCTAAAATATACGGAAAGGTGACATACTATAACTTCAGATTAATCCATAAAAAATGCACACTCAAAATTAATAATCCAATTCTGTTAACCATGACTGAGAATAAGTGTTAAGTTATTGTAAGTATTTCTTGTTATTCTTACCTATTGTTGGGATTGAACCAGCAACCTCCAGATGATTTCCCTCAGAAGTACTTTCCCCATCAAACACCTTATCCACTGTGCCATGTCTCCTTGCCGTATGGCTAGATTTGAATTTCTACAATCAATTCATCTTTATGGTCTACTCAAGAAGACAGTGACCCTAGGCAGTTTTTCCCTGGATAAGGGTTGAAAATTCAAATCTTACTGGGTAAAAGAGCACATCTGAATATTTCAAAAATAAGTTCACCATTTTATTCATGTAATTTTATTTTTGTTTTCAGAGTTACAATTTGATTGTCTAATGTTCAACAAGAAAAAATGAAATTCTGGTATTTTTTGTACAAGTTCATGGGTTTTAATCAAGATGGTGTTATCTCCTTATTAAATGGCAAAACTCTAAAATTAATATACAAGTTCAAATACCTTAGTAGCAATATCTCATCTACTGAAATTGATGTCAACAGAAGCATTGGTAAAGCATAGATGCTATTGACAGGTTAAAAACCCTATAGAAATCTGATTTCTAAAAAATAAAATAGCAAATCTTCCAAGCTGTAGCTGTGATGGTACTATTGTATGGTTGTACAACTTGGAGTTTATTGAAAAAAGCTAGATGAGAATGACACAAGAATGCTGTGCTGGTTGAACAAATACTGGAAGCAGCAGCCTACAAAACAGTATAGCCATTTACCTCCCTTCACAAAAACCAACTAAGCAAGACATAATGGATATTATGAGGAAGAAAGGGCAAACTCAAAAGCAGCATTCTCCTATATGGCCACTTACCTCCCATCACACAAACCATCCAAGCAAGACAAAATGGACATTGTGAGGAAGTAAGGACAAACCCAAAAGTGACATTTTCCTATATGGCCATTTACCTCCCATCACACAAACCATCCAAGTAAGACAAGCAAAACATGATAGATGCGGCTGAGAAAGTAAGGGCAAACTCATAAACGACATTCTCCAACTCGGCCACTTACCTCCCATCACACAGATCACCCAAATAAGACAAGCAAGACACATTGGACATTGTTGGGGAAGTAATTATAAACTCATAAGCAACATTCTCCTACTCGGCCACTTACCTCCCATCACACAAACCATTTGAGTAAGACAAGCAAAACATGTTGGACACTGCTGGGGAAGTAAGGGCAAATTCATAAGCAACATTCTCCTATTCAGCCACTCACCTCCCATCACACAAATCACCCAAATAAGACAAGCAAAACATGTTGGACATTGATGGGGAAGTAAGTGTAAACTCATAAGCAACATTCTCCTACTCGGCCACTCACCTCCCATCACACAAACCATCTGAGTAAGACAAGCAAAACATGTTGGACACTGCTGGGGAAGTAAGGGCAAATTCATTAGTGACATTCTCCAACACGGCCACTTACTTACCTGTCATCACACAACCCATCCAAGTAAGACAAGCAAGACATGTTGGACACTGATAGGGATAGGTTGCATGAGAGAGTTAAAGGAATCCTTACATTCAGTTTGCCTTTATGATGACATATTGTATTTTTCTTTTGAAAAAAAAATTAACTTTTTATAAAGAAATTAATAGATGAGAATTTATTATTGAGTTAGTCTAAGTTCTTTGAATGAAACAAGAAATCTTTGTTTAACTACATGAAGAAAAATATTTTTGTTTGGTGACCAGAAAATGTGTTACTGTAACAATAACAATGTAAATCTCCATCAAGTAAAATGAATTCAGAAGAATATTAAACTGTTAAGATGGGCTTCTTTTTCTTACTCAACTTTCACAACTAATCAAATATGGAGGGTTAGGGTTAGTGTAATAGTTAATGTTGTAGGTAATGAAATCAGTGACGCTATGGTTGGTTGGTTGGTTGGTTTGATTTACAGCATATCAGCCCTTTTCAGGTCATTTAACACTGAATTAAGTCATTTTGATAAAATTTTCAAACTATTCAGTTTAGTATAAGGATAGTTTTTTTTGTTTACACCCAGGTAATGTCAAAACAGTTTTATTTCAAACAATTTCGTTTAGCATAAGTACATAGGTTCAATGTCAAAAACAATCCTATTTCAAACAATTCAGTTAAGCATACAAAAACAGTTCTATTTCAAACAATTCAGATTAGCATAAGTATGCAGTTTAAATGTCAAAACAGCCCCATTTCAAACAATTCAGTTTAACATAAATACACAGTTTAGTTCTATTTGAGCCATAGATAGGACCCTATCAGGTGCTACCACTCTGAGCCAAAGTGGATCTGGGAGCGATGGCAATGAAGTCGTACTCTACATTCCCCAAAGCTCCAGCATTACTGGAGCCTTGCCATCAGATTGTTTAGTGTCATATCCAGAACACTCATTAGGGTAGGGTCTTACCTCTCAGCAGAAGTGAAATCTGTGTATTCAACATCTCCAGCCGACTGGGCAATTGACCTGATTTTCAAAGATAGCTCTTTCTTCCTACTTTGGAGTTCGGTGCAATGAAATCTTCCAAACTTATATCAATCACTTAATGTTGTGGTTAATGTCATAGGTAATTGAGTCAGTGACCCAAGTTCAATTGTTGGATGAGGTTGTTTGTGTTTCACTTTAAACTAATAACTTTGGAAAAGGCATGAACCAATCTGTTCTCCTCTAGCTATTTGTAAATAGTAGAGCAGACTGTGTTCTTTTACCTCAGTCAGGCAACCAGTCTAAGAAAAAGAAAAGTCTGAATTCAAACCAACAGTATTCCACTTAAAAATTGACCTTGAGTCCCATCCTCCCTCTGGTGGAGGGGTTGGGTAAATACATACATTTAATCAAATTCCAGCACCATTTCCTTTAATTAGTAAATTGTAAAATACGTGATTTTATAATTTACTAATTAAAGAAAGGAAACCAGTCTGTGTCTACTTTAACAGTTAAACGTTACACTTCCCAATTAAACAACTATTTGATGTTTGCTCATTACATGAGAAGAATGATACATTTGCTCAGCTTTTGAAATTTAGGACTTTTATACACCTCAAGTGAAATGATTGTCATTAAAATAAAAATGTCTACTTATTTATCTGTAAACACACACACACACATGCATACACATAGACATGTCAATAAAAAGATATGCATATAGTTTTCCTGTGTAGATATTGCAGATTTGATAAATACAAGAACGCAGTGATTGATATAAGTTAGGAAGATTTCATTGCACCAAACTCCAAAGTAGGAAGACAGAGCTATCTTTGAAAATCAGCAATCAAAATTCTGGTTTTTACCTGGATTTGAAATAAAGGAGTATTTATACAAAGAAGTACTGAAAAGTTCTCAGACCAACTAGGAAAAGAATAGGCATTCTTTTTTATTTTTTAAAAATCATAGTGAATTTATTTTAGAAGAGTTAAAGAAATTTGAGAAATGATGTGTTAAGAATTTCAAGATGAATATTTCCAATATCATATTCATGGCTTTAGGTCATTCCTTTCTTGGTAAGGTTGAGAACTTTTCAACAACCATACATATATATAAATAGATTAATAGTTAGATAGCTTTTCGAACACATATATGCTGAGGTAGGTTGGTTAGTATATGGGGTCAGGTCAGGGTTGGGCAAGCAGTGTTGCCGTTTGATATCTGACTCCAATCTGAGGTTATTTTATTTTACCCCATGTTGTCTAGCTGATATAACTCCTTGATCAAGAAAGGCCCAAAAAGAATTGTACGACAGAAGACAGCAACAAATAGGAGACGAAGACATTTCTTTTATATTTTTTCCTTATTTTCTGGGTTCAACAACCATTCTATGGGTGAGGGAATTTTCCCTGAATACAATTGGAATGGTTGAATCTGCCAGTCAAGGTATTTAAAAGTATGTTAATCGTTTCTTGGTATATGCTTGTCCTCATTTAGTATTTTAAAGTTTCAATAATGGTTAGTCACTCTGGGGGAGTTTGTCAAAGTCCAGTGTTTTAATTCGTAGTTCTATTTCGTAGCCTTTTATATTTTGGCATACTGTTAACCGAGAGGGCTGCAAGTGGAAGGACTAGCCAAAAATTTGCCCAAAGACGAATGTGTGGCATCTTCCACCAGTTAGCAAGGTGTTGTCACTTCACTGCTTGAAAGCGAGTGAGCATTCTCCTCTTGTCTGGAGGTCTCTTTTTCCTTATGCATGTGTTGTCCCTTTTTCCTGTCAGAGACCTCTGGGAGATTCTGCATATTTTGATAATTTTGTTTTTTGAATTCAATTTGAATTTTTTAAAAATTTATTTATTCATTCCCTACAAGTATTTTATAACATACGAACACTTGCAGGTTATTTCATGCCTGTTCATATATGATTTGTAAGCAAATAGTTTGTAGGTAACTTTATTTTTAAATGATTTAGAATTCATTTGTTTGGTTGAGTTTGGTTTCTTTGTTTAATGGCAAACCAACCTTTTTAGGTCATTTAATGCCAAAGCCATCCTTGTCAAAGGATAGTAATGTTACTTTTAACCCAAAGCCTGAAGGGTTAAAAGAGTTCATACCTTTCATAAAGGTAAGAGTCCAAAATTGAATGTTATAGAGTGACTGAAATTTGAACTTTCCTACTATGATGTTGCAGTCCAGCATGTTAGCCTCTATGCCACAGCAACTCTCCCTTATTTGCTTGCACACAGTTAAATGATTATAGGTATGGTTATTAAAATGAGTAATTCTATTTAGCAAGTATTCCTATGTAAGATAAATAATTTGCACACATTTGTATGATTTCAACTCATTATAATAATCCTTAGTAAATGATAAAACAGTTCTATCTAACCCCTAGATGGGATCCTAACAGGTACTACCACTCCAGGTCAAAGTGGGCCTGGGTGTAATGGCAATGAAGGAATACACCACATTCTCAAAAGCTCCAGAACTGAAGCCTCACAATCTGATGCAGTTTAGTGTTATACCCAGGACACCTGTTGTTGTTGTTGGGGGGGGGTCTTATCCCTCTGCAGTGGTGTAGTCAGTGTAGCATACTCTACAGCCCTGATCAAATGTTGTATGCTCATAATCATAACAATAAATAGACGCATGACAAAGACGCATGAAGACTTCTTTACAAATATATACCTCTCATTTTATTGCAAGGGTTCGAAAAGGGTTACTCAAGGTTTGCGTGTGAGAGGGAGCGGAAGACCGAACATAAACTGTAATATTTTGACCCCCAAACTTATAGCTGTCAACGTTGTGTCTTTCTCGTTCTCCAGGGCTGCTCAACCAGAGGCCCAGAGCCCACTCTGCTGGATGATGGCTTTCTTTACTGCATCTTATCAGCATCTTCTCTGGACCCCAACTCATCAGAGCCCCAAGCCCCTTCGGCCTGATGTGGCTTTCCCTACCACTTCTCGTCTCCAACTGGCACTGGAACTGCAACTCAACTGGCTGCAACACAACTAGCACTTGACTTCTGTCTTGACTGTGCTATATAATAGTTCAATGCCCACTCGATCTTTGAAATCAAATGTTTAATCGTCATCAAGCGGAAATAACTGTCATGCAGTTCAGAGGTCACTCTCTTCCAGTGCATCAGTCTATGAGTGTACCATGGGAATTTTTTAGCTCGTCCCATTTCATCAGCCAATTTCCGCCCACGCGATTTCCTCTCATAACTGCCATTAGAATGTGTCACCTCCTTCCGGTGCATCACCTTGGAATGGCATTTTTGGCCGGGTCAAAAGGTCAAAACATAACACAAATAGATGGACATACATGCACTCATATATATACACACATGCATTATATATATATATATATAATTAATAAATATACATTAGATTTTATATATAATTAATAGCATAGATGCTTATCTGTGACCAATAGTTCCATGCCATCTTATTACAACAATCATCAGGCAGCTATATAATAGCTCTGTCATAGATATTGAACACTCTCCAAATAATACTGCATTTGGTCTACCACAAACCCACGAAGTGAGATAGTGACAACCATACACTGTTATAATATATATATATATATATATATATATATGAAAATATAAAAGGGATGAAAAAGCACAAGGTCAGCAGAGGATGGTTTTATTTGTAGAAATATTTACCTATGTTAAATGTCTCAGTTTTTAGACCATCATAAGGGCAAGTAAGTTATTAAATGAAATGAAAAAGATGAGAAAGTTTTAAAACATTCTATTTCTGTTGGTAACATTCTTTCAAATTTGTGTAATGTAATCAGTATTCCAAAATTTATTCATAGAAAAGTTTTTTTTTAGATAAAAAATTTATATCATATCAGTCAATCTATCTTTTATGTTAATATTCATATCATTAAGTTCATATCTACCAATTATAAATATTTCATAATATATCTTTTTTTATTAGTGCTAACCTTCTTCTTTCGATTTTCATCAATTTAATTCAACTGTCTACCTATCTTTCTAAATATATATAAACAATGAAGCCGATTATTTTAAATAAGGGATTTTATGACTTTTCAGCACTAATATGACCAAATAAGGAAACAAATTCAAAAACCTAGTCTCTGCTTGATAGCATTGTGGTCTGAAATGATTCTAGATTTAGCAATTTTTTTATTATGTATGTAAACTTAAATCTTGGAATCTTTAAAATTAAAGTTGTGATTAGTTTTTAATTTCTATTTGATCAGACTGTTATTTATGTCTGCTCTTTAAAATCGCTTCTGTGCTCATAAAATTGATTTATTAATAATACAGGACATTTCACCCACAAATTTTTTATTACAATGCACGCCTGGAATTTCATACACCTCTGATCTGAATTTGATGCAGGCATTGTAATTAAATATTAATCATTCAGCTACATCATTTATATATATATATACTTAGAAAGATAGTTGATTTAAACAGTTCGAGGTAGAAGGCTAACACTGATAAAGATGGACAGATATATTATTGAATGTTTATAATTGGTAGATATAAACTTAATGATATGAATATTAACATATATAGATAGACTGATGTGATATAGATTTTTAATTTCTTTTTGAAAATAAATTTTGGAATGCTAATTACAGCATACAAATTTGAAATGGAATGCTAATGTATCACCACAGGTCTCAAATAAAAGGTTGTAATGTTAATGCACCAAATAGGATGTTGTACCATTTTCTTTCTGGTTTTCTGTTGCAGTTCTAACATGCTTGTTGGCTGATTTCATCTCTACAACTGTGCGTCTGGTGGGAGACTCCTTTTTGAAGCTCACCCCAAAATGGGGCTTGTAATTTTCATCTGTTTTTACATCTTTATAGCTGGTATTCAACTGTCATTTTTATCTTGTCCCATCTCCCAGGGAACTAACTTTCAAACCCAAGTTGTCCCCTAACTTCCAACTGGTGTCATAGGGAGGAACATATTCATTACTGATGGTTCCACACCAGCACAGAACATTTAGGACTCCCTGACCTACAATGAGTGCTTTAGCCTGACCCACTCAGAGGTCAGCTGGCTGTTCCATAGACTCTCTGTCTGCTTTTCCTTCTTATTTTTTCTCTCTCTCTCTCATTCACAAGAAATTAGCCTTTTGTTCTCTTACTTTGTCTCTCCATAAGCTGCTCAATCACATGACACTAAGAATGGAAATAGAATGTTTTAAAGCTTCCTAGCCTTTTTTCTTTCATCTAATAACTTACATACCCTGATGAAGGTCTAAAAACCAAAACATATACACTGGCAAATATTTATACAAATGAAATAATTATCTGAAGACTTTGTGTTTTTTCATCTCTGTACATTTTCATACAGTTGAATTAATTTTTATTTTTTCCTATATATATATATATATATGTATATGTATGTCCCACAGAGAGACAACAATGTGACAAAGTCTGGTGGTGTCGTGAGATACTGCTCAGGTGCTCTGGGTTAGTGGTAATGATGCTTTGGCCCCAAAACCATGCCTGAACCCAGAGTCATCATCTGATAAAGGCTTTGTTAGAAGCAATGCTGTTGTATAAACATCAGTTATTGTATGATACCTACTCTTACAGTGTTGTGTTGAAATTTATTTCCCTTCATTATACCAGCAATGCTTAAAGTTTCCTCTGATGATAGGGTCTTTAATTCCAAACATGAAATTTACAGAAATGAAACAAAAGAATGAGGTAAGATTTCAATTACTTTTAGTTTTTATATACATATAAGTTAGGGTGGCATATATCTAGATTCAACAGTGCTTGGTGACAGTCACTTTCTCACTTATGTGTTCATCAAATCAAGTCTGTCTACACTATCTTAACAAATATATGCGCTATCAATGATACTGATCACTCTTTATTTATAAAGTGTATTTAAAAAAAAAGCTATTCAAGATATTGAAAGAAATGCTGAAACATTTGAGATGTGCTGTCCAGTGAAAGTGGATAAAAGATTGACTAACAGCAAACTATATTATTAATTTTAGTAATATCTCATTCTCTGTCTTTATATATATATATATATATATACATCTAACCTATTCACACTTTTCTCAGTTGACTGCAGACTTTGGTATTTTTCAAGGTCTGTAAGACAAGCAGAGTAATGAGCTTTAACCTATCATGCTGGTATAGTGCATAACATTTAGAATTTTTCTTTTCCTAGATCAGTTGTCATATTATTTACCTATAACTGAAAGGGGGAAAAATCATGCTTTTCTAAAGGGTACTAGTAGAAAGCAAAATGCAAATATCTTATCTGGAATTAGAACTCAGTTTGTTATTTCTATTTTCTTTGATTAACATGATACTATCACTGCCTTCCTCTCTCTCTCTCTCTCTCTCTCTATATATATATATATATACATGACAAATTCTCTTTGAAATAATTAAGTTAAGTGCAACTATTATTGATTGTTGGATACTTTTATTTTCCATGAAAATGGTGAATTTAGGGCCAGTCAAAATGGGTTTGGGGATATAAAAGAAACCTGTTAAAAAAAAACACCTCCAACATTTGGGTAAATTTTTACATCAAAGAAATTTCTTCTTTTTTTAAATTGAAAATTCAGAAAAAAATCTGTTTGACAGATAAATCAAAATTACATAGATAAATGCCTCCATGCATACATATACATTACATATATATGTACATTACATATATATGTACATTACATATAATTGTCCATAAAACAAATAATTTCAATAAAAAAAATCAGACATAATAGTAGAGAGGAGTATCTCATGGAGACATTAAGTTTATAAGACCCCCCCCCCACAAAAAAAATTGACTCTGAATTGTCTGGCAAGGACACATGATGCAGTGGAAAAGTCATTTGGTTGGAAAGTGTTTCTGAGTGAAGACATCTAGTGGTTGTAAGTTCAATCCCAACTACAGGTGAAAATACTGATATTATTGATATTATTGATGATATTGACCAGAAAATCCCTTTGACATGCCGCACAAATTGTGCCAGTGGCATAACGGGATATGCACCTGATTCCTAAATGATTGATTATGCATGTAACCAAAATACAATAGAGAAATTGATAAAAGATTATATCTGCCTCTTCTTGAAGAAAGTCGACCTCAAAATCAATTGAAGAACTACAGACTTACAATTCTTACTGCCATAGCTGCGGAGATTTATAATGCCCTACTTCTCCCTCATATCCAACCTGGAGTTGAGAAAGTTCTAAGGAAAAATCAGAGAAATCAATCCACAACTTCACAGATTCTGAATATTTATCAAATTATTGAAGGTATGTGTGAAAGAAATCTCTGATACTCTTTGAGTTCCCTCAGCACTCATTTCCTTGGAAAAGGCATGAACCTACCACTATTTGATGTTTACATATGTACTAAATAGTGGAGCAACGCAGTATGATTAGCATAGAAGACAGAATCATTAAACCAAGTTACCATTTCAATTGAGATTTTTTCGGTTCACTCAGCACTAATGACTTTGGAAAAGACATGGACTCATATCTCCCTGCATTCCATTCCATTGACAGTTATCTTGACCAAAATGTCTCATCAGTGGTATCCCACAATGGTTGACAGAGAAGAGGGGTTAACATTGGTGCAATCTAGATTCATAAAACTATCTTTCAATGTTCACTTAAGTTTAGATAAGACAAGAAGAAAAAATACTGTTTTATACACGGACTGAATAGTGTATGAAGAGTTAAAAAATTCCCTCACTCATCTAGTTGTCTGCTATATTCTTTTTCCCTACTCAGCCCATTTTGAAAAAAGAAGATGAAAAAAACAAACAAAAAAAGCTTCAAATTGGGTAGGAGTTAAAAACCAAAAATCTAAGGAAAAAAAAAAGGTTGTTTGTAGACAAAGAATGACAAGGTAGAAGCATTCATATATTCATTTACTTATTATATGCTTGTAATGAGTTTAATTACCATCTCAAATGGAACAGTTAAACCCTCCTAAAAAATGGAATAAAATAAATAAATAAATAAAAGGAAAAAAGAAGAAAAAATTAACAACTAGAAAACTCTGAATCCAATGCAACAAAATAACATGGTTTATGCGAGAAATGAAAGAATTAGTTGATCCTTCATTTAATTCGCTAAAATAAAATAGGATAGCTAGACTTCATCTAAGTTAAAACTTATGAAAAAAAAAATGGGGGGGCTTCGTTTTGTTTTTCAAGAAGGAAAATTCACATTATCAAATCTGTAGTACCAGAGATGGACAACTTTGCAACAATAAAATCTCAATCAAACCAGAGAGGTCAAACTCCACCTCTATAATTACTCAGATAATCTACCTTGGCTTTTCACTGGATAACAGTTTCTGATGGAGAAGAGCATTAGGTCTCATCTCACAAACCCTCCTAGTAAGATAAACAAGACATAGTGAGCACTGTTATAAAACTGAGGAGAAAAAACTCATAAACGGAATTCTCTTATGGATGCCTATACATGGACATATTAATGTTGGCCAACCAGCAAGGAATTCCATTAGCTCTATGCAGACACTGGATGAAGAGCAAAATGGATAAGCAAATGATCTAGCACTTCTTGCAAATATACCTGCCCGAGCCAAATCCCAGCTGCATAGCCTGGAGCAAGCAGCAGGGGGTATTGTCATCTTTGTGAAGGCAAATAACATATAGTTCATGTATTTTAAACAAGAAGTGGCAGACCGCTGAAATTTATCAACCATTTCCAATACCATAGCAGCAATATTTGATCTACAGAAAGTGATGTTTATATATGCATAGGGAAGGCATGGACTGTCATTGATGGATTATCAAACACAAAGAAATCTGATCGCTGATAATATAAAACAGGATTTCTTACAAGCTGCGGTTGAGTCACTACTACTTATGGTTGTACCCCCGGGACTCTAATGAAAAGCATGAAAAAAAGCAAGATGAGAGCTACACAAGAATGCTATGGGCTGTTTTGAATATATCCTGAAAACAACATTCTACAAAACAGCAACTGAATGGCTACTTACCTCCCATCTCACAAAGCATCCAAGTAAAATGAACAAGACATGCTGAAAACTGTAGTAAAAGGACAAACTCATAAACAACATTATCTTATGGATTCCTACACATGAACAGGCCAAAAGCTGATATATCAGCTTAATGCAGACACACAGAATGTAGTCTAAGAGGACTTGTCAGAAGAGATGAAAGATAAGCATGGATGGTGACAGAAAGAGTCAAGGGACTCCATGCTATCAACACAGCTTAATAATGATGAATCCCAATAGTGATGTATTCAAGTGAAAGATGAAGTTTGAAGGAGGCAGACAATAGAAAACTATGTTATGGAACAATTTAATCAGGACTATAGTGGGAGTTTCTTATAAAAATCATATCAAAATGAATGATATAAGGAATGTGCTTGAAACACCATATTTTTCAAAAGTTTGTGAAATCAATGCATTCATTGTCCCGGCAACAAGAGATATATTCTAGAGAAAGTTGAAGTCTGAAGGAGGCAGACAATTGAAAACGGACTATGTTATAGAACAATTTACTCTAGACTATTGTGGGAGTTTCTTGAAAGAATCACATAAAAATGAATGACATAAGGAATGTCATTCTAATACCATGTTTTTCAAAATTTGTGAGATCGACTTATTCATCGACCCCGCAACGAGTGATGTATTCAAGTGAATGTTGAAGTTTGAAGGAGGCAGACAATAGAAAACTGAGGATGATATAGAACAAGTTGTAAGAATACAAGAATTATATGAATTTGAACGATATAAGGAATAACCTTGAAATACCATATTTTTCAAAAGTTTGTGGGATCAACATATTCATCGACCCAGCAACAAGTGATATATTCTAAAGAAAGTTGAAGTTTGAAGGAGGCAGCAATAGAAAACTGAGTATGATATGGAACATGTTACACAGGACTATAGAAGTAGGGTCTTGCTAGAATCACATCAAAATGAACGATATGAGGAATGACCTTGTGATACCAAATTTTTTAAATGTTTCTTTTTTGATATATTAATCAACCCTGCAACAAGTGATATGTTATAGATAAAGTTGTTTTTGAAGGAGGCAGACAACAGAAGCATAGTATGTTATAGAACATTATAATCAGGACTAGAGTGGGAGATCTTTGCAAGAAAACCATCAAAATGAATGATAAGAAATGATCTTGAAATACCATATTTTTCAAAAGTTTGTGTGATCGACATATTCATCGACATTGCAACAAGTGATATATTCTAGAGAAAGATACAGTTTGAAGGAGGCAGACAATAGAAAACATAGAACATTATAATCAGGACTATAGTGAGAGTTTCTTGGAAGAATCACAATAAAATGAATGATATAAGTAATGATCTTAAAATACCATATTTTTCAAAAGTTTGTGGGATGAACATATACATCTGTTATATAATTGCGGAAGGATTTTTTTATATCATCAATTTTCGTTTTTTATATCTTATCTTTCGGTTTAGTTAAGCTGAGAACCTTTCGGCTTCGTGCATGGGTTAGTTAGGTGCACGCATTGAGTGCAGGTGTTCACGCATGTGCAGGGAGGATGTGACAATCACAGATGTCACAATAAAAACCCCAGATAGAAAATGGGACTGGGGATGTGAATAACATCATGCCCAGAAGCGATGAGCTGAGGATTTTGGGATTTGAAAAAAGCACTTAGTTGAGATTTGGACTTAGATGAAGCAAGTTGATTTTCGGAGCTCACCGAAGCGAGACCAGTTGGGGTCTACGGGATGCCCACATGTTGATTGAGTCAGTGAGTTGAGAGCTGATGATGTACGATCAGTCAGCATAGAAAGAAATTGTGTTTCTCTCTCCTCATGTTGAAAAACCTTAAACTCAAAAAGGTAAATAAATGTTTCGTACCTGAACCAATTTCGTGTTTTTCAGATTCCTATATTCTATGAACATATGTACATTTTAAACATATGGCTATTTCACATATTCATATCTTGGTTGTATTTTTGGACCTATATTACACATCGACACTGCAACAACTGATATATTTTAGAGAAAAATACAGTTTGAAGGAGGCAGACAATAGAAAACAGAGTATGTTATGAAGCAATTTACTCAGGACTATAGAGTGAGTTTCTTGCAAGAAATGTAAATGAATGATATAAGAAATGACCCGAAATACCATATTTTTCAAAAGTTTGTGGGAACGACGTATTCATCAGGACAACAACAAGTTATCACATGAGTATGATATAGAACAATTTACCCAGGACTATACTGTGAGTAAGAATCAGATCAAACTGAAAGATATAAGGAAAGACCTTGAAATACCATATTGTCACATGGTCTACCACTGAGAGGAGAGAAATAAGAAATTTCCTCTACCCCTCCGTGTTTGAATTAACAGGCCGCCAAAGACTGACCGTTAAAAGAGGAATAAGGAATGTAAGTCAATTCCTCGCGGCCGAAGTAACAAATCCAGGTCAGAATGAAAGCCAAGAGATGTTGCATTCTGTGACCGGATGGATAATGAAGGGGGTATAGGGACATATAGAAGTCCAAATGAATCACCTGACAGGGTAAAGGAAGAAGAAAGAGGCCAAGTGATTGGCCAGAACCCTAAAGCGGAAGTAGCACCCTTTTTGTCAGCGGAAATAGGGATAAAGAATTCAGTTTTCTGGACAGAGGTCGCCGTGAGAGGATGGGGATCTGATGCCAAACTCCGGGTGAAGAAGCAGAGCCGGGTTTCAGGACAGCAGTTGGCAGAGTTAGGGTTAGAAAATACTCTCAGAATGAACCCGTTGAAAAGCTAAGTAAACCTTAAGACTGTTTTCTCCCTCAATCCTTCCTAAGTATTGCAATTACACACACTCTCTCTCTCTCAATTTAAAGAAGGAAGAAAGAAAAGAATAAGGAAGAAAGACATTTGAATATTTGATATTATCCGCTGATAATATAGCCGACACGTTAAATATGTGCGTCCGCATGTATTAAAAACCTTGTTATATTTTATATCTCTCCTCGTGTCGAAATTTATTCATTGTGTTGTCTGCCTATCAAGTTGTCTTTTGCATGCTCCCTTTTCAGCTTCATTCTCCTCAATTTATTCTCGCTAAATGTCCTATTCGCCTTTAAAAATATTACACAGGAAATTGGAATTGTCGACTGCGATAAATAATAATATTATGTTTAAACCTAGAGGCCCATATCTTCCATTATCCAAGGGATAGGAAGAGGTAGCGGCCTGGTGGGTGTGTGTGTATCGTGAAATTTGGAAACCCCTTGCCAGCAGCGGTCAGTCTAGCCCCAAATTAACCCCCACATTATCAGCCAGTTCCCCATGTGCCCGAAGAAGGAATCTTAACTGGAACTTATTTTGCGAGGGATCAAGTGCCAGACTGTCCCCGATTTCACACGTGCGAAAAATAAACTCCCGTCTAAGGATAAATATCTTAAGCCGCGTCACAATATTTTTCAATATTTTCTGTGATCAACATATTCATTGACCCCATAATAAAAGATATATTCAAGAGAAAGTTGAAGTTTGAAGGATGAAGAAAATAGAAAACTGAGAATGTAATAGAAAACATAGAACATTATAATCAGGACTATAGTGTGAGTTTCTTGCAGGAATCGCAATAAAATGACCGACATAAGGAATGACCTTAAAATACCATATTTTTCAAAAATTTGTGAGATTGATATATTCAACGACCCAGCAACAAGTTATATATTCTAGAGAACTTTAAGTTGGAAGGAGGTAGACAATAGAAAACTGAGTAAGTTATCACACAATTTACTCAGGACTCTAGTCGAAGTTTCTTGAAAGAAACACATGCAAATGAATGATATAGGAAATGACCTTGAAATGCCATATTTTTCAAAAGTTTGTGGAATCGACATATTCATCGACGCTGTGCAAATGATATACTCTAGAGAAAGTTGAAATTTGAAGCATGCTGACAATAGAAAACTGAGTATGTTAGATAACATTATAATCAGGATTATAGTGGGAGTTTCTTCCAAGAATCACAATAAAATGAACAATATAAGGAATGACCTTGAAATACCATATTTTTCAAAAGGTTTGTGGAGTTCCCCATACAATTGACCCCACAACAACTGATATATTCAAGAGAAAGAGAAAGTTTGAAGGAGGCAGACAACAGAAAACAGAGTATGTTATGAAACAATTTCCGCAGGACATTATTGGGAGTTTCTTGCAAGAATCACATCAAAATGAATTATTTAACGAATGACCTTGAAATACCATATTTTTCAAAAGTTTGTGGGATCGACATATTCATCGACCAGTAATATATTCTTGAGAAAGTTGAAGTTTGAAGGACGCAGACAAAAAAGAACTGAGTATGTTATAGAACTATTTACATGCAACAATAGTGGGAGTTCCTTGGAATAATCAGAATGAAATGAACAATATAAGGAATGTCCTTCAAGTACCACATTTTCCAAAAGAATTCATCAACCTCGCAAATTTCAATTTTCTTTAGAATATTCTAGAGAAAGTTGAAATTTGAAGGACGCTGACAATAGAAAACTGAGGATGTTATAGAACTATTTAATCAGGACTATAGCGGGAAATTCTTCAAAGAATCTCATCAAAATGAACGATATAAATACCATATTTTTCAAAAGTTAATTGGATCAACGTTTTTCATCAACCCCACAGCAAGTGATATATTCTAGAGAACTTGGAAGGAAGCTGACAATAGAAAACTTAGTATGGTATTGAACAATTCACTCAGGACTATAGTGGGAGATTTTTGCAAAAATTACATCAAAATAAACGATATCGGGAATGAACTTGAAATACCATCACTTTTAATAGTTTGTGGGATCAACATATTCATTGCCCCTGCAACAATTGATATATTCTACATAGGTTGAAGTTTGAAGGAAGCAGCAACTAAAAACTGAGGATGTTATAGAACAATTTACTCAGAACTATCATGGGAGTTTCTTGCAAGAATCATATCAAAATGAATGTTATAAGAAATGACCTTGAAATACCATATGTTTCAAAAGTAGGCAGACAATGAGTATGTTATAAAACAATTTAATCAGGATTACAGTGGTATTTCAAGGTCATTCCTTATAACATTCATTTTGATGTAATTCTTACTAGAAACTCCCACTGTAATCCTGATTAAATTGTTTTATAACATACTCATTTTCTATTGTCTGCCTACTTCAAACTTCAACTTTCTCTAAAATTCATCACTTGTTGTGGGGTCGATGAATACATCAATTCCACAAACTTTTGATACATATGGTATTTCAAGGTCATTCCTTATATAACCAAATACCAAATTAAATCACTGACACTATAATGCAGAAAAGATTGAAGAGGTTTGATCATATAGTATGCTAAGACAATGTCTACTATGTCACCTATTCATATAATATTATATATATATATTAATGAATCAAATCACTGACATTATAAAGAAGAAAAGATTGAAGAGGTTTGATCACGTGATATCCAAAGACAATACCTGCTATGTCAACTATTCATACAATCTTATATATATTAATGAATTAAACTAATAAATTGGATAATAAAGGGTGTCTTAAAAATCTCTTTGAGATTTAAAAATAAAATATCATTCCTGTCTCTTGATTAATTAGGATTATTTTTGTGCCAAAAGAAAATTTGTAAAATGGATTAATTGATTTTATTGGCATGTCAACCTGTCTAGGGTAATTTTATTCCTTGAGATTAGGGAATCACTTTCAGTGTCCATTTATATTTATTGATTATGAAAAATTCTGCTTTTTAATTTTTCTCCATATTTAGTTCAATAAGAGATTTATTTCCAAGCCAAAGTGACTTTTGAGACGCCCTGTATAAAAAGAGTATGAAGTACAGGGTAGAACGATAAAATTGTCGCCCTAGAAAACACAACATGATTCCATTTCCATTTAATGAAAACCGGTTTTCTTTTTTTGTTGCAGACCATCTACTAGTTGGCCAGTTGTGTACAAATCCCAAGAGCAATAGGAGCCTTCTATCATGTCTGAAATTGACACAATGTTTGGAGATGCGCCGCTGTACAACTCATGCTCTCTACCGATCCAAGTTATGACAACAGGACCATTGCCAGCACCCTCAAAATGCAAATCTGGATTGCCACGAATAACAGGGATGTGCTCAGGGTGATGAAAACAAAGTTTCCGGCTACAGTTATGGTCTTTGGTGTGGTTTCAAGTGAGGGCCACATCATGCCACCTCACATCTTCAAAGTCGGCTTGAAAGTCAACATCAAAGTGTACCTGGATGTGCTGAAGAGTGTGGTGATCCCCTGGTGCAATCAGATGGCCGGTGGCAGACCCAGACTTGGCTTCAGAAGGAGTGCTACGACTTTGTACCCTTCTCTCACTGGCCCCCCTCCTCTCCCGACCTGAACCCACTGGACTACTTCGTTTGGTCATACGTCGAGAACATCACCAACATGACCTCCCATAACACCAAAGCCAGCCTAATCGCCGCCATCCGCCGAGTATTCACCGAGCTCCCGCCGGCGCTTGTGGAAAAGGCATGCTCCCAGTTCTGGATCTATATCGAGGCGGTGATTGAGGCTGAAGGTGACTACATTGAATAGATGTCAGCTCTACTACATAATCAAGTTAGCTGAATTGATTTTTTCACTAAAAGTTTTAAAATAAAGCTGTAGTGTTGTTTTCTTTAGGACGACAATTCTATCGTTCCACCCTGTACATGTCTATTTCATTATTGGTTTAAGTAAGTGTTAAACAATATTTATTTGACATTTCAACTTTTAATTATAGATATAATTGTTTAGCAAATGATTTTTAAAAGCAAATTATTTTTCTCTACAAATGTTTCATACAATTTTAGTTGCAAATTTTTATATTCATCAAGAAATTGAGTCAAATAAAAATAATTTGATAATTTGTTTTGCAAGTCACTAATGTCAGTCATTTTTTTCAATAGTACATTTGTTTTTATCAAAGCTGCATTTGTTGACTTGATGTTTTTGACATTTTTTTTTTTATATCTACCCTTGGTAACAATTTATTTTAAAAATTTGCAAAGTTTTTTGTCAATTTGTTTTATAATTATATATTTCTACCAGCAAAGTTTATCTAAACTCTTCAGTTTTAACACAAATAATTTGGATATAAAAAAAGATTTGTCATTCTTGATAAATAAAATGCCTAGACTTCATTTGTTCAAATGATATAAAAATTAATTTCCAACCATTTCTTGTAATTGGAGTATAAAATTTAAAAACAAAACAAATAGAGGCTTTATTTTTATTGCAATTTACTCGGATTGAACCCCAGTCTACTGGACCATTGGTGAACACTCAATTCATTAACAAAAAATTAATAATAAACGGTAATTATGTTAGTTAAAAAAGCAAAATGTTCATGCATTTATATAAAAATATAGATGTATTAAAATCTTTGAAGCTTATCCAGTGTCAATTAAAAGGCTTTGAAGCTTATCCAGTGTCAATTAAAAGACTTTGAAGCTTATCTGGTGTCAGTTAAAAGACTTTGAAGCTTATCTGGTGTCAGTTAAAAGACTTTGAAGCTTATCTGGTGTCAGTTAAAAGACTTTGAAGCTTATCTGGTATCAGTTAAAAGACTTTGAAGCTTATCTGGTATCAGTTAAAAGGCTTTGAAGCTCATCTGGTATCAGTTAAAAGACTTTGAAGCTTATCTGGTATCAGTTAAAAGGCTTTGAAGCTCATCTGGTATCAGTTAAAAGACTTTGAAGCTTATCTGGTGTCAGTTAAAAGGCTTTGAAGCTCATCTGGTATCAGTTAAAAGACTTTGAAGCTTATCTGGTATCAGTTAAAAGGCTTTGAAGCTTATCTGGTGTCAGTTAAAAGGCTTTGAAGCTTATCTGGTGTCAATTAAAAGGCTTTGAAGCTTATCTGGTGTCAGTTAAAAGACTTTGAAGCTTATCTGGTATCAGTTAAAAGGCTTTGAAGCTTATCTGGTATCAGTTAAAAGGCTTTGAAGCTTATCTGGTGTCAGTTAAAAGTCTTTGAAGCTTATCTGGTGTCAGTTAAAAGGCTTTGAAGCTTATCTGGGGCCAGTTAAAAGACTTTGAAGCTTATCTGGTGTCAGTTAAAAGGCTTTGAAGCTTATTTGGTGTCAGTTAAAAGACTTTGAAGCTTATCTGGTGTCAGTTAAAAGACTTTGAAGCTTATCTGGTGTCAGTTAAAAGTCTTTGAAGCTTATCTGGTGTCAGTTAAAAGACTTTGAAGCTTATCTGGTGTCAGTTAAAAGGCTTTGAAGCTTATCTGGTGTCAGTTAAAAGTCTTTGAAGCTTATCTGGTGTCAGTTAAAAGGCTTTGAAGCTTATCTGGGGCCAGTTAAAAGACTTTGAAGCTTATCTGGTGTCAGTTAAAAGGCTTTGAAGCTTATTTGGTGTCAGTTAAAAGACTTTGAAGCTTATCTGGTGTCAGTTAAAAGGCTTTGAAGCTTATCTGGTGTCAGTTAAAAGACTTTGAAGCTTATCTGGTATCAGTTAAAAGACTTTGAAGCTTATCTGGTATCAGTTAAAAGGCTTTGAAGCTTATCTGGTATCAGTTAAAAGGCTTTGAAGCTTATCTGGTGTCAGTTAAAAGGCTTTGAAGCTTATCTGGTGCCAGTTAAAAGACTTTGAAGCTTATCTGGTGTCAGTTAAAAGACTTTGAAGCTTATCTGGTGTCAGTTAAAAGGCTTTGAAGCTTATCTGGTGTCAGTTAAAAGGCTTTGAAGCTCATCTGGTGTCAGGTAAAAGGCTTTGAAGCTTATCTGGGGCCAGTTAAAAGACTTTGAAGCTTGTCTGGTGTCAGTTAAAAGTCTTTGAAGCTTATCTGGTGTCAGTTAAAAGACTTTGAAGCTTGTCTGGTGTCAGTTAAAAGTCTTTGAAGCTTATCTGGTGTCAGTTAAAAGACTTTGAAGCTTATCTGGTGTCAGTTAAAAGACTTTGAAGCTTATCTGGTATCAGTTAAAAGACTTTGAAGCTTATCTGGTGTCAGTTAAAAGGCTTTGAAGCTTATCTGGTGTTAGTTAAAAAGCCTGCCAAGAAGAATATTTATGTAAAAATTTTGGGGGACTAATTTGGTGCTTATATTTTCAAAAGTGAAAACAAATGTGGATCATTATTGAGAACTTCTCAGTCAGAGACATAACAGATATTCTTATTCATTGGTATCTGATTATATCAGAACACACACATACACACACACACACACACACACACACACACACACACTCACTCAAATCAAATAGTACAGTTTCAACATTATAAACCAATGAATGCATTTACAAGTCTACATAAATGTTTACTGTTTCATCTGAGAAAATAAATAAAAATGATACCAATTCATAGAGATATATCTCATGCATAAATACTTAACTGAGATGAATACTGAAACTCAAGTAAAATCAAACAAATTTAGAGTCTCAAGTTAGGAAACATGTCAAGAAATATGCAAACACATTCCTTCATTCTCTTATATAAAGATAAATAATCTTTATTTCATCCTAAGAAATTTTAAGCATTCATTCTAATTAATGAATATACAAGTGTAACTATGAGGATCATTAAATAAGTTTCAAGACTTTTTTTCATATGGGCACTTTTATTGATAGTACACACGTGAAACTCTAGTTCCCTTTGAAGTAATCTCCTCCGGCTGCAATGCACTTGTACTGTTCCAACAACTTCTGGAAGGCCCCATCAAAGTCCTCTTGTGTGAGCATGTCAATGACCTTCATCACAGCCTCTTTCATCTCCTCAATTGTCTCATAACAACAGCCTCTGAGCTTAGGGAATAACCAAAAGTCACAAGGAGCAACGTCTGGACTATAGGGAGGCTGAGGAACTGTCTTGATGCCCATCTTGCTCAAATAGTCTGTGACAAAGATGGAGTTGTGGACTGGTGCATTGTCCTGGTGGAAATGCCACTGATCCGATTTGAAGAGTGCTGGCCTCTTCCCTAGGAATCTCTTCCTGAACTCCCTTAAAACCTCAACATAGTAACCTTAACCCTAACCCTTTGGCCAATCAACTCTGGTGTATTGACTTCCTTACTCCTCCCACACCTCTCATCATTCCTCACAGACTCCGTGCCTTCCTTGAATCTCTTATGCCACTCAAAAATGGATGCTCGATTCATGCAAGATGGTCAAAAAGCAGTCTGAAGCATTCCATACATTTCTGTGGCATTTTTTCCAAGTTTAAAACAGAATTTTATTGCATATTGTTCTTCTAAAGTGTCAGATTGCATTTTTGAAATTCACCACCTGTGAGAATCAGGCTTTAGTAGAGTGTATACCGATTGCTGCTGTAGCTGTTCATTTGAACCTGAAATCATAAAAATTGGTCAGTTATCTCATAAGATGTACAGCAATAACATAGTGAATTTTCAAGAGTCTACAACAATTTTAAATGCCTGTACAAAAAAGTCTGGAAAATTATTGAATGCACTATGGATATACACTCACCAGGGTATAAACCAATTTGTATCTAGCTATCTATATATCAGTATATCTCTCTAGAGAGTGAGCACAAAAATACTCCTCGATTTCAAGTTGTCATAACATCAACTTATTGGAATATGTTTATCAATATGATGTCATCATATGCATTAACTCAAACTATTTTTTCACCAGCAGAATCTGTGTGCACCCTTTCCACAGCTAGAAGGCAGTGAAATCCAAGATGGTACTCATCTTACAGCAATGCCGCTGTGGATGGTTTTGATCTCATGCTCTATCTATCAATGTGTCAGTACACACATGTCTGTTTATTTGTTTATATCTGTCTTGCTATCTATTCATCATAGTCTCAGCACATCTGTACCTCTATGTAGGATTTTTGGAGAAACCAATCCACAACATTGCAGATTCTAACACTTCGTCGAATCTTCGAAGGAGCTCATGCAAAAAACCTTGAGGCAACACAATTATTTGTAGATTTCTTCAAGGCATTTGACTCCATACACAGAGGGAAGATGGAGCAAATACATCTTGCCTATGGTCTCCCCAAAGAAACTGTCGCAGCCATAATGATGCTCTATGTAAAAGTTTGTTCACCAGATGAAGACAGACTTCTTTGACGTTGTTGCTGGTATTCTGCAAGGGGATACATTAGGCCCATATTTGTTCATAATCTGCCTAGACTACATACTTTAAATGTCAGTAGAACTAAGGAAAGAAAATAGTTTTACACTAAAAAAGGCAAGAAGCAGATAATACCCCACAGAAACTATTACAGACACAGATTATACAGATGGCATAGCACTTCTGGCAAATACACCTACCCAAGCTGAATCCCTGCTGCATCGTCTGGAGCAGGCAGCAGGTGGTATTTGCCTCCATGTCAATGCAGACAAAATGGAGTAGATGTATTTTAATCAAAAAGGAGATATCTTTACACTAAATGGTGGCTCTCTGAAATTAGTGTGCAAGTTCACCTACCTCAGTAGCAACGTCTCTTCTACTGAAAAGGACATCAATATGAGACTAGCAAAAGCATGGACTGCTACTGATAGCTTTTTGATGATATGGAAGTCAAACCTATCTAATAAAATAAAATTTTTTCCGAGCAGCTGTCATGTCGATTCTACAATATGGATACACCACATGGACGCTGACTCAGCATACAGAGAAAAAGCTAAATGGGAATTGTGCAAGAATGCTACAAGTCAAATTGAACAAATCCAAGAAACAACATCCCACAAAGCAGCAGCTGTATGGCCACCAACCTCTCATCTCTAAATCTATCCAAATAAGATGGACAAGACATGCAGGACACTACTGGAGTAGTAAGAACAAACTCATAAGCGATGTTCTCCAATGAACACCTTCACACAGATGGGCAAGTGTTGGACGACCAACTATAACTTAACGATAAACAGTTCTATATGGACACAAGATACAGTCTAGAGGACCTGCCGGACGTGATGGATGATAGAGACAAATGGAGAGAGAGTCAGGGAAATCTGTGCTAGCAGCATGACATGGTGATGATATATCAAAGTATCACTTCTATCCATCTATCTATGTAATATTCTTGATAATAACCAAGGAATGTGTGAAAGCAATAGAACAAAAAACAAAAATAAAAGATTGTGGAAAATTTTTACTTTCCCTACCAACACAATATCTTGTAAGAAAACAAGAAAAATTGAATAAAAAAATTAAAACATTCTTTGTTATATTAAAAAATTCTAATATAAAAGAAGAATTGTTGCTTAACTACACAATATCTATCTGTCTCCGTCTGATTATATCTATCAACCTATCTTAATTTGTTTATCTAGCTGTAAATTCGAGTCTGTCCATATTTATCTAAACTTGCATTACATCCCATTGTGCTCATTTGTTTGTCAATGGGTAACACAAAATATTAACAAATAATAATGTCTTTTTTTCTTCAATTTCACATTCCCTAGATATTTCCACACACTTATACAACCCTATTTCAATCTACAGACAAAACCTACATACGTGTAACCCTTCTACATAAATGCACATAAAATAAACAATTTGTGTGTTTTTTGCTCTCTCTCTCTCATATCTCTCTCTCTCTCATATCTCTCTCTCTCATATCTCACTCATATCTCTGTCTCTTAAATACATAGACACACATACAAATGCTGTTAAATTTTATATGTTATAAGTTTTGTTCACAGATGATTGAAGCTGAACCAACAGCATTACATGCACGAGTTCACTGTTTATCCTTTGATATTCGTCTGCATTTAGTAAATGTCATATGACAGAGTGTATTAGGTTATATGGTAACGGTATCAAGGAAGAAGTCACTGCGGTGCCATGTTGAGTAATTTTCCATTATGGTATCACTCAAAGCAATGAGAATTACTTGGTACTGACCATTTCTTCTTAAAAAAAATTGCAACAGGTTGTACTGGGTTACATGGTATCAATAGCAAAGGATAATCCTGACCATCTCTATTTTACAAATTCTAAAAATGTACAAACTCAACATTTTATATATATATATATATACATATATATATATATATATATATATACACATATATGTATATATACATTCAAGTCTATATATACATACATACATACATACAAGTCCATATATACATACAAGTCTATATAAACATACATGCATATGTTATATTTTGCCCCTCGCCCCGGCCTAAAAATGCTATTCCAAGGTAATACACCGGAAGGAAGTGACACATTCCAACGGCCAGTAATCGAAAGAGATCACGTGGGCGGATTAAAGCTTATGATATGGGAAAAGGTGAAGGTCCCATTGTGCCATTACAGTCATGCACCGGAAGAGAGTAACCTCTGAACTGCATGACAGTTATTTCCGCTTGATGACGATTAAACATTCGATTTCAAAGATCCAGTAGGCGATCATGTGGGCGTTGAGTTATTATTTAACTCAGTTGAGTTTGGGGTGCCAAAGCAGTTGCCAGCAGACTTCCAGAGGGTTAGAGACGAGATGTGGTAGGGAAGGCCACACCCGACCGAGGAGGACCACGGAAACCCCCGATGCAGTTGCCAGCAGACTCCCAGAGGGTTAGAAACGAGATGTGGTAGGGAAGGCCACACCCGACCGAGGGGGACCACGGAAACCCCCGATGCAGTTGCCAGCAGACTCCCAGAGGGTTAGAAACGAGATGTGGTAGGGAAGGCCACACCCGACCGAGGGGGACCACGGAAACCCCCGATGCAGTTGCCAGCAGACTCCCAGAGGGTTAGAAACGAGATGTGGTAGGGAAGGCCACACCCGACCGAGGGGGACCACGGAAACCCCCGATGCAGTTGCCAGCAGACTTCCAGACAGTAGAGACCAGATGTGGTAGGGAAGGCCACACCCGACCGAGGGGGCCCTCGGAAAAGCCCCGATGGAGTGGACCCCAAGACCTCTGGTTGAGCATCTAAGAGAACAAGAAAGACACAACGTGACGGTCATAACAGTGGGGTCAAAATATGAAGTTTATGTTCAGTCTCCAGCACCCTCTCACATGCTAACCTTTCGAACCCTTACAAATAAAGTGAGAGGTAAATATAATTGTAAAGAAGTCTTCCTGCGTCTTCCTTCCTGCGTCCTTTCTTCATGCGTCGTTTATTACTGCGTCTGTTATTGCGTCGGTATGTATCCAGTATATATATGTATATTTCTGCATGAATCAGCAGATGACTATGCAACACATATATACATACAAGTCTATATAAACATACATGCATATAAACATGCAAATTTATATAAACATACAAGCCTATATACATACCAGTCTCTATATACATACATGCATATATACATACCAGTCAATATATATATATACATACAAGTCTACATATACATATATACATAAAAGTTTGTATATACATATATACATATATGCATAAAAGTCTATATATACATATATACATACAAGTCTATATATACATATATCCATAAATGGAATCAGTGACCCAAGTTCAAATCCTGGGTGATACTCCTTGTGTTTCCCTTTGCACTGAAACTTCTTCTCCTCTGAGGAGATAAAGGGAAATAGCAGAAAAGACTAATTACTTTAACCTTGCTCAAGCAAGTAATCAAGAAGAAAGAAAAAACACAAAATGCAAACTAGCTGTACTCAACTTAAAAAACTGGTAGAGGGGTTGGGTAAATACACACATACATATATGTCTATACATACATATTTTACATACATACAAATTTATATACACAGACATAAAAGTTTATGCCTATATTTTCATGCGTATATATATAAACTAAAAAATGCATATTCTAAACACAAGCAAACACACACATAAACATGTATATGTATACGTTCTCAATCACTTGCATACACAATCGATAGTTATCAATATTTCTATGTTTACATTACCCTATTTACCACCCCCTCCGCTCGGGCAGGATATGACACAAGGTCAATTTTTAAGCAGAGTTTAACAGGTTTGAATTCAGAGTTTTCCTTCTCCTAGACTAGTTGCCTCACCAAGGCTGAAGAACCTAGTCTGCCCTACTATTTACCCATAGCTGGAGGGAGAGAATAATTGGATTCATACCATTTCCAAGGGTATTAGTGCTATGTGAAATGCAGTCACCTTCGTCCAGGATTTGAACTCATGTCGCCGTGTCCATTTCCTATGACGATAACCATTACACCACGGGCACCTCCATAAACACTATGTTTACATTACAGATTCTCATTTATATTTACCCTTTCCTAATAGACTTCTTAGTTATAGTTTAATAGTTAATAAGATTATCTAACGAGCCAATTAGCTAGTGAATTAGTTTATTACTGGTTGCCTTATTGTGGCCTTGAGTCAGACAAAGCAAAGATTTCTAAATTGCTCCACACATAAATACCTTTAATAAATAATATCTGACAAATTATTCCAGCAAATATTCAAAATACTTACCAGTACAGTGTTCAAATATATATATCATTTACACTAAATATACTATGCTCCTCTCCAATAAATAAATATCTTACATATATACACACATACTTACATATAAACATACATACACACACATACATATAAACATACATACACACACACACATACATATGAACATATATACATGCATACTTACATATAAACATACATACGCACACACACATACATATAAACATAAATACACACACGCATACATATAAACATACATACACACACACATACATATAAACATAGATACACACATACTTACATATACACATACATACATATAAAGATACATATACATACATGTAAACATAGATACACACATACATACAGATAAACATATATACACACATACTTATAAACCAACCAGCTACCTCAATTTCACATATATGACTTGGGTAGGGAAATATTTTTTAGCCATTTTTGTGATAAAATAGTCTATGTCTTATATGCCATGAAATATAAGTATATTTAGACTTCCATATAAATGTACATGTTTATATATATCTTTTCTAACCTACAGATAAATATAAAAATTTTCAAATTACCAATAACATAATGTGTCTCTCATGTCCATTTTTTCAAATTGGGATACCTCAAGGGCTATTTCAATGACTGTTGATCATAAGACATAACTCTGAAACCTAAAACAGGCAACTTTTATTCAAATATTCAAACAGTTGAGTCAATTTGATATATCTACACTCAATGTGTACAATTTAGTAGAACTAGTAATGACTTTAGTTAAAAGTCATTTTAGACTGCTTTAGAAAAGAAACCCAACCCTTAATTCTATTGAATACACCAGAAACTTTACTGATAGATATGAAAGTATCCTGGTTAAGATATGAAATATAACATAAAAGGTTTTGATGATAATACAGTTGAAAGTGGTGGTGTACCTGATATAATGGGTTGTTGAGTCAGATCATAAAGCCTGGTTAGACTAACATAACAAGATCAAAATAAAACAAGACAACAAGTTTAAAACTTAACAGAAAAAAAAATTCAGCTTGTACAAAAAATAAAAAAAATAATAATTATTTAAAAATTTATTTTCAGCTTTAATCTTTAATGATTATTTAAAAAAATATTTTCAGCCTGTATAAAAATATTTTTAATAATCATCTTTATTAATTTAATCTTGAATAAATATTTCATCTTAATAAAAATTTAATCTTAAATCTTTATTTTTAGAATTTAATTTATTTTCCGCTCATATAAAAAATCAGTCACTAGAAACAATAAGGAAATCATAATTCTCTTGTAATTTTTTCAGATAGAAAAAAATTGTAATTGAAAATTAGCAAGTGGTCAATTTTTTTCAGTTACTTAATGTAGAGTACTTCCCTCTATCAATTTGTCTGAATGTGTTCACAGAAAATTTTTTTACATAGATACAAAGTGGTGGTTTTCAATGAAACTCAATTTATAGTTAGTCTCCTTGGTTCTATAGGACTCTTCTAAATATTCTTACCAATCTTGGCACTGCTGTGGTCTGGATAGTTTCAATTCCTTCTCAAGTTTCTAGTTCTCCCATTCTCTTTTTTAGATTCTTGGGGATTGTTCGAAGTACATCAACTATGATTGGTATTACTGTCATCTTCATATTCCACAACATTTTTAACACACTCGCAAGGTCACATATTTCTTGCGTTTTTCATTTCCCTTTTTATTTTAACTGTTTTTTTCTTCTTGTTGATTATAACTGAGTTTGGTCTTCTGGCTGAGAATGGGTGATCTGTTTTTATCTCAAAATTGTTTTATTCTTTTGAGAGTTTTTCATGCCTAGCATTAGCCAATGGTTTCTCACTGGAGTTTGAGTGACAACAAGTCTCTTCAAGTCTCCAGAACTCTTCTCAGTATTCTGGCCGATCTTAATAATGCTGTAGTCTGGATGGTCTCTACATGTCCTCTAATTTCTAAATCTTCAAGTCCCTTTATTAATACTTTGGGGATTATTCCAAGTGCTCCAATTACAATTGGTATCACCATCACCTTATTGTTCCATAGTTTTTTTTACTTCTCTATCAAGGTCAAAATATTTATCTCTCTTTTCACTTTCTTTTAATTTTATTCTGTGGTCTGCCAGAATGGTTTTCTTTTTTTTTCTTTTTTTTTTTTGACCTTCACTAGATCTGATCATCTGGCCAAGATTAGATGATCTGTTTGTATCTTAAAATCCCAGAGAACTTTGTGTGTCTTATTTTTCTGGACGATTCTGGGTTGTGCATATACCACTTACTTGTATGGTCAAATTTCAATTTCTTGCACAATTCCCAGTAGATCACCTTCCCCACCCAGTCATGTCTAGTCTTATACTCTTTTTGCACTAATTTGCTACATTCACTTATAAGATTGATTATTTTGTCTCTATAACCACATAACTTACATTTCCTATTTTGTTGTGTCTTATCCATTTTTGTTTTAACATAGTTTGTCTTTATGGTATTATTTTGTGCTCCTATAGATTCAATTTCTCTTTTGAAGTTTCCTTTTCTTAGCCCTGTCCAAGTTTTCTCATGTGAGATTTCACTAGTTTGTCACTTGAAATATCCATACAATGGCTTTTCTTCCTATTTTTGTTTTCTAGTTATTGTTTGGTTGATCCTTGTATTGTTTGCATTGTTTATAGTCGCTGTAATTAGCCTTTCTTTGCTCTTTTTTATGTAGTTTTCAAGTGGTCTTATCAATAATGGCAAGTTCTTTTCCTCCTCTTTTTCTCAACATATATATCCTTTCTAATTCATCTCTGGGATATAAGACCCTTATATATCATCATTAATTTTCTCAATCTCGGGTTCATTTGTTGAAGTTCTACCCTTGTCCGTTTTAAGAATGGTCCCAAGTGTCTTACAAGTGGGACAACCCAGGTGTTTATCTCTTTGATGAGATTTTTGCTATATAGTTTAGCTTCAAATAGTTTTCTTGTTTTCCTGAAATACTCTTTTTTAATTTTTTCTTTTTTTGCTTGTTTGATGGTGTCCACTCCCAAGTTCTTGTAAGTTTCCTATTGTGCAAGTGTTCTGATTTTTTGTTGATTTGATAGTTCTATTCCTTACATCATTTGTTATTTTCAGCTTCTCATTATAAGCATGGTACATTTTTCAATGCCAAATTTCATCCCTATATCCTGACTGTATATCCTTACAGCCTATATTAGTGTTTCCGATTCTTTTTAATTTTTGGCAAACAGTTTGATATTGTCCATATACATTAGGTGGTTGATCTTTTCTAGCAATTTATAAAGTTTGTAGCCCTTTGTGCATTTCCTAAGTATATGATTGAGTGGCATCATTGCTATCACAAATAGTAATGTTGATAGTGAATCTCCTTGGAATATACCTCTCTGGATTTTCACCTCAGCTAAACTCTTTCCTTCTGCTGTCAATTCCATCATCCAATTTTTCATGGTTTCCTCAGTGAACTTGATAAGTTTGTATTTTTATTATTAGTAGTAGTAGTACACTCCTTTTGAGTTTTTCATACCAGTTTTTATTGGAGACTGAGTGACTGCAAGTCTCCTTAGATCTCCAGGACTGTCCTAAGAATTTTAGTTGATTTTACCAATGCTGTAATCTGGTCTTGATTCTTCCTCTAATCTCCAATTTCTCCAGTTTCCTTTTTAAGCCCTGGCTCTATCAGTATCACTTTCATGTTCCACAACTTTTTCAGCTTTCTGGCAAGATCCAGTGAACATTGCTGAAGAATTAAGATTATTTTCCAGCTGTCAATGTCATAGATTTTTCTATCTCAAAATAATTATGGCAAGAAAAAGGGTATATAGTAAAAATGTATGTTTTAAAATTTTCCTGTGGGAACAGTGAAAAACTTATAATACATTTGAGAGGTAACTATCAGTTATTAACAGATCTATGGTTGTAAGATGACTGGTACTAATAAACTATAAAAAGCTTCTTGCAAAACATCACCAAGTTGCTAGAAATATCGATATGTAAATAATCACTCATTTTCAAAATTGGATATCTCTTGGAAGTTTTGGTTTTTGATGCCAGATTCTCTGTAATGCGTGATGAAATCTGGGAAAATGTGATGGGATGATTCTGGAAATCTAGGTAAGCTCCCTGGATTCTGCTAAAAACAAGAAGAACTTGATGATAAACTGCTTTTATGAAAAAGTCTTCTCAGGAAGGTGATGGTGATACCAATTGTAATTGGAGCACTTGGAATAATCCCCAAAGTATTAATAAAGGGACTTGAAGATTTAGAAATTAGAGGACATGTAGAGACCATCCAGACTACAGCATTATCAAGATTGGCCAGAATACTGAGACGAGTATTGACAGCATTTCCAGAATCATCCCACCACATTTTTTCAGACTACATAATCACTTATATATGTACATTCCTAGCCTTTTTTCTTTATTAAAAATTAATTTCTGAATCACTGAAACATAACCAAAATTTAAATTTCGTAAATCTATACAAGGAGGATATTTATTTTTCTATTGCTATATATTCACATTTTTGGTTAGAGAGTTTCAATGATGTAGAGATTGGTAATAAATAATACCTAATAATATTTATTTTGATTTTATAATATTCCACTATAAACAATAAGATTCTTATATCTTTGGTTTAGGAGAAAATAAACTTTTGAAGAGTTGTACTTATTTATGGGTGATATTGTATTAACATATGCAGATGTCCAGACAGCTTTTTCTTTATTTAAAGATGTTTATTTATATAATGAATCATAGAAATGATGAAGCATTTGTAATAAGGCTGTATATTGAGTATATAAATCTTGAGAAGAGATATAAACACGATGATCTGCCTATCATCGTAATTTACTGGGGTAAGGGGAGTCCCTGTAGCATAAAGGCTAAAATGCAGGACTGCAACTTTGAAGTACGAAAATTCAAACTCCAGCCATGCTATTACATTCACTTTTGGACTAATACCCTCGGAAAAGGCATGAACCTCCTTATCCTCCAGCTATAGGTTAAATAATATCACTGCCGTTCTTCTACACAGGTAGCTTTGACATTAAATAACCCATGAATGTTGATATGCCATTAAACAAAGAAACCAGACTCACCATCAAAATTCCTGACTTTCATTTCATCGATCTTCTATGATCATCACACTTATTTTGTGGTTTCATAAAATGCACTTTAATTTTCAATATATGAGCCTCAAAATAACACTGCATTCTTTACTGGAAATTTCTGACCAGGGGAAATGCTTACTATTATCGCATCACATCACACTCGTAGAAAATCTAGAAAATTTCACTCAAGTTTAATTTTCCCATGTAGGATGATTATTCAGTAAACAAAGAGATTTTTTTTTAAAAAAGCAAAATAAATTTTTTTTCAATTTTTTTCCATAAATGTAAAGTCTGCATTGTTTGGGACTAGTTTATAGCAAAAATTATTTTAATCTCACTAAAGAATATTTGTTTTGAGGCTATTCAAAATGGTGGCAAATTAGAGTGTTCCAGGCTTGAACAGAGGTCTGTCATCCAATTTTTAGTGCTTCAGTACAAACCATGTGAAATTTACAGAAGAATGTGCAATGTATACTGAGAAGCATGTTTTTGTCCCAAAAAGTTTTTATGAATGAGCTAAACATAAGTTTGCCACGATGAACCTGAATTGAAAAAATAATTTATAGAGTGGAAACACACTGACTCTTTGGTGAAGTTCTAGGCACAATGATTAGTAAAAAAAAAAAAAAAAAAAAAGGTTATATACTAACAGTGTTCTGAGACATTAAAAGAACTCATCACTTATTGATTTCCTTGAAAAATGTGCAACTGTAAATGACACTTCTTATTGCCAATTCCTAAGGCATAATTAACCTTATTTATTGAATGAGCCTCATATTTCATGTCAAATTTGGGTGCATTTTATATGCTCTTATATTTTATACAGCATAAAATGTTACTTTTTGTGATTCTTTTAGATTTATAATTCTATATCCAAGTCTTAAAGGGCCCCATGTATATGATATATTCTAGTTTCCCAATTGTTCCCCAAATAAAAAAAAGTTTTTATATAAAACAGGATTATTCTCATCATTTATTGCTGAACAGAAGGCTAAATAGTTCAGCCATATGTCACAGAATCATAAAGTGATCTTTTATCGAATTCAATAAGTCCTCAAAGTCCATCTAATTAATATACGATCCATAGTATTCAAGTACAACCTAAGCTAATAATACTAGGCAACTATTTCTTGTAAATTAATCAAGTGTAACCAGTTAGGATATTTTCACTTTTATAAAGAAAATCACTTGGATTTATTCAATAAAAACAGCTAATCATCCACATAAACCAATGCCAACCCTTTGACTTTGGTGAAGAGGCAGGAAATGAAACATAAAAGCACAATGATTTCTCACAGGTATTCTCGTATGTATTTATATGGTTCTATGGTGACATGTTATATGAATTTGTGGTGAGATGTATTAAACCTTTTTACTTCTTATCTAAAATCATAAAAGGTAAATTGTTTAGCACTTAAAACTATTTGAATTACCTGTATACATTAAAGTCATGTAAAAATACTACACTCAGAATTGATAGCCAATTTCTTCCCCAGGAGGAGGATAGAATGTGACACATGGTTATTTTAATGTTGGGTCGCACATGCATGCGTATGGGGTAACAAATGCATACATGTCAGCAAGTAGAAAAATTATCCAATCTCTGCAACTAGTATGACAAAGGCATTAGACTAGTCTAAGTTAATCTCCACCACCAACACTCCTCACACACAGAAGGGTGGGGGTGTCATGGAAAGGTGACAGGACAAAGTTCATCACGATTGAAGCAAGCCTGGGAAAGTCTGAATTTTGATTTTAGTTAATTGAGATTTCTGAAAACTACAGAACAGGCGAGTTCTTTTTTTTTGCGGGGGGTAACATTTTAGAAACCTCTTTGAGAGATTTCAATTAAAACTTTAGAATATGCAGAGTTTTCTCCTGTCTATGAGCTATGGGAACTTACTGAGAAGGCCGACCAGATTGATTAAAGCAATAATAAACATGGGAACCAAACTATTTGCCTACTTTTTTATCATCTGGGATTAAGAGTTAACCTTTGAATTCGCCATATGTTACACTACTCTGACCCTCCCATTTTGTACAATGAGGAGGTACTGTCAGAAAACTGAGGACCAATCACAGAAGTAAATGTTACTCTGAAATCATTATTCTCATTATCATCAAGTAGTACCAACAACATGGATTCTGTTGATTCTCTTTCGCTATCTGTCCCTATCAGACACCATTCTTCATAAGTCCTCAAGACAGCATCGTGCATCTGCACAGAGCTGATGAATATAAGTATTTACTAGTCAGCCAACACTAGTGTTTCAATATGTTTCAAAAGTCCATAGAAGAATGTTGCTTGTGAACTTGAACTCACTTCCTCAGCATGTTTTGTTCATCTTACTTGGATGGTTTGTGAGATTGGAGGTAAGTGACCATACAACTGCTGTTTTGTCGGGTGCTGCTTCCAGGATTCGTTCAAAACAGTATGCCACATTCTTGTGTAGTTCCTATATATTAAGTTTGATCCAAACCAACTGCTCCATATTTTGATGTTAAATAACCAACAAAGGTTGATATGCCATAAAACCAAACCAAACCAAAATCCATATTTTGAGTCTTTTATCATCCTAAGCTAAAGTTTATAAAGGTTGCTTTGATATAGAGCCGTAGGAAGTATGCTAGTTCTGATTCCCACTTGATTGCAGTGGATTTGATACTCACTGGGTGGCTTAAAGTTATGATCCTGTAACAGACTAAGCTAACCTGAGTAAACAGATTAAAACAAAAAGTTCAATTGTTTTCCGTTTCCTCAGAACTTAATTCTGTTTATCATTGTTTTAGAATTATTTTGTTCCTCTGTTAATTTATTTTTATGCCAATGACTTCATTGTTGTTTAGTTAATAAACAGAAGATGAGAAAATACAAACTGACAATTTTTGTACATTAGATATGAACCCCCCCCCCAAAAAAAAAACTGAAAAACAATTCATTAAAAAAGTGTAAAAAAATAAACATTTATGAAGTAGTAAGAATTGTTCTCCTGAGAATTAATAAGGGGGAAAGCAACAAACAAAATGATTGAAGAGGTTTGCTTATTGTTCTTTATAATAAATTATTGAAATATTCTTGTTTACATTGGGAAATATTTGCATTTATGCCTGGTTGCTCATAGTTGATTGGCTCAATTCACAACAAAATCTCCAATAAAAATGACAGCTGTTACTTGAATTTATTTTAACATAGACAATCGTAAATAGATACATGATGTAAGCTAGAATATACTCAGAGATATATTTATATAGCAGCAGAGGCAAATGCCGCTGATACTATCGTTTTTATAAATAACAATAATAAGAACAACAGTTATTGGTTTAAAAAAAAATTTAAAATAATCTTTTTTAACACATACATGCATACAATTGTTTGCTTTGAGTTGGATATTTGGTTTAATGGCATCTCAACCCTTGTGAGTTATTCATTGCTAAATCTTGTGTGACATATAATAGAGATGTGTGTGGGGGGTGATTTGTAAGTGGATAGCTTGTAGGTAACTTTATTTTTAAATGAGTTAGATGTTGGTTGGTTGGTTGGTTGGGTTTTATGGCATATCAACCTTTGTAGGTTATTTAACGCCAAATCAATTTTTATGTAAATAATCAGTTCTATTTCAAACAATTTGGTTCAGCATGAGTACGGTTTAATTAGTTCTATTTAACCCATACATAGGGCCTTTATCAGGTGCTACCACTCCAGGCCAGAGTGGACCTGGGAGCGATAGCAATGAAGGGGTACTCCACATTTCCCAAAGCTCCAGCATTGTTGGAACCTCACCATCAGATTGTTTAGTATCATATCCAGGACACTCGTTGGGGGGTGGTCTTACCCCTCTGCAGAGAAGCAGTCGGTGTATTCTACAGCCCCTGCCAACTGAGCGAAAATGAGTTAGAGTTGATTGATTGATTGGGTTTTATGGCATATCAACCTTTGTAGGTTATTTAACGCCAAATCCATTTTTATTTATTTTTATCAAAACAGTTCTATATACATAACAATTCAGTTTAGTGTAAGTACAGTTTTATTGTAAAAGAAGAACAGTTCCATTTCAAGCAATTCAGTTTAGCATAAACCCGCAGTTTAAATATAAGTACAGTAGAGTTGATTTGTTTGCACGCAGTTAGATGGTTTCAAGTATTGCTAATAAACCCTAAAAATTCTATTTGATATTAATCATTTATTTTCACGGTTAAAAGTCAAGTATTGCTAATACTAATAATTCTATTTAATACTAATTATTTGTTTGCAAGCAGTTAGATAGTTTCAAGAATTGCTTTCTATTGTTTTCATACAAACAGTTTCAAATATCGTTATTTAACATAAGTGTATTGCAATTTATTGTTTCCTTTTGTATTGATATTTGACACTAAAAATTCTATTTAATAAAAATGATTTGGTTTGGTTATTTAGTTTAATGGTATATCAACCCTTGTGAATTATCTTATGCCAAATTTTACATATGATTTATTAGTAAATAGTTTGTAGGTAACTACAATTTTAAAGGAGTCAGAACTCATTCATTTGTACACAGTTAAATGGTTTCAAGTATTGTAATCTAATACAAATAATTCTATTTAATATTAATCATTTGTTTGCACACAGTTAAATGGTTTTAATCTCAGCGCAGTTGACATTCAGCCACCAACTTCTAACACCTTCCAGATAAAATAGAATTGGGTGCTTGTTTGCCACAAGAGCAATTTGAAGAATATGGTAAGGATAATCTTATATGTGTTAGTGAAGAGGTGCAAGTGAAGAGATGACCACTTCAGTTGCTAGGTGACAGATTGGTCAGCTACTAGGATTCTGTCCTCAAGCATCATGTAAAATAGAAATTGAAAAATTAGTAGTTTTGATATTTCTTACCTGGCATAAGTAGGTACTTAATATATATATATATATATATATATATATGTGTGTGTGTGTGTGTGTGTGTGTGTATATATGGAAATAAATAATGGAGTAAAATCTGATAATATAGAGAAAAAAATTCCATAACGAGGTAATCTAAGCAAAAGGAAAGATTTATTGAGAAATAAAATTGACACTATAGAGTTTCGGTCCTATCAACCATCATCAGGACAGAGAGGGATGATATTAGTGATGTTAAATCAATAAATTAATGTTGAATTAATAAATTTATACAAAAATCTAGGGAAAATCTATATATCAGTAGAAAGTTGGCAGTTTGATCAGTAAATCAGCACTTGTTTTTAAAATTATGTCATGCAATTTGTTGGGAATATCAAATAGACATCATGTGTTCTATTTGTTCAATAAGAAAAAATTTTTAATAATCCATTGTTGATTTTAAGATCACTAATATCATCCCTCCCTGTTCTGATGATGGTTCATTAGAACCGAAACACTATAGTGCCAATTTTGTTTCTCAATAAGTCTCTCCTTCTGCTTGAATTATCTTGTTATCAAATTATATATATATATATATATATATATATATATATATATATATATATATATATAGAGAGAGAGAGAGAGAGAGAGAGAGAAAGATTTTGTAGTGGGTAGAGAATTTGAACATTGCTTTTAAAAGCATATGCATATGAAAACTGACTAAAATATTTCAAAATTCTAAAAAAGGGGACTCTTCATATATATATATATATATATACATAAACTCAAGGTCTGTCTAAGATGTAACAGGACTGGATGTGTTGAGTGAGCTATAGGTGAAAGAGGGATAAGAGGATTGTGTTATCATCTAAAATGACATCTTGGGAGTATATAACTGTAATCTTATCTTTCTGTAAGCATTGCATTTTTTACATACTTTTTCAGATTATTCATCAGTGAGCACTGAGGAATGAACTATGAAAACTGAGCAAACAAATAAATTGGAAAATTATGGTCTAGTTGTGGAAAACTCTGTCACAAATACTTGAAATGTATCAGTAAGTGTATGGAGATAACATGATGCTGTACCCAAGAGGTTCAAAGAGGGACATGAGGAAGTGAAGAATGACTCCAGAGATGAGATGCCTTCAACAAGCAAGATTGAGGTCAACATCAAACAGGTAGTGCATGACAATGATTGTTTGACTGTCTGAATAATTGTAAATCAGCTGGACATTACGAGTTATCCTCAAGACAGCCGTGTACCTGGATTTGGAGAGGCTGAGGGTAGAGGGAGAAGGCAGGGTGGAAGGGATTTTGAGCACGTGATTTGGGCGTGGCAAGACGAGGAAGAAGCAACTAGGGTCTCCATGAGGTGAGAAGTGGCTAAAGACAGCCTGATAAAGAGAGCCTGATAACTGAGGGGGTTAGCAGACCACCCAACTTTACAAATAGAATGCAGAAGACAATTTTGAGCCCTACAAAACCAAACGCCCACAACCCTCTTAAAACAGTCTTGAACACAACCAGAAAATATACAGAAAAACAACAGGACATTCACCAACCACAGAGAAGTGTATAATAATTTTAACTTTATTCTCTTAAATACTATTGACTGCTGAAGGAATATGCTTTAGCAACTCTTTCACACTACTTACATAAACGTATTTAAATGTTTTGCCACTTTGCTTATTCTTTCTTACAACCGTTAAAATTTCTCATATTTTGCTAAAGCATATTCCTTTTCTTTCCAGGCTGCCTTTAGCCACTTCTCACCTCATGGAGACACTAGTCGCTTCTTCTTCGTCTCACCGTGCCCAAGTCCCGTGCTCAAAATCCTTTCCACTCTGCCTTCTCCCTCTACCCTCGGCCTCTCCACATCCAAGTTCACAGCTGTCGTGAGGATAACTTGTAATTTTCTTATACCACACCCTGTATATATAATATATATATATATATATATATATATAATATAATATAGTATAATATATAATATAATATTATATAGTATATAATATATTATATATACCCACCCCCTCACACAGGACTGTTTTTAATCCAATTGGACAGATTTGTTTAAATTGGGCCATGCACACATTCTAGATTGGAATATGTTCTGATAAGTTTTTAAATTTTTAGATAAGTTCCTGAGCTTCCAAAATGCAGAAATTAAATAGTCCACTTCAGACTTTGAAGTATCTTTAACTCAAACACTTTAACTAAAAGACAGTGCAGATAAAGAGATGGTCACTGAAACAGGAGACTAGAAGGCCCTATGAGCATTTTTTTAATCAGGCCCTGCACTTCCTAATGCCTAGTGTGTACATATATATATATATTATTAAAAATAATATCCCAACTGACCACTTGTAGCTTCTCAATTTCTTCATCATCAAGTTAATGTTGGTTTTCTTTGGGGTTTTTTGTTTAATGGCATATCAACATTTGTGGGTTATTTAATGACAAAGGCATTCTTGTAGGAAAATAGAAGTGATAGTATCTAACCTACAGGTAAGGGGTTTATACCCTTCCCAAGGGTATTAGTCTAAAAGTGAATGCAATATCATGTCTGGCATTTGAGAACATTAAGTTGTTGCAGTCCAGCATGTTAGTCACTGTGCCATGGAGACTCCCTCAAGTAAGTGTTGGTGATCGAGTAACAGGTATACCTCAAGTTAAGTCATTATCAATTATATGCCATTTGTCAAAAAATATATAGAAAATAAAAATCAAGGTTTTCATTTTATTCAACTTCGTGTCTGTCCACCACAAATATTGAAGTCGTAATATCACTAGAAAAGTATTAAAAGCACATAAAATCATGTTACTGCACAATAAATAAGAATAAAAGTATATAAAATCATATCAAAATATGTATATTTACAGTAAATGTAAATATCATCATCATAAATCCTAAAGAATAAAATATGAAAAGATCTGTGACTCAATGTTGTCATCTTATTTATTGGTCTTTAAGAGCTCATTTTATTTTATATTTTAGAGCAAACCCCATTCACAAATAAAGAGTCCATGATGTACTATAAAGATTGCCAAATTGTAAACATCTACATTTACAAGTATGTACATACATGTATTTGTAAATTTAGATTACTTTTTTCTGTACTATATCAAAAACTAAAATTTATAAATTCATAAGCTTAAAATAGATTCTTACTAATCCTATAATATTAAGAATACATTTATAAATAAAATATAGACCTGGGAATGGTTATTTGTTTTTCTAGCCAAGAGACAAATTTAGGGACAAGTAAATTTGGTTTAAGTTTTTTTCAACTAAAGTTGTCTCTCTTGGTATGAATTACCAATGTAAGGTGAGGTATACCTGTAATTGTGGAAGTTGGCTGATTTTCTTAAGCTTTTTTAAAAATAATATTTATGTTATAGTGGCTCACCACTGTTTTTGTATTTAGAACTATTTTATTTTTTTGTACGGCTGTTTTAGTTTTTAAACTAAACCTAAATGGACTTGTTTTAAAGTAAAATACATAGACATATGAATACATATTAATAAGAGAGAGAAAGAGAGATACATTAATATACAGCACACAGACACACATGTTTATATGTGAGTTTGTATGTGTGTGTGTGTGTGTGTGTGTGTGTGTGTGTGTGTGTGTGTGTGTGCAGGTGGATAGATATTTAACTTGCAGAATGACATAACTAGACAAAGAATAGACAAAATATAGAATTTAGGGGTGTATCACTTAAATAAAAGAATGCATGAATGTTTCTCTTCCTGTTCAGATGTCATGACCTTTGCAGGGTGGCTATAATTACCATCTCTTCTTCCTATTCATAATACTTTGGCTTAAAATTTCATTGTCTTTTCTTTCTTGTCTTCATCCCTGTTTCTCTGTTGTCATATTCTCATATTTCTCATATAAAACATTCATTGCATTTCTTATCAGCAATAACCAGGTAACACTCTTAGGCCTCAGTGGGCCTTTTCATTCACAACAACTCGTACTGAATACACATAATGATATTATATACAGATTTGAGGCAACTACAATTGATTTGTAGTCCATGAAACTGATCGACCTATCTATATATCTAGTTGTTTCATATCTACATATATAAATTCACTATGCCGCATTGTATATATAACTACATGTAAATAAGATTAAGTACTTATGCATACACACACCAAGATATATTCACAATATCTATAAATAAATAGCGATATATATATATATATATATATATATATATATATATATATATATATATATATATATATAATATTTCTACTGTTGATTTGTTTTTTTCAATTGATGCAGAGTACTTAATATAAAAAAGATAGAGCAATCAGCAGTGACAAACAAATACCAACAAAAACTAGGAAACAGAAATGGGAAGTAAAACTACTATATGGATATTTCAAGTAACAAACAGATGTGATTGCACATGAGAAAACCAGGACCAGAGAAACTGAATAACTTTGAATAAGAGCACAAAACAACACCATAAGGACCAATTGTATTAAAGTGAAATATTGATAATATGCAACAGAATAGTAAGTGTTGGTTATGTTGTGATAGTGACAAAACCATTAATCATGTAATAAGTGAACAAGGAGTACAAGACTAGGCATGATTGGGTGGGAAAGGTAATCCACTCGTAATTATGCAAGAGATTAAAATTTGACCATACTAATAAATGGTATATATAAAATTTTACCATACTAATAAATGGTATATGTAATTATGCAAGAGATTAAAATTTGACCATACTAATAGATGGTATATGTATTCTTTTTTCGTGATAATTAATTCTGGCCAGGATTAGAGTTAATTATCAAGAAAAAAGAATTGACCAATTAGTGGATTTTGCTGTTCTGTCAGTCCATATATGGAAAATAAAAGAAAGTGAAAAATGGAAAAATACTTGGACCTAGCTAGAGAATGAAAAAAATATGGAACATGAAGGTGATGGCGACACCAATTGCGGTTGGTCTTGGAAAAATGACTGAAGAAACAGGAAATCATGAGAAGATACAAAACCATCGAGACCACAGCGGTTTTATGATCAGCTAGAATACTTAGAAGAGTCCAGGCCACATGAGAAAACATGCTATTACTCAGACACCAGCAAAAGATCACCAGCTAATGCTGGAGTGAAATAATAATAATTTCTATTCCACCAATTTAAAGAGTGAAATTGAAAGAAAACAAGAAGATAGACAAATATCCTGATCTTGCAAGAGAACGGAAGAAACTAGAACATAAAGATGACTGTGATACCAATTGTAGGTGGTGCGCTTGGAATGGTTCCCAATGGGCCAGAAAAGAGACTTGTGAAACTAGAGATCATAGAAAGTGTCACGATCATCCAGACCATAGCATTTTGAAGATCAGCAACAATACTTAGAAGAGTCCTGGAGACCAGATGAGACTTTTCATCACTCAAACTTCAGTGAAAAATCACCAGTCACACCTGGTGTGAAAAACTCATTTGAGAGTGAGAACAATAATATTAATAAAAATAAATAGACCACCACAAACTAAAAGATATAAAAACAAGGAGAAAAAATCTAGACATAGACAATAGAAAGGCATATGACATGATACTACAACCACAGATAAGAAATTGAATTATTGAAAATCTCTGAAGCAAATAGTCAACTTCATCATGAGAACTATGGAAAACTGGAAGATAACATTTGGAAGATAAAGCATAACAGAAGTTAAAATTTAAAGAGATATCTTCTCAAGAGAATCATTTTCCCTATTGCTATTGATTATAGCAATAATACAAGAAAATGCAAATAAGGATATAGATTCACAAAATCACAAAAAAAAAAAAAAATTACTTTATATACATTGATGTTATCAAATTTTTTGCTAAAAGCAAAAATGATCTGGAAACACAAATAAAAATAGTCGGAATCTGGAGCCATGATGTAGGGGATGCAATTTGGAATTGAGAAATGCCTAATTCTTGTAATGAATAAAAAAAAGAGTGAAACAATTGAAGGAATAGATCTACTCAATCAGGAAAGCAACAGAATACTTGGAGAAAAAGAAAACTAAAAATATTTGCAAATATTAAAAACATCGCACAATCAGAAATGAAGGGAAAAAGTCAAAATGGAGTGCATGAAAATTACTGGAAACTAAGGAATTATAGTAAAGTATCCTTTTTTAAAAATTTTTTGATGAAGATTAAGAGTTTGTAATTGAAGCCATTTGAAAGAGCATCTTTCATGAAATATATTTTCACCAAATTTTTTTGTCTTGTTGGTGTATTATTCATGAAACATTGACTGCCACAAACTAAATATTTGAAAGATATTAAGTCACGACAATGGCATTGCCTGCAGGGGCCTCAAAAAGGAAGCAAGATACCAAACAGGACAAACAAAATCAACTTCACCATGGACAGCAATCAGTGGCATAATGCAGAACATTTTTTTTTCTTTCTGGGACACACATACACAGACACAGATCTAAGAAGAGAAAACCAGCCATCTGCAATGGAAAACATGACCTGAAAAAGAAAATACTTCTAAAGAAAAACCCATGTTAAAGCAAAAACTCAAAAACTAACATGTTGAACTTTGCAGGCATTCGGATAATGAAATTGTAGTTACCAACTGATTTTTCAAGAGTGGGTGAGGCACAGAAAACAAAAATAAATTTTCAAATTGAAAGGAAATAAAATTCGTAAATTCTCAGTCAGATAATTCATTTACTTTTCAAAATTTGCACAGATTGAACAAGGAATCTTATAACTGTCAGCTGCCCTGGTGGTGAGGCTTAGAATATGCTGACTGTACCCCCTACAGAGAGGAAAGACCCTTCCCCACCAAGAATAATAGTCAAATAGTTCTGTTGTAAAATGATTCATATTCAATAGGACCTGGTGCCAAAAAAAAAAAAACACATCAGAAACAGCTATACAAAAATGTAAATATAAATGTAAAATGAATGTGATTCCCTAACCTCTAGGCTTAAAATAACCAAAGATGTATTGACATGCCGTTAAAATTAATCAGTAATTACAACTGTCAGGTCTATGTAGAAGTCACTACACTAAGGTACAGAATAAACAACAAGAACAACACTTACCAGTTCAACAGCCCCAGCTGGCAGACAAAAATTAAAATGGGCTGTAACCCAATACCGAACCTGTAACATATTAAGCAAGCCAGTGTATACACACACTAATATACTCATTCACTGGACCAGCAACCAATCACTGTCCAGAGAATGGACTTGGACACTTGAGAGCAATGGAATGCCCCAATGTCCATATAATCTCGCCTAAAGTCATAGCATTGTTTTTATGCAAGCAAGTATTTACTTAGAGCTAATGAGCATTATGAATGAATTCCAACAGTTTACAGGTCTAGTTCCCTCTCTCCCTCTCTCTCTCTCTCTCTTAGAAAGAAAAAGTTTTTCATATATAAAACAGATAGGGTATAGCAACAGACTCCACTGACCTGACAATAGGCAATGATTTAAACTACCAATGAGACTCATATACCTCAATATTGAAGTATTTCTTTCATCATACCCATATGTGACCTGTCATCCATTTTCATTTAGCTCTTGTTGTTAAACGAATAAATAAGTGATATTAATACAATATAGATATAAGCAGAAGCCAACTGAAACTATACTGGCTGAACACCTTTACCCAGGTCTTTGACCATATTAATGTACCCCACTCTGCCAAGCAGGGAAACAAGTGATAAATGGACATCAATCAAGAAAAGTCCGTCGGTGTGGAGTCACTTAGGACTTCAGTAGAAAGAATAAGAAGAACAAAGAAGAAAAAGTTACAGAAAAAATAGAAAGAGAAAAGAGAAGGAAGAGGAGATAAAAGTAAAAATAAAAGGAGATAAGAAGAAGAGGAAAGAAAAAGAAAGGGAGAGAGAAAAAAAAAGGAAAAAAAAGAAGAATAAAGGAAGACAAAAAGTGAAATGATTGAAACAAAAAGAGGCAAATAGGAAGGAAAGGAAAAAAAATAACAACCTAGACCTTGCTAGAGAACTAAAAAAGAAACTCTGAAACATGAAGGTAAACATAATAAGAATAATAATTAGAGCCCTTGAAAAAAATACAAAATAACTAGGGAAGAGACTGGGAGAAGAAAAGATTTATAGATCGATTGACACACTTCAGACCACAACACTCTTCAGACTTATTTAGATATTTTAAAAACTCTTTCGTGGAGAACTGAGAAGATTTGCAGTTATTTGGACTCCAGTGAAGGTCACCAGCTCATAATAGTTTGAGAATTTGTAGATAATAATAATAAGAAGAAGAAAAACAACTCTATGGACGTTTTAAATGACTAATAAGCAACATCTCACACAAGAAAATATGGACGTGGCAAAGAAAAGGAAACCTAAAGGGAGAAACTGAATTTCACCTAATAGCAGAAAACAATGCCATAAGAACCAATCATACCAAAGCAAGAATTGGTAAGACGCAACAAAACAGCAAATGTAGGTTATATGGTGATAGATGAAACAATCAATCACATAATAAGCGAATGCAGCAAATTAGCACAGAAAGAGTATAAGACTAGACACAACTGGGTGGGCATAGTGATCCACTGGGAATTGTGCAGCAAATTTAAATCTGACCATACGAACAAATGGTATATGCACAAACCAACCTGTTCTGGTGAATGAGACATACAAATTCCTATGGGATTCTGACATACAAAGGGATCACCTAATCTTGGCCAGATGACCATACCTTAAAATAATGAATAAAAAAAAAAGAGAACTTGCAAAATTGTGGACTTTGCTGTCCCGACTGACCACAGAGTAAAATTGAAAGAAAGTAAAAAGAAGGATAAGTACCTTGACCTTGCTAGGGAATTGAAAAAACCATGGAACATGAAAGTAACGTTTATACCAACTGTAACTGGTGCTCTTGGTACAGCCACCAAAGGATTATTAGAGGGACTGGAGGACTTGGAAATAAGAGGATGCGTAGAGACCATCCAAACTATTACATTATTGAGATCAGCCGGAATACTGAGAAGAGTCCTGGAGACTTGAGGAGACTTGCTATCACTAAAAATTTAGTGGAAGACCATCAGCTAATGCTGATGTGAAAAACTCTCAAGGAGTAAATAATAATTATAATAAATCCCAAGGAAAAGACCAAACACCTTAAGAATATGGACAACATCAAACTGTTTGCCAAAAATGGAAAAGAATTGAAAATCTTAATACAGGCAGTGAGAATATACAGTAGGGATATAGGAATAGAATTTGGTAGAGAAAAATGTGCCGTGCTAATAATGAGAAGCAGAAAACAAGAAATGACAGAAGGAATAAAACTACCGAATCAACAAAAAATCAGAACACTTGTAGAAAAGGAAACTTACAAGAATTTGAGAAGATTAGAAGAAGACACCATCAAATACGTGGAGATAAAAGAAAAAATTAAAAAAGAGTATCTCAAGAGAAGAAAACTACTCGAAATGAAACTATATAGGAGAAATCTTATCAAAGGGATAAACAGCTGGGCTTTCCAACTCGTAAGATACTTGGGACCATTCTTAAAGTGGACAAGGGAAAAACTTCAACAAATGAACCAGAAAAAGAGAAAACTAATGATGATGCATAAGGCCTTACATCCCAGACATGACACAGACAGCCTATACACGTCAAGAAAAGAAGGAAGAAGAGGACTCACCAACATTGAAGATAGCATTGATAGATCAATAAGACAACTCAAAAACTACAATAAAAAAAAACAAAATAAAGTTAATAACAGTGACCAGAAACAACACTAACAACAAAAGGATCAATAGAACAACAATAACTAGAAAACAAAAATAGGAAGAAAAACAACTGTATGGATATTTCAAGTGACAAACTAGTGAAATCTCACATGAGAAAACTTGGACAGGGCTAAGAAAAGGAAACTTTAATAGAGAAATTGAATCTATACTTATAGGAGCACAAAATAATACCATAAAGACAAACTATGTTAAAACAAAAATGGATAAGACACAACAAAATAGGAAGTGTAAGTTATGTGGTTATGGAGACAAAATAATCAATCTTATCAGTGAATGTAGCAAATTAGTGCAAAAAGAGTATAAGACTAGACATGACTGGGTGGGGAAGGTGATCTACTGGGAATTGTGCAAGAAATTGAAATTTGACCATACAAGTAAGTGGTATATGCACAACCCAGAATCGTCCAGAAAAATAAGACACACAAAGTTCTCTGGGATTTTAAGATACAAACAGATCATCTAATCTTGGCCAGATGATCAGATCTAGTGAAGGTCAAAAAAAAAAAAAGAAAAAAAAAGAAAACCATTCTGGCAGATCACAGAATAAAATTAAAAGAAAGTGAAAAGAGAGATAAATATTTTGACCTTGATAGAGAAGTAAAAAAACTATGGAACAATAAGGTGATGGTGATACCAATTTTAATTGGAGCACTTGGAATAATCCCCAAAGTATTGATAAAAGGGACTTGAAGATTTAGAAATTAGAGGACATGTAGAGACCATCCAGACTACAGCATTATTAAGATTGGCCAGAATACTGAGAAGAGTCCTGAAGACTTGAAGAGACTTGCTGTCACTCAAACTCCAGTGAGAAATCATCAGCTCATGCTGGTATGAAAAACTCTCAAAAGAGTAAAATAAAGATAAACTTATTTATGTAAATTCTTGAGATGAAGCTCGATAATTTTTATCTTTTAGAGTATTGGGACTATTATCTTCACTTTTATTGTTATATTCCCAACATTTTGGCCAACGCATCCTTTGGCCTTCTTCAGCTGTTTTTTGTCAGACTTAGGAGCCTACATGGAACTTCAAACTGAACCCTTTATTTAATCCACAAGGATAGATTGTTCTAATTTCATTAACCATAACCAGGTACAAGTGTTAAGTATTCCTATAATTTTTACCTGTAGTCAAGATGGAACCAGCAACCTCCAGATAAGTTCACTAAGAAGTTCATTAACCAAATGACTATATCTATTACGTTATGTGTCCAGTAGGAAGCCTGAAGAAGGCCAAAGGACACATGAAGATGAAGACTCTAAGTGATAAAAATAAAGATAATCTGTTACAGAATTTATTTAACAAACTACTGTCAGAAACTATTACTTATGAGGTGAACTTGATTCTCACTGGGTGCACTTAAGTTGTTTGAATTCTAAGATGAATATTAGTAATGAAAAAAATCTTACTTATTAAATACAAGATTATGGCAGTGGCAATTTTAGCCTGAAATAGTGATAATAATAATACTATTAATAAAGATAGATATGCCGTAAAACAGAAAATGGCAAATGAAAAAAGGTGTGTCTTCGAAAAAACCCAAGAGACTAAGCCATGAGGACTTTGGTAGATTAAAAAGATAATATCATGCGAAATTACAAGTAAAAAGGTTAATCCTTTCTTGTTTGTTGATAATGATTGTTCTAAATAGTTTTATTCGTAAAGTTGGAAATATAATCCATATTGATTATAGAAAAAAAAGTAACTTCTAAAAATAAATGCTGTTCTCAATAATAGATGTTTATACGAATTGTTTATATCAGAAAATCGAATGCAAGAAAATCACAACATGAAATTGTACTTTGGGCGATGTCAGAAGGTGGCACACACGCTAGAGGACAGAAGAATTAATTATGCGTGGCATCACGTGATTAGCAGAAGGTGAAGATATTCTCAATAAATAAGCCTCACCTTGAGCTCATGTGATAGATTTTTTTGCTGAGACAGCCAGGGTGATTACTTCCAGTCCATACCGTGATTGTTGACTTGTAAGAAACAGACAAGCCCTGGCATGAGGAAATAATTTCTGGGTGGATGTGACACCATCTACTGAGAAAACCGGTCAGAGATTGAATCAGGCGTTCTGTGTGCACATGTGTTGTTGACAAGCCCAATAAGCGAAAATCACTAAACACGCTGCTAAACTGAGAAAGGTTAAGACCATCTCACTCCAATAACCAACACTCGAGGTACCGTTTATATATAAGAGACATTTCAATTTAATTACTTTTTATTTATGAACTGTGTTTATTTCATATATTGTTGGTGTCATTATCTATATAAAAAAAACCTTTCATAAAATCAAATCCTTTTGCTTATTTTTTTTCTGATGCTAACACAATTCCAGCCTGAAAAGCCTACAGGTGGACAAGTAGATAATCTTTGGACCCGATAACCACTCAACAGGATCAATCACAATGTGGGCTGTTGAGAGGATACCCAGAGAATTAGGTTAAACCTGTAACACTGGACCCTACAGAATCATAGCTGAAATTGTGAAGGACAGCAGTCCATTGGGTTAGGTTAAGGTGTTACATCACTGGTTGTTGTTATGGTAACCATTGCCGGGACAAGGATCTTGTGACGAGATAACATAAATAAAAAACTAAAATGATACCATCTCGTAATGAATCAAACAAACTTCTACTTTACCTCAGCAAACATTGAAAAGCTTTGGACATGTAAAAAAATACCAGAAATATCCTAAATGTCAAATAAATAGCAAAAATATCCTAAATGCTAAATAAGACTGGACTGAACTGCTTTATTCAGATTCTAAATATTAATATACCAGCCTACCAAGTTAAGTAAAAGGCAATAAACAAGAATTGGTAGAGAAGGGTCTGAGTAGACACTCTATTAGAATTCCAGCATGTGCCAGAACAAATACTAATGGTGATACTAAGGTTTTTATATGCATTTCCTTTGATAAAAAATGTATTCTAGGTCAACATGTAATCAAAGCTATTAACTTCAAACCATCATTTCATACTCTCTCATTATGACCTTGTGCCAGACTTAGGACTGTGTAAATATATGCCAACTGGGATATCAGCAGTTTCATTTTTTTAGACATTTTCTCCAGCCATTTAACAATATCTTCAAATAAAGTTGATTAAACAAAATATTCTCTTAAAGTATGTATTTAACCAATCCCTCTGTCACAAGCAGGATGTGACACAAGGTCAATTTTTAAGGGGAGTAAAAGTGGTTTGAATTTAGTTTTTCTTCTCCTCAACTGGTTGCCTAACCAAAACTAAAGAACCCAGTCTGCACTACTATTTACTTATAGTTGGAAGGAGAAAAGATGGATTCATGCCTTTCCCAAGGGCATTAGAATGAAGTGAGATGCAAAGAGCTTCATCTAGGATATGAACTTGGATTGTTGATTCCATTTCCTACAACAACAACAACCATTATACTAAGCAGGCATTCTCTAATAATGATGAATAGTGTGACATTTTCCCTTTGTTCTAACCACTAGGCCATATCTTTAAGAGTTTGGTATTTATCAGAACTTCCAACATCTTAATACTCATTCATATCCTATAATCATTGGCCTATACTTATAAATACTTTATATTTTTCTATGGGTGGAAATTTGCATAAAGTGACCAAAAATATCTCTTCTAGCATTAAAGAACACTTCAAAGATCGGCATAAACCCTACCCCTTCTTTGAACTGATTAACTATTTTCAGTTACTCTATTCTCTCACCCAACAAGGAAGATAAGTCATCTAATGCACTCCACCAACTGACCTTACCCTTTTTGATTTTGTATGGATATAAGATTCTGTTCTCAGAAATTCCTTCTGTATTAAACTTAATATCATTTCCACATAGAAGAAATTAACTCATCACTGACACTTGAGTGATAAAGTACATTGATAAATTATCACAACAATCTGCCTTTTCTTAGACTTAAGATTGAAATATTTACTTTCTAAGGAGAAACTTTCTCAGATATCAAACCTGAGTAAAACTGTGATAAGTTATACATTGAATTAATCTTTTTGTTAAACCAGAATTTTGTCTAAGGAAAAAAAAAGAATTGTATTATAAAAAATGATAATGATAATAAAGAAGGAGATGAAAGATAATAAAACAAATAGTCAGTAAATGTAGCAATCTGTCGCAGGCAAAGTTATTCATAGGGAACTGTTCAAATGATGCAATTTTGGCCATATATGCATATGGTATCCATGGAAACCATAGAATACCCTGGATATTAGCATCTTGACTAACCTCTCTATTCAAGCAAAAAAAAAACAGATCTAATAATTATGAATCAGAAAAAAACAAACTTGTAAGAACATTGTACATATCTGTATTAACGGACAACAGAGTGGATAAAAAAGAGAATGAGAAATTGGAAAAATACCAGAAATATTCCCAGGACCTGAGAGAGGTGTGCAATATGAAGGTTAAGATTGTCCATCATAGTAGGCACATTTGGAACTGTTCCAAAAACATCAGAATTAAGATTAGATGTGTTAAAAATTTGAGAAAAGGTTAAGACTCTACAGATGACAGTGTTGGGGTTTATGAGTTTAATGAGAAGGAAGCAAAAAACTTGAGGAAGTTTACTGTCATTCAGTCTTCAGTGATGTCCACTAGATATCTAGTTGGAATATGCAAATGCATGTCTAAAAGGAAAAGGAGAAGAAGGAGAATAATAACAATAATAATAGTAAAGAAAAAGAAGAAAATCTAGTTCTTAGAAACAAAAAAGAAATTTGTCACATCGTGCTGTTTCAGCAAAGCATACAAATTAAAAGAAAGAGAAAAGATACTTGAAAATATTTGGTAGGTTAGGTTATTTAGTTTAATAGCCTATCAACCTTTGATGGTCATTTAATGTCAAATCATGTTCACACACACACACACACACACACACACACACACACACACACATATATATATATATATATATGATTTGTAAGTGAATAGTTTGTTAGTAACTTTATTTTTAAACAAGTTAGAGCTCATTTGTTTGCACACAGTTAAATGGTTCAAGTATTGCTATTTAACATTAGTAATTCTATTTATCAAATATTCCAATCTAATATGAAGAATTTGCACACAGCTGCATGGTTTCAAATAACTAATAATAATAATTTTTGATAAATAATTAAACAGTTCCATTTGACCCATAGATGGGATCCTAACAAGTACTACCACTCCAGGTCTGAGTGGACCATGGAGTAATTCTGCAAACCCCAGGACTGAAGCTTCAACATCAAATTAAGTTTAGTGTCATGCCAAGGAGACCCCAAAGTTTTATTTTTCTTAATGGAATTGACCTTTAAGGTAAAAAGGGTTGGGTGTTTGTTTGCCATAAAAGCAATTTGTAGAATATGTTTAGAACAATCATAGGTGCTAGGATTTGACATGACCAGCTGATTGATCAAATTGAACCTCTCTGACTGCTCAACTAGCCTAGTAAAGATCAAAGAGGAGTGTTGTATGTCATATAATCACCTTGGCTGCCAGATTATTGACTGCTCAGCTGCCAAGATCCCACCTTCAAGCATTATGGGTCACCACACACAGCCAACAACCAACTATTTTGACTATTTCATAGGAAAGAAGAGAGATGAATATTTTTATACAATAAGTGTTATTGTCTCTTTCACTCATTCCGATAATGAAAACAGGAGGATAGTGTTGCGGGACTGAAAAAAAGAGCAAAAAGAGTTTGATAACAGCAGCCATTAACAGCAATAACAACATAAATAACTTAAAAGAAATAGGAAAACAGCAAACAAAAAACTAGAAAACAAAAATTGATAGAAAAACAACTATATGCATACTTTAACACATCACTCAATAAGTCCTCGACCTAACTAATAAAAAATTTTTTAGGCAAAATTCGACTTTATTCATCAACATAGTTTCCATCTAGGGTAATACGCAGATTCCAATGCTTCTCTAACAATTCAATAACTTTTTTGTAGAATGATTTGTCTTTGGCCTCAAACTATGCCTCAGTTTATGATACCACTTCTTCATTGGAGCCAAATCTCTTTCCCTGGAACATTCTTTTGAGGTCTGCAAACAACCGGTAGTTGCTGGGGGCCAGATCTGGAGAATAGGGTGGATGCAGAAGCAATTTGAAGTGCAATTCATGTAGTTTTGCCATCGTTGCAATTGACTTTTAACATGGTGCCTTGTCTTGGTGAGAGAGCACTTTTTTCTTCTTCATTTGTGGCTGTTTTGGGCCAATTTCTTCCTTCAAATGCACCAAGAATGCTATATAATATTTCCTATGGATGGTTCTTCCTTTCTCAAGGTAATCAATGTACAAAATACATTGTGCATCCCAAAATACGGAGCCCAAAACCTTGCCTGCTGATGTTTGTGTCTTTGGTCACTTTGGACAGCTCTCACCTGCTGCTGTCCACTCAGCTGACTGCCAATTTGCTTCCAGAGTGAAGTGGTGGATCCATATTTCATTCATTGTCACATTTACACAAAAATTCCTTTTTGTTGCATTGAAACAGTTGCAAACAATGTTCTGAATCGCCGCTGCGTTGTTGTTTTTGATCGACTGTGAGCAAATGCTGCACCCATTTTGAACACAGCCTTCTCATTGACAAATGTTCATGCAGAATGGTGAATACACTGCCTTCCAATATCTTCAACTCCTCTGCTATCTCATGCAACTTCAATTTATGATTGGCCAAAATGAGATGGTGGAGTTTTTTGGTGTTTTCCGGGACAACTGCCGAATTTGTGTAACCTGAGCATCATTTGTGTCTGTACAACTGCATTTAAAGTCAGCATACCACCTCTTAACCATTGTTTCTGACAGAGCAGAGTCTGAATAACAATTATCAAGCCATTGCTTTGCTTGAACAGTATTTTTTCCTATCAGGAAGCAATGCTTTATCAACACACGAAATTCAGATTTTTCCATTGTTTTGAAAATTTGCAACAGTAGCTTCACTTAAATAACTGTAATTTGTAAACTAATAATCCGATTGGGCTCCAATTCTGACACACAGCATTCCAAGGTTAGTACTTTATCAAAATCATATGAATTTTTTATTAGTGGTGCCAATTATATATCAGGTTCGGGACTTATTGTCTGATGTGGTAAACTAAAGAAATTGTACATTAGATGACCTGAAAATGGCTATAAAGAGGAAATCTGAAGCAAGAAGCTAAATCTTCATTTCCAGCAGCACAAAATAATACAATCAGGACTGATTATATCGAAGCAAAAATTGATAATACAAAGGTGGGTATCAAGTGCAGACTATAAGATAATAGAGATGAAATTGTTTACTATATAAGTGAATGCAGCAAAATAGCATAAAAGGTGCACAAAAGCAGGCACAACAACAAGAAAGTGATCCACAGAGAACTATGCAAGAGACTAAATTTTAGCCAAACCGCAAAATGGTATATGCACAGACCAGAATCTGTCCAAGAAAATAAAATGCATGGAATTCTCTGAGACTGGGTTACATCCAGATCACAGCTGAGCTAAAAATCAATCAGAATACTGAGAAGAGTCCTGGAGACTTGCTGTCACTCAGACTCCAGTCAAAAACCACTCGCTGATGCAGGTGGGAAAAACTCATAAAGAGTGAAATGATAATAGTATTTAAAAGACGAAAGAAAGAACCAATAAAATTCATATATTTTTTTTCTATGATAAGCAACACTTGTAAATTTATGTGAGCCACACATGAAAGATGAAACACCTTTATTAAAAATAACTGAACTTTTATAATTATCTAGTTTGATAAGTAAATAAAAAATGAACAAAATAGTGAGAATCTTTCTGAATTTCCTGTGACACATTTTTTATTTCCACCTGTTCACTAATTCTTGTTGTCTCTTTGATTCTTCATATGAAAGTATTGATTAATTCATTTTTATTTGGTATTACTTAACATTTTTTTTTTTTTTTTACAGAGGGACAACTTTTACCTCCATTTTATCTCAATATTGTCTGTGTTTTTGATATTGTTTCAATTGTTCTTAGTATTGCACTTGCTGCCATTCACTTATATTTTTCCCCAAGAGAAAAAAAATATGTTTTTCAAACAATAAGCTGTCCAGAAGAAAAAAACAAAGGTGTCCAAAAATTTAAATAAGAAATTTCGTTTTATAGACGGGTTGTTGATATAACTTGCTATATCATGGCAAAAATTTACTAAATCAATATGAAAAATTAGCTTTCCTTTACTTTTTACATATTTAATTACACAGACAATTTTGGCAATAGAAAAGAAATAATCAGAACTGTATTTTAGTGTTAATTGTATTTCTGCTTGGTATAAGGTTCCAGGAAGTAATAAAAGAATTATTGATAGAATACTGCTTATATATATATATATATATATATATATATACATATAAGTTACAATAATGTTGACATAGAGTGAATGGGGTTGGTGACTGTTGGTTTCTTACCAAGGTGATTAGTAGACCAAATTTGATGACAGCATAGGTGAGAAATTGACAATAATCAAGCATCATTGAATTTATGTCTATGTTATCCATAGATCTACAGAGTCTCTATCTCTGATATTGAGCATGCTTTACTTATAAATACAGTAAAATATATATATATATACACACACACACACACACACACACACACATATATATATATATATATATATAGTTTGCTATATTTATGAATTAACAGAACTCAATATCAGTGGTAGAGTATGGACATATATGTTAGAATAGTGAAGATAGAGTCAACAGCACTTGATGACTGTTACTTTCTCAATTATGCAATCATTGGAACTTACACTGTTGACTATGTCTACACTATCCAAACAGATATATATATATATATATATATATGCAGGATTGTTCATAAATAAGTATACTCCAAACAATTTAATATCAAGTTAATTTTCTTTTAAAACAGAATCTTATAATTTCTCATGGAACATTATACAATGAAAATGAGCATTTTTTTTAGGTATTTTATTTATTAGCAAAGATTTTAATCAAAAATATGAATAAGCAAAAGTCCAAAATTAAGTACATGTCTTATATATATTTATACAACTTTTTTTGGTTACAAAGTTTCAATCTTGAGAGTTTGGTAATGAGTACGACTCTATAATATCCATTTTGAGTGTATAATATTTAAAAAGAAATAATAAAATTCTGATATCTTTGGTTTAGAAGAAAATGAACCTTTTATTAAAAGAGATTGCTCGGAGTGTACAAATAAATGATTATTTACATATCTATATTTTTAGTTACTTGGTGATGTTTTGCATGAAGCTTTCTTCATTTTTCTATTAAAAGTAAGCATATTCTAAGCCCTAATGACAAGGCTACTACCTGAGACTGATGAGGAAATTGCTATGAAACGATAAAAGAAAAGAATCATCAAAAATTAATACTAATAATGAAAAACATCGTTTTTTTATCAAGTGAATTTTAATTCATAAATCTATCAATCATTACTTAAAAGTATAAGTAATAGAATTTCTTTCCAGTTTATCAAAATATATCAATTATTTGTGAAGATACTCCTGAAATATTCAAGAGAACAGCTGATTTCTTGTTTTTTGCTATTCTTGTTGTTACTACATTTTACTAATCCATTCTGCAGCCTTCTTCAGGCATATAATCTATATTAAAAGAAAGGAACCTCTATTTTTCAGTAGTACTCAGTATTAGTGGATGTAAATAAAAAAAAAAAAAAGGAAGAAATTCTTTCTTTTGATATCGACTAAGGTGTGTTTAGTGAAAAGGTTGTAGGAAATGGAATCAGAAACCCAAGTTCAAATTCTGGACAAGGCTGTTTGTGTTTCACTTTGTGCTAATGCCCTTAAAGGGTAAATAGTTGGGCAGACTGAGTCCTTTAGCTTTGTTTAGGCAATCAATCGAGGAGAAGGAAAACTCTGAATTCAAACCAGCTTAACTCCATTTAAAAATTGAACTTGTATCACATCCTGCCAGTAGTGATGCAGGGTTGGGTAAATAAATAGATCTGAGGAAGGCTATAGAATGGGTTGGCTGAAACATTGTGGTTACAATAAAAAGAATAAGATAATTAATCATTTACGTTTGACTAATAAATCACATGATGCACCATAGAAATTCTATAGTTGTGATATTGAGCAACGTGAGGAAGACAAAGTTAAGTTTAATACTCTTAATATTATTATTAAATAAACAGGAACAATGACTCACAGAGAAATGTGTATTTCAGCCAAGTGTTTACGTCCAGTAGATATAAAGAGAGAAAAGCTGGACAATGGCAGTTGGCAGCAGGTTAGGACTTTGCAATGAGGAGATAAAATTAGAGTTTAGTTTGTAAAGCTTAGTCTGGCACATGGCCAGTGAGGAATGAACTCATTACAGGAGTAAAGGTCTACAGATAAAGAAATTTAGGGCAGCTAACTGGAAGGTACACCCCAAGGGCAAGAAAAAAAAGTTTTCCAATATAAAAATTAAAATATCATAAAATATCATAAAATATAGACATAATGTATCCTTCAAATAAAAATAAAACTTTATTATTTGTTGTATGGCAAAATGTTGATGGTAATGATGATGATGAACTTTTTTCCTATTTTTGCTGCCAAAATCTTGTGGGTCTGAATACCTGCTATCCTCCACTAACAATAAATGTTTAGTAGTCAAGGAGAATAGACCTTAGATACTCTAGCCACTGAACCAAAATATCAGTCTTGAGTTTCAAAAAGATAAAAAAGTTCTATCCTCAAAGGAATTCGGGTTGGTTGGTTGGGTTTTAAGGTATATCAACCATTGGAGGTTATTTAATGCTAAATCCTATTTATACATAAATATGATTTGTAAACGTATAGTTTGTAAATAACATTTTTAAACAAGCCAGAGCTCATTTGTTTGCACACAGTCAAATTGTTATACATATGATTTGTAAATCAACAGTTTATAGGTAATTTTATTTTTAAATGAGTCAGAGCTAATTTGTTTCCACACAAGTATTACTATTGTTTGCGCATAGTTAAATGATTCTAAATATTCAAACATGAATAGTTTTATTCAGTATTAATCATTTGTTTGCATTCACTTAAATGGTTTTTAAGTGTTGATATCTAACATTGATAGTTTTATTTGCACACAGTAACACTAAAAATTCAATGAAGGTACACAGTTAAAGAGTTTCAAGTATTGCTAATCAACACAAATAATTTGCATTTCACATAGCACTAATACCCTTGGGTAAGGTATGAATCCAATTATTCTCCCTCCAGCTATGGGTAAATAGCAAGACAGACTAGGTTCTTCAGCTTTGGTGAGGCAACTAGTCTAGGAGAAGGAAAACTCTGAATTCAAACCTGTTAAACTCCGCTTAAAAATTGACCTTGTGTCATACCCTGCCTGAGTGGAGGGGTTGGTAAATAGGATCAACACAAATAATTCTATTCAACATTACTCATTGATTTGCACACAGTTAAATGGCTCCAAGTATTGCTATGTATCACTAACAATTCAATTAAACATCAGTCATTTGTTTACACGCTGTTAAATGGTCAATTCAATTTAATTTGTTTGCACACAGTTTAAATGTCAAACAGTTCTATTTGACCCATAGATAGGATCCTATCAGGTGCTACTTCTCCGGGTCAGAGTGGATCCAAGTGTAATGGCAAGAGATATTCCACATTCCCCAAAGCTCCAGGATTGGAGCCTCACCATCAGATATTTTTGTGTCATATCTAGGACACTCATGGGTGGGGAGGGTCTTACCCCACTGCAGAGATACTGTCAATGTATTTTGCAGATCCAGCTGACTGGACTGGACAGACTTTTGAAAAGTAAAAGAGACACTAAGATAAGTGTCGAAGGTATCAAAAGGAATGTTTTAAAAAGACAGATGTCATTCCTCAAAATAAGCATTGATATTAAAAGGTTGGATGTTGAACAGATCCCATATATACTAAGGGATAAACACACATTTCAAAACTGCTTAAGAATTAAATGTCAAACAGTTCTATTTGACCCATAGATAGGATCCTATCAGGTGAAACCACTCTAGGACAGAGCAAACTGGGAGTGATGGCAATGAACAGGTACTCCACATTCCCCAAAACTCCAGGGCTAGAGCCTTACCATCAGATTGTTTAATGTCATAAATAGGACACTCTTTGGTGGAGAGGTTTTGCCCCTTTGCAGACATGTAGCCAATGTATTTTACAGCCCAGGAATTCGGGATTTACATGCAAATAACCAATAAGAAAAAAGACTACTAAAAAAATTTATGTATATTGTTCACATATAAAAATCAATATCCACACAAAAACATATTTTGTTGATTGTAGCTTATTGCCAAAAATAATACAAAAGAATCATGTTTCAACTCAACCTCCTATTGTTTGTTTTAATGTTTGCTTGTTTTATCAATAATTCATTTTAGTATTAACATTTTATTATAGTATCTGGAAGACTCCCTTGTTACAATATTAAGCAACATTTTGTTATAAATTGACTAAATTCATGCTACTTACATAATGATGATGATAATGGTGGTATTTCAGCTGCTGCTGATGATTAAGGCAATAATGTTGATATGGTAATGATGCTGATAATTCTGATGATTATCATAGTAATAGTGATGATAATGGGGATTATTATAATACTCATGTTAGATATAGTGTACCCCAAGATAATATGAAGCCTTTTCTGAATTCAATGAATCAGAAAGTATAGTACTCCTTAACTATATTTTAAAGTCCTTCACCAAAGTGAATATATCAACAGAGCAATATTAACCAACTGAAATTGTTTCATTAATTTCATTCTCTAATTACTTATTTGTTTTTATACAAATTATTCATTCATTTATATGACTTTCTGCCGTGTGAAAATTTGTTCTGGAATTCAGTAGGATTCTCTAAGCTTCTTCTTCTTTTCACTCTTCTTATAAATAAGCCAATCCTCAGGTCAATACAATTATCAAATTTTTTGGCCAATGATCAAAATGAATATCAAAGAGGAAAACAGAATTTTCTTTTAAAAGATAAGAACTTATAAATGATTAACTGACTTTCAAAAAGAGGCACTTTTGCACATTTATCTCATTAATTTATGTCTCCAATTCAAGATCAAATGATATTGTTATTCAATAAATTTTTAAAATATATTTTGAAATAATCTTTTCTAATTTAGTCAGGTGTAAAAAGAAAATGAATCTTAATATTCAAAATCTGGTAATGTGTTGGTGACACTCATTCAAAACATTCTAACCACAATAAGGAGACATTAAAATTACCATTGGACAAGATACATTTTATTAAAAATTTTATAAAAACTTCTGACAAATTTCAATTGTTTGCCTTAAAAGATAGATAATAATATCAATAAAATAGTCAGAAACTCATTTTTTCTAGTGCAAAACATAGTTCAGAGTTAAAATCATTTAAATTCATTAGATGAAGAATTATTTATTAACACATCAGCAATGTTTCTGACTTAATCAGGGGCCTCAGGTCTTTCAACATCAGATTCCTTCATTTAGGTGACCCCGCTAGGATTGATCACTTCTCAGCAACAACAATCCATAGGCTCAACCTTTTAATCCAAAGTCATCTTGTAGCTCTTTTTACTAATTTCTTAATGCTTCTCATGGCCCCCACCTTTTTACCGATTCTAGTCAGGATCTTAGTGAGTGAGCACTTGCAAACCCTCAATAGCCAACTCTTATTAGCTCCCACAGAGCTTGCAAACTCTGCCTTTTACACTGTCCCACCATCTCCTGATATATGAAATACTTGTAAAAAGATACAAATTCAGTACAGTAAGATATCAAATTTTCTTGTCTTCCATACATCAAATTTCCTTGTCTTCCATACTTCTGGCATGGACTGCTATTGATTGGTTATCAATCATATGGAAGTCAGACCTATCCGATAAAATAAAATGCAATTTCTTTCAAGCAGTGGTTGTGTCAATTCTACTATCTGGATGCACCACATAGAAGCTGACTAAGTGTATAGAGAAAAGCTAGACAGGAACAGCATAAGAATGCTACAAGCTATATCGAACAAATCCTGGAAGCAACACCCCATGAAACAACAGCTATATGGACATTTACTTCCCATCTCTAAAACGATTCAAATAAGACAAACAAGATATGCAGAACACTGCTGGAGAAGTAAAGACGAACTCATAGGTGATGTTCCCCAATGGATCCTTCACACAGACATGCAAGTGTTGGCCAACCAACAAGAACTTATCTACAACAGCTCTGTATGAACACAGGATGTAATCTAGAAGGTCTGTTGGAAGTCATAATAGAAATGAATGGCAAGAAAGAGTCTGGGAAATCCATGCTAACAGCCCAACATGATGATGATAACAGTAAGAAATAAAGGATGGGAAAGGTAATTTAAATATTTTTTCAATCAGTGAATTGATTTATCAAAAAAAAAAAAATAAAAGAATATTTATTTAAAATAATCTTTATATTCTATACTACTATATTGAAGTTTGATGGTTGGTTAGTTGGTTATACAGCATATCAACCTTCATAGATTATTCAATGCCAAATCCTGTTTATACAAAAATTAAAAAATATATATGATTTGTAAACACATAGTTTGGAGATAATATTTTTAAATGAGCCTGAGCTCATTTTATTTGCACATACCTAAATGGTTCCAAGTATTTCTATCTGACATGAATAATCTTATTTATTATCAATAAGCTAAATGGGTTTAAGTATAGCTATGTAACAGTAACAATTTAACATCAGTCATTTATTTGCACACATTTAAATGGATATACTTATATGATTTGTAAGTGAATAGTTTGTAGGTACTTGGATTTTTAAATGAGTAAAAACTAATTTGTTTGCACACTAGTATTCCTTTTGTTTTTACATGGTTAAATGGTTTCAATTATTGCTACCTAACACTAATATTTCAATTCATCATACATCATTTGTTTGCTGACAGTAAAGTGGTTACAAGTATTGGTATTTAACACTAATTATTCAACTCAACAATAATTATTCATTTGCTCACAGTCAAATGGTTCCAAGTATTGTTATGTATTGTAATATTTTGACCTTCGCCCCGGCCCAAAAATGCTATTCCAAGGTAATACACCGGAAGGAAGTGACACATTCCAACGGCCAGTAATCGAAAGAGATTGTGTGGGCGGATTAAGGCTTATGATATGGGAAAAGGTGAAGGTCCCATTCTGCCATTACAGTCATGCACCGGAAGAGAGTAACCTCTGAACTGCATGACAGTTATTTCCGCTTGATGACGATTAAACATTCGATTTCAAAGATTCAGTAGGCGATCGTGTGGGCGTTGAGTTATTATTTAACTCAGTTGAGTTTGGGTCCCAGAGCAGTTGTCAGTAGAATTCCAGACAGTAGAGACCAGATGTGGTAAGGAAGGCCACACCCGACCGAGGGGGTTCTCGGAAACCCCCGATGCAGTTGCCAGCAGACTCCCAGAGGGTTAGAGACGAGATGTGGTAGGGAAGGCCACACCAGACCGAGGGGGCCCTCGGAAAGCCCCGATGGAGTAGACCCCAACATCAGGAGAACAATAAAGACACAATGTGACGGTCATAACAGTGGGGTCAAAATATGAAGTTTACGTTCGGTCTCGAGCATCCTCTCACATGCTAACCTTTCGAACGCTTGCAATAAAGTGAGAGGTAAATATGTTATAAAGAAGTCTTCCTGCTTCCTTCCTTCTTGCGTCCTTTCTTCGTGCGTCTGTCGTTTGTCATGCGTCTGTTATCATTGCGTCGGTATGTATCCAGTATATATATGTATGCAACAGTATCACTAACAATTCAATTAAGCATCAGTTATTTGTTCACACAGTTTTATTTCTAACAATTCAATTTAGCATAAGTCATTTGTTTGCACACAGTTAAATTTCAAAGACTTTTATTTGACCCATAGATAAGATCTTATTTGGTGCTTCCACTCTAGACCAGAGTGGAACTGGGAGCGATGGCAATGAATAGATGCTCCACATTCTTCAAAGCTCCAGCATTTCTGGAGCCTCACCATCAGATGGTCCAGTATCATATCCAGGTCAATCATTGGCAAGGGGGTCTTACCTCTCTGCAGAGATATACTTGACATATTCTACAGCCCCAGCTGACAGGGTACCTTGGATGTTGTAATGGTTATCAAAATAGACTAGTAAACCTTCACAAGTGAATTTGATTCTTAGTGGGTGCCCCATTTATACAGCCTTGTGCCACATCTAAGCTAAAAGCTTTGTAAATTACTACAGCCCCCCAACTGAGTGGGCTGCCATATTTTGAGATTTTGTTCCTGTCTGTCCGATGATCCCAACTGAATCTTTTGCATATATATATTGATTTGACTTAAGGCTGACAACTGAAGCTTTGATATGAAGTACAAAACGTTCTTTTGACCTCATAAATGGTGAGATGAACAAGTTCAGATTCATGTTTTTTCTCCATTTTGCCAATTATCTGTTAGATATTCATAAGTAAAAAAAAAGGACTTGTATATATTTGCAAAAAATGCAAGAACAAGAAATAATGTGTACAATGAGGCTCTTAAATCTAATCAGTTGATCTTGCAAATCAATTAGTAGTGTATTACATTAAGTACCTCACTCTGGCAGGGTTAGGGTTAGAATAAGCTGACTGTATTTCCTGTAGAATGGTAAGAACCCCACCACCCAAAAGATGGATGTTCAGGGTATGACACTAAATTGTATCTGATGGTGAGGCTTTAGTTCTGGAGATCTGAGGAATGTGAAGTACTTCTTTATTGCCATTACTCCCACTATGACTTTTTGGGTCTCATCTATGAGTTGAATATATTCATTGAAAAATAATTCAGGTTTTATAGGAATGTATACCCCCACAAAAGAAAACTCTTAAGAAGTAAGTACAAAATGTAAATATGAATGTACAATGTATGCAATTCCCTAACCTCTAGGAATAAAATAACCCTAGATGGGTTGACAATCAACCAATTAATCTCACTAATTATTATTCTTAGGCTCACCTGAGCCAAATCTAAGCAACACACAATAAATAACAATATACCATCATTTAAGCTGAAAGTCATAAATATGTATTTACCCAACCCCTCCGCCACAGGCGGGATGTGACACAAGTTCAGTTATTAAGGATAGAAAAACTGGTTTAAATTCAGAGTCTTCCTTCTCCTAGACTGGTTGCCCAACTAAAAACTAAAGGACTCAGTTTTCACTTCCATTTACCCATTGCTTGGAAGAGAACAGATAAATTCATACTTTTCCCCAACGATATTCACACAAGGGAAACAAACTTATCCAGGATTTAAATTTGGTTTGCTGATTATTTTTCCTACCACAACAACAACTGGAAAATTAACGATGCCTCATAAATATTGCTGAATATTTTCTTAAAAAAATAATAATTAAAGTTCTTATTTAAGAAATGATGATATTTTCTTAAAGAGCCTTACACAATATCAACAATACCTTTCTGACTTTAACTTGATGACTATTTCTGTTTTGAAATTGGCAATGTCCACAAGGCCTAAAGATCTAAGGTTGGTTGAAGAAGAACTCTCTGTTCTGAAGTATGTTTCTGTCCTTAACAATATTAACTAAAATATTGAGGCAATAAAGGTTAAGCACCTATTGTAAATTATCTTGATAGAATGTTTAGTCTTTGCAGGCAGAGGGGTGATAGATGCTTCTCAGTCGTCATGTTTGAAGATTTGTTGATTAATCTGCTGCAAGAACAGAATTGAAAAGTCAGTGACCTTTAAATGTCTGAAATTAGTTTCTTAACATTTGTATGATTGTACAGAATGGTGTGAAATAAAAAGTAGAGTCGGATAAATAAGCAGAGTGTGATGAACTGTGTGTGTGTGTAAACCATTTGCTGTGTTGAATTGCACTAGACAATGGTCAGAGTATAAGTTAATAAGTATGTATAAGCAAGTAGATAAAAAAATGTGAACTCTCAAGAAATATATGTGAGAATACGTATAAATAAGTGTCTATATGAGTATGTATGTAAATCATTGTTGTTTTTGGCTTCTTCAACAAAGATCTGGTGCAGGCCTGTTGATGGGGTCATTATAGGACAGACATTTTCTACTATAGTAGCTATAAGGCAAGGTTTGAGAGATAAGATTAGGATGAATTTATACTGAAATTTAGGTTTTCATAGCCATGTCTACTCTCTTTATAAATGGTTTTGTGAATTTTTTTCTAAAGCTGAAAATTGTTTGCAGATATGTTTTCCTGTTGGCAAGTTATGTTCCAAACTAGTTTTAAGTACCAAAAAAGCATGCTGTTACCAAGGGTACCAAATGCTAAGGATGCCTGTCAGACGTTTAAAGTAGAAGACTTTTTTTTAAATACAAATAGTTGATGGGAAAATTAATCAAATAGAATAAAAACAAGTCAAAATTATTCCTTGATAGGAAGTCAGAGTGATCCAGCTTACACGTAGGAAGGAAGGTGATTGGTTTGGTTTGGTTTGGTTTGGTTTTATGGCATATCAACTTTTGTAGGTTATTTTATGCCAAATCCATTTTTATGTAAATAATCAGTTCTATTTCAGACAATTCAGTTTAGCATGAGTACATAGTTTAATTGTCAAAAACATTTCTATTTCAAACTATTCAGTTTATTCAAGCAGTTATATATAACAATTCAGTTTAGTGTAAGTACTGTTTCAATGTCAAAAACAGTTCAATTTCAAATAATTCAGTTTAGCATAACCACACAGTTTAAATGTAAGTACGGTTTAATTGTCAAAAATATTTCTATTTCAAGCAATTCAGTTTAATGAAACTATTCAGTTTCGCAAAAGTATGCCGTTAGTTCTATTTAACCCATAGATAGAGCCCTATCAGGTGCTACCACGCCAGGCCAGAATGGACCTGGGAGCAATGGCAATGAAGGGGTACTCTGCATTCTCCAAGTCCCCAGCATTACTGGGACCTCACCATCAGACTGTTTAGTGTCATATCCAGGATACTCGTTGGTGGGGTCTTACCTCTCTGCAAAGGTGCAGTCGGTGTATTCTACAGCCCCAGCCGACTGGGCAATACACAGAGTTAAATGTCAAACAGTTTTATTTCAGATAATTCAGTTCAGCATAAGTACAGTTTAGATGTCAAAACAGTTCTATTTTGAGCAATTCAGTTTAGCATGAGTATGCAGTTTTTATGTCAAAAGAGTTCCATTTTAAACAATTCAGTTCAGCATAAATATGCAGTTTAAATGTATAAAACAGTAAACGCCAACCACCGTTTAGTTCTATTTAACCCATAGATAGGACCCTTATCAGGTGCTACCACTCAGGGCCAGAGTGGACCTGAGAGCGATGGCAATAAAGAGGTATTCCGCATTACCCAAAGCTCCAGCATTGCTGGAATCTCACCATCAGATTGTTTAGTGTCAAATCCAGGACACTCATTGGGGGGTTCTTACCCCTCTGCAGAGAAGCAGTTGGTGTATTCTACAGCCCCAGCCGATTGGGCAAGAAAGAAGGTGAGTAGATCATATGTTTATCTTATCCTATGCGCAGGATGTGACACAAAGTCAATTTTTAAGTGAAGTAAAGCTAGTTTGAGCTGAGAGTTTACCTTCTTCTAGACTGGTTGCCTAACCAAGCTAAAGAACCCATTCTGTCATACAATTTACCATTAGCTGGGAGAGAAGGGTAGATGAACTCATGCCTTTCCAAAGAGCATTAGCAACAAGAGAAACACAAACATCTTTTTTGAATTGGGGTTGCCGATTCCATTTTTGATGACAATAACTGTTACACTAGACCCACCTGCCAAGGTATGTAGGATAAGGCAGGTTGAAAAAGAATTTCTTGGCTACTCTTGGCTTTGATAGGTATGGCCAGTTAAGCCATATAACTCTCACAATCTCCGCACCCTCTTTACAGTCTTAGTGTTTAAATTCAAAACTTCTCTTCTACACTCACCTATTTCTATATATGATGGAGTTTCTGTCATGGCTAATGTGTTGGACTGCGATGTCTTAGTAAATGGCTTGGTTTTCTTTTATGGCATATCAACTAGCGTAGGTTATTTAATGCCAAATCCTCTTTATAAATATATATCAAATATAAATGATTTGGTTTAGTTGGGTTTTATTGCATATGAACCATTGTAGGTTAATTCCAAATCTGCTTCATACATACTGGTTTGGTTTGGTTTTATGGCATATCAACCATCATAGGCTATTTAATGCCAATCTTTTTTATACATATATATTAAATATATAATGATTTGTAAACACATTTTTATGATAACATTTTTGAACAAGCCTGAGCTCATTTTTTTTGCACACTGTTAAATGGTTTCAAATATTGCTATATAAAAGTCACATTTTAACCTCAGTCATTTGTTTGTGCACCAAGTTTGAAGGTAATTTCATTTTCAAATGAGTTAGAACTAATTTGTTTGTACATTAGTATTGTTATTGTTTCTACTCAGTTAAATGATTTTGATTATTGCTATCTAATTCTATTCGATATTAATCATTTATTTTCACACAGTTAAGGGGTTACAAGTATTGCTATTTAACACTAAATTATTCTATTCGAGGCTATTTATTCTTTGCACACAGTGAAATGGTTCCAAGTATTGCTATCTAATACCAATAATTTAATTTAGGCACACAATTAAAGAATTCCAAGTATTTCTATTTAAAACAAATAATTCTACTCAACATTTCTCATTCGTTTGCACGCAGGTAAGTTGTTTGTTAGAGCTGTGACTTGTTCACCTCCCCCCCTCCACGAGTGTGCCAGGTTGTACAAAGGCTGTGCCTTTCTTTGAGGCCTGGCCTGTTATGTGGTAATAGCCTAGATAGAGTTTGGGGAATTTTAGACGACCAAGGGCGTAGTGATGTATCTGTGGTCTGTTTGGGGGGTTCAATTGCTGTACGTCTGTCATTACCAGAAGGTGTTGAGGAATCAGAAAAGTAGAGCATTAATTGTGGAAGTTATTGGTACGGGTGTTGTATTTGGTATCAGTGCAAATTACAAAATGACATTTTCTAAGTGTAATTCTTCCTGATCCATCAACCCTGATTCAGTAGTCTGGTAGGACAGTAATAATCTTTCCTGTAGTGTTTCATTAGTGATTGAGTGGGTTTTGGATTGCAACTGTGTCATCAGCTCATAATGAAGAAAGGTTGTGAGTATATCTATTGTACCTTTCTACTATTTTGGCATTGCGGTGGTGGAGGAGTTCTTCGTGGTACTGTGCCACCGCTACCCATTCAAGGTGGAGCTTGTAGAGGATTGGTTGTGAGGGGATGGAATCACGGGGTCAGTGGTGAAGTAGGAGTTGTGCCAGTGATAGGCCAATACCTTGGATTGGGGTTTTTCAGTACTGTAGGATGGGCCGGGCAACATTGTCATTGTCCAAGGAGCCTTGGGGGCCTGTGCTTCTGTTCACTATCCTCTTTGCAGTTTTTACTGCAAGTTCTCCCCGGCCATTGCATTAGGGGTATGTAACTGAGGATAGTCTGTGCTTCACACACCACATCTGAAGTAATTCTTGGAATATACTGGAGGTAAAAGGTGGGCCACCATCTGTGCTGAGTTCATCTGAGGTACCATATTTTTGGAACAGCAGCCGACAGATGGACATCAATTTGGATGTGGTGGCATAACCTGATTTTAGGTGGTACAAGATGAGCCAGCCAGTTAGTCTGTCTGCACAGGCAAGATATGCAATGTGACTGACATGGAATATATCCATCACTATTTGTTGGAATGACCATTTAGGGCTGGAGTCATGGTGATAGGTTCCTGTAGCTGGTTTGGGGTAATAGTTGCATAAGTTGAGCAACTCGCTCTAAAGCTACAGATGGACGCGTTCATGTCAGGCCAGTAAACTGAATCATTAGCACAAGCTTTCATGCCCTCTATACAAACAGTTTAGCACTTTCCCTTTTAGGGATTTAGGAACTACAATTCTTCTATTCATCAATACCAGGTCCCTCTCAGTGCTGAGTCGGTGCCTTACCTCCCAGAAATCATAGATCTCAGGTTCAGTGAGAGAATGTTTGGTGGGGAATCCCTGGTTGATTGTATTTATCAAGGTCATGTAGCTCTGATCATTTTGGCCTGACGCATGAATGTTGTCAGGTGACATGGCAGCCACATCATTGCTAGAATTGATTACTGCTTGTATGGTAGCTAATTCCATTGCTGCATCTATATTTTCTGACAGGTGGATATCTTTAACAGAAGGTTGTGTGGGGTATAGGCTGAGAAGAGCTTCCACTGTGGCCACTGGATTACAAGATATAGCATCGGCATCTTTAAGCCACTTGCCTGGGCAATGTTGAATGATGAAGAAATAACTCAGTGATTTCTCTTTAAGCTTAAAGAGGCGTGGGTTTTGTATTTTGCTAAGGTCTCTATCCCCAAATATTCCAATTAGTGGCTGATGGTCTGTCACTGCTATTACGTTTGTGCAACCCATAATAAATATGTGGCATTTTACTCATGCCCAAGCGATTGCAGCTGTACAGAATCTGCTACCTGCAAATATAATGTGCTATTCCTCAGGGCATCACACCAGGGCCTTATCAGTGGGGCATTTGTAGTGCTTCTGTAATAGCAGGAAGCCCATACCTTCTGTGCTCCAATCTGGGGCCAGACAGGTTACTTTATTGGTGTCAAATGTGGTAACACCTTTTCTTACTAAACCCACAATAAGTTTTTTGATTCCTGAAATGTTTTATCCAGGCTTTCATTCCATGAAAAGGGTGTATTTTGTTTGACTAGGTCTCAGAATGGTAACATAATAGGGCTTAAAGAATATGCTACTTGGTTGACTAGCCCGAACCAAGACCTTGCATCCATGATATTCTTTGGAGTTGGGAAGTTGGAAATTGCATTGAGTAAATTTTCAGATGGCGTCTCTCCTGATGATGTTATCTGAAGGCTTCCAAATTGAATTACATCCTAACAAAATTGGAACTTATCTTTGTTGAGGACAATTCCATTCTTTTCACATAGTGACAGATAATCTAGAGTTTGGTAGAATGCAACCTCGATTTTTTGGTCATAGAGTAGTGTATCATCAACAACTTTTACTTTTTGGGGGGGAATCTTAAATTATTTCATCATACCTATGCGTGTAGGCATCGCCAGAGGCTAAGTATCCTGGGGGCATTCTGAGATACATGAAACAGCCCCACTCCATGATAAAGGTTTTAAGGAGTTGTGATTCCTCATCTAGAGGGATTGTATGGTAACCATCCATGGTATCTAGAACCGTTTTTTGGTGTTTGGTGGTACTTGCATTGACAGTTGGAATGGCAACCTAGTGTGGTGTGTTTCCTGTTTGCAATGGGAATTTAGATGTTAGTAGTCCTCCATTCTCCTTGGTTTGCCATTTTTCTTTGCAGTAATAACCATGGTACTGCACCAATCAGTGGAGGTACCAATTGGTATGTGGGCAATGAGTCCTCTTTTGAGATCATCCCAGAAGGCTTTTTTTACTTCTTCCTTGTAGTGGTATGATACTGGAATAAGGTTATGTTTAGCTTTGGGGGTTGCAACTTCTTTGAGGTGAATGTGGGCTGGAGAGCTAGACATTGCTGGGAATTTCCCACTATTATCAAATACTGTGGCGGCAAACTGATCCAATAGCCATTCCTTAAGTTTTTGTATGTTCTCACTGGTTGGCAGGTACAGAGGGGTCTTAGGATTGTTGAACTTAGTTTTATTTGCAGGAGGGTCAATCATGTGATGAATATCATTGCGTGTTGCTGATAGCGGTAATGTCATGGGCTTGGGAAAGCATGGAGGTAATATACAGGCTGCCTTATTGAAGTATATTACCTGTACTTCGCTGCATATGTATAGCGCCTGCTTCGTGGATCTATCCCCAATTTTAAATGTAACAGGCAACCAACCATGACACACCAATAAAAATCCTCCAACAGTATGCCCTTTTTTCCTAGAGGGCACCAAGTTTCTTTCTGAGAGTCCCATGTGCCGCAAGTGTTTCAATCCACTAAGGCATATGGTTGCACCACTATCAGGGTAAATTTTTAGCCTGGTGGAGTGGGCAGTGGGGATGTCTCTGGCCCATCTTGGATCTGTGTATGGGGAGGATGGGATTGATGTTGCCTCTTCCTCTTTGCAGCCATTGTTATTGTCCTGCTTGTAGGTGTCCATTACTGGGTTGAATACCACATGTGCAATGAGTGTCCATGGCAGTTCCTTCATCCTCAATACAATGCATTTCACCTCTCAAAGAGGTTTTTCTTGTCCCACACTTTGCATGTCTGACCCCATGCAGGGCACACCCATGACCTGTCACCTGGTCCAGCTCCACCATGCTGATGGCTACTGCAACCTCTACACGCATTCTGGTGGGGTTTCATTTTCGTCATGGTCCTTTCATGTTTGTGGGTCGCGGTCGATTAGGCTACATTTGGGGCCTGCCTTTGTCAGCGATATGCTGACATCTAAAGTCTTGCTATGTCCGAGGCACCAGATATTTTGTCTTGGTCTTGCATGGCTATTTCAAACACTTCAACATGGCTTATATTCTGCTCCAGGGTCTTCAGCAATCTTGCTTTGGCCAGCATGTCTGCCTGCTGAGCATCATTAGCTATGCCCTGGATGAAATGGTCCTTGATATATATGTTGGACAGATCATGATTACAGTTGGGACATATGAAGTCACAATCTCATGCCCCTGACTGTAACCAAACTAAGTAATTTTGAATGGACTCATTATCTCTTTGAACAATTGATGAAAATGAGATCCAGTGAACCATGGGATTTGACTTCTGTGTAACTAGGACCTCAAGCATGACAAGTAGTTTGTCAGAGCTTGTGTTGAAAAACTCAGGACATGTGTTGATGATGGAATTCCGAGGGCTTCGCTAGCACAATTATACAGCTGGATATTGGTCTGTTCAGTGGAGAGATTGGTCATCTTTGTGAATATCTCCCAGTCTATCTGGAATTTCTGAAATGTTGTGAGGTCATTTCTGAGTTGAGTTGAGGAAGTTTTGTGGTCAGTGGTCTTATGTAACTAGCCGGTGGTATTGAAGGTTCTTCAGTCAACTTGAGTATGGCGAGCACATCGCCCATAGTCTTGATGCCTAGTTCCTTGAGCACCATACAGTCCAGCATATGAAGACTGTCCCTTGTGATCTCCTCGCTAGAGAATGTTTGTGCATAAATCTTGGCGGCAGTGGCAGATATGCCCACTTCGATGAACATGCTCTCCCAGCCAGTCAGGTCGTATCCTGTTCACAGTGCCATGATGAAGTTCTGTCATATCAGGTCTCTCTTATTGACAGTGAGTCAGCACTCAGTTGCATTACACACCAAAGTGAGCTCCCAAGAACTCTGAAGAATGAAAAGGGGCATTCCATTATGCACACGTGGTTGAGTCCATTCCCTGGGCACTGATTGGTTGCTAGCCCAGGAGTGGCTATATCAGTGTAAATATATACTGGCCCATTTTATTCTTCGTCTACAAGCTGGACACCAGACTGGGACTGCTGAGCCAGTAAGTGTTGTTATTATTGTTGTTTGTGGCTGTTATAAATCATATGAGTGCCTAACAGTTCAGTTAAAAATGTCATTTATTATGGGATGAGCTGATATCAAAAGAATGGGGCACCAATGTGCCACAGATTCTCCTGAACAACACTCCTCAGGTTTTGAAGTCAGTGGTTTTCTATCTGTCTCTCTGTTATATTTTGACCTTCGGCCCAAGCAAAATGCCATTCAAGGTGATGCACCGGAAGGAAGTGACACATTCCAATGGCAGTTATGTGAGGAAATCGCGTGGGCAGAAATTGGCTGATGAAATGGGACGAGCTAAAAAATTCCCATGGTACACTCATAGACTGATGCACCGGAAGAGAGTGACCTGTGAACTGCATGACAGTTACTTCCGCTTGATGACGATTAAACAATCAATTTCAAAGATCGAGTGGGCGTCGAACGATTATATAATTCAGTTGAGTTCGACGAGCCAGTAGAGTTGCCAGTAGAGTTCCAGACAGTTGGAGATGAGATGTGGTAGGGAAAGACACACCCGACCGAGGGGGCCCTCAGGAACCCCGATGGAGTTTGGGGTCCAGAGAAGATGCTGATAAGATGCAGTAAAGAAAGCCAGCATCCAGCAGAGTGGGCCCTAGGCCTCCGGTTGAGCAGCCCTAGAGAACAAGAAAGACACAACATGACGGTCATAACAGTGGGGTCAAAATATTACAGTTTATGTTCGGTCTCCAGCTCCCTCTCACATGCAAACCTTGAGCAACCCTTTCAAACCTTACAAATAAAGTGAGAGGCAAATATTTGTTAAAGAAGTCTTCATGCGTCTTAATTATTGTGTCGTTGTGATGCTGTAGATGACGATATAACATCTCTTTCTCTCTCTATATATATATGTGTGTGTGTGTGAGAGAGAAAGCATGTCTAGTTTGAGTATGTACAGAGTGTCTCAGAATAAATGTAACTCATTAAATAAATAATGATTTATTACTGAGACAAGCGCAATGGCAGAGACATGTCCTGTAAAAAATGTATCCTTTAAACTGGAGACATCAAATCAATGCTTTTTTAATTGTTATAATATCAGCTTCCAGGACATTCAATCATTTTTTTTAGTTTCTTGTCTCAGTAATAAATCATTATCATATTAATGGGTTGCATCTTTTTTGATACAGTTTTGAATGATTTTGTCTCCAATTAAATAGTGACACAAAATATTTTTTCTCTCTTGTCCAAAGCAGTGTGATCAAGGATTAATAATTGTTATTGTATACTATTTTCAAATCTAAGACAAAAAATACATGACATCATTATTAGTAGAGTTATTAGCAGTCACATGGATCCCATGTATATTGAGACACCCTACACAAATGCAGTAAAAAAAGAAGTTTATGTTTAAATGTGCATTCACATTCAAAGGTGTAGAAACATTGCAGAAGTATGCATATGTCTCCATGCAAGCACATAAATGTTTATCTGAGTTTCTATTCATTTTATTGTCAACCATGTAGACTTGTATATTGTTTAAACATTTATTAAAGACAGGGCAAAGGGAAATTGGGAATTGGAAGTGTGCATTACTTCATTCATCTAAATAAAGAAAATCAACATTAAAAAACCTGAATTTAATTGACCTTGAGCACTCCTCTCTGTCACAGGATTATAGATAATCAATTTACAATGTGTGATTGCATAATAGCCTCTATAGAAGTAACATATCATCTATTTATAATAACTAGGAAATGCTTATTTTTAAGGCAAGGGGATTTTTTTTATTGCCTGGTCAGTGGAGTTTATATAGGCATGATGATTGTATCCTCTGAAGAGAGGTAAGACTCTCCCCCCACAACCGCAAAAAAAAAAGGGATGTTCTTGGTATGACACTAAACTGCATCTGATAGTGAGGCTCCAGTTCTGGAGATTTGAGGAGTGTGGAGTTAACCTTAATAACCATTACTCCCAGTTTGACCAGGAGCAGTAGAACTTTTTAGGGTCCCATCTCAGGGTCAAATAGATCCATTTAGAATTATTCATGTTTGATAGGGCCATTTGTAAAAAAAAAAAAATTTCAAGCAACTTCGTAAAAAATGTAAATATGAATATACAGAGAATATGATTCCCAAACCTCTGAGCATAAAATAACCCTAAATGGGTTGACATGCAATTAAAATCGATCAGTCTTTTTTCTAAATATAAATTTTAATACATTTTGAAATAATCTTTTATCATTTAGTTGGATGATCTCAGGTTATAAAAGAATCATGAATTCCATTATTCAAAGATTTTTACGACGTTAGTAACACTCAGTTTTAGAATTCTAGCCCAAATAAGAAGTAATTAGACCCTCAGACTTTGGATTTTTATTCTGATAAATTTCAGTTATTTGCAATGAAAGTTTAAGATCTATTTTTTCTGCATATGAAAAACCAAATAAAAAATCATAAAATAATATGAATATTTATAAAAATAATATGAATATTCATTTAGATTTCAAAATTTTTTAATATGCTTTGTTTATCAGGCTATAAAATGCAAGATTATTTAAAGTATTTTCTTTTTTAGTTCTTTCTTATAATTAAACCGGATGATTACAGCTGAGACCTTAGCTGATCCATTTAATACAGATGATTTTTTTGTGAAACTTTTAAACAAGGAAATTATGATAATATTTTCTGAAATATAACAGACATTCTTATACTTCTTTTACGTTTTAAATAACAAATAATTTTTTAAAAAGTAGAGCAAAAAATAATTTTTAAAAATCTAATGAATCCTGATGAAACTTTCATTTTTTAGTTGAAAAATTTGTTTTTGTAAATTTTAATTGTAAGTTTAGAATTAAGTAAAAAAAAAATGTCTTCTTTAATTTCAATGATTTTGTTGATTTTTTTTTATCACATCACTCATTTCCTTTGTTTTTTCCCACCCTCACAACTTGTTTTTAGGCCCACCCTTATGATATAATATTTTCTGAAATATTGTAGATATTCTTAGGCTTCTTTTATATTCTAAATTACAAAAGAATAAAATCTATTTTTTCATCTATATTGTTTCTCCTCTGCATTAACTGTTTCATGCCTTTCTCAGGGGAAAAAAGTAAAATGCAAACTGCTATATCCAGGATTTGAACTTGAATCACCGATTCCATTTCCTAGGATGATAACCATTATGTTAAGTGCTCCTCCCAATAGATCTTCAGTGTTAACACAAGCATGTACTCTTGTATGCATATGATCGCATTGATGGCATATACCATCCTGCAATATACTATTATGCACATACTGTACCAATATCTGGTCCCATTTTTCAAAATCTTACAATTCTATTTTCTGTTTCTACCTTTGAAATTTTTGAAACTGTGATGTTTATTATATAAAATCCAAGTTTTGAAGAGGGCATAAGGCTAATCTTTAGCTTGTTACCAAGAAATTCGCAACTGCAATATGAAATTAATAAAAGAAAGATTTGAAGCAGAGAAATAGGTTGTAGGAAAAAGAAAGCCAATTGAAATTACTAAGCTGTAAAGGGTAAAATTTCAGTGTTCCTTCAGTTAGTGTGCACCATAAATATCCCCTAAATGGCACAATCTGTTTCTGAAACTTGAGGACCAAAGTCACAAATATTTGGTTAAGGGATGTATAAATAAATCTTACTTAAGAGAAGCATGATATCTGACAGAGATCATAGGTGTAACAGCATTTTACTGTTGCCTGAGTAAATAAGTTAGTTATTGACCACTCTATTTTTTTTGTCCACCATTGTGACATAACAGCGATAAGGCATTTTTGTAAAGGAACAGAGGGCAGGGATATAGATTCATACCTCTCCCATTGGTATTAGTACTAAGTGAACATAAAAAGCCTTTGCTGAAATTCAAAATCTGTTTTTAATTCTATTTCTGTGTTGACAACCATTATGTTACCTTACACCTCCATCTAGTATGTATATACAGGGTGAGGTGGATTCATGCCTTTCCTAAGGGCATTAATGAACATAAGCAGACTTGGCTGATATTTTAATTTAGTTTACCAATTCTTCTTTCCAAGCTAATCACCTTGCACCTTCATTTAGAACATATATAGAATGTAGGGAGACACAGATTTATGCCTTTCCTAAGTAAGGAAACATAAGCAGTTACATTTGAAATTTCAATTTATTTCACTAATTCTGTTTTCCAAGCTGATAACCATTATGTTATCTTACACATTCATTTAGTACAGGGAGATACAGACTCATGCCTTTCTTCAGAAAATTAGTGCTAAGTGAATATAAGCAACCACAGCTGAAATTTGAACATGGTTTGCAAAATTCTATAGCTATTCTATTTCACATCTCTATTTATCATATATAATATCAAAAGATGTAGATTCATGCCTTTCTAATAAGCCTCAGTGCTGAGTAAAAATAAGCAGTTTCAGTTGAAATTTAAACTTGATTTGCCCATCAGAATACTTTACGCCTTTCTGTTTCAGAGAGTTCTCTGTTTTTTGAGAGTTCTGAGAATATTTTCATGTTATCTCTTTTACAAAGGCCACTTATGTATTTAAAAAGATGTCCCACTTTACTAGTAAACTTTAAAGATGATTCCACTTTTTACAACTACATCAATGTATGCATGTGCATATTTTTCTGAATATCTTCATATCAAGAAAAATACAAATAAATATTCAATGATATTTTTTACAAAAGGTTTTATCTTTGTTCTTTTTATTATAATATTTTTGATATTCAATTTCCAAACTTTTTAAGGTGAACAATCTAAAACATTTATGAACTAAAAAGAAAACAGATGCTATCACGTTTCTTGTTAATTCTACTTTTTTTATTAACTGAATTTTTTATTGCATCATATTTGTCATGTTGCGTATTCAAATAGAATTTGTAATCATCTCCATTTATATATATTTATATATATATATATACATCATATATGTATATATATATATATATATGAAGAAAGTAGAAAAACAGAATAATCCAAATTAGATAAATTTATTTTGATGTAAAGCCAACATTAAATGTTTCAGTTTTAATAACCTTCATCAGGACTTTGATATCTTCTGCCCAAGCGCTATCAAAAAACAAAAACAAATAAAACTTATCATCTACTACACTAAATTTAAAACATCAAACCTTATCCTTAAGAATAACACCAATTCCATTAAAATACAACTAAACCAAACCAATGTTGTTTATAAATTTATATGTCCATTATTTTTGTTTTTCGGAATTATTTTTGTTTTTAGGGAAAAACAAAAGTAATTCTTACATTGGTTTTACAACCACCACATTATCTTGTTGTTGTGCCCTGTCAAAAACATAAACAAACTAGACCACTCCAATCCCTTAAAACCGCTATGATCGGCTATGACTGGAAATGATGAAATCACCTGTAGCCCTGACTAGCAGCACCAGCAAAGAAAGAAAAAAAAAATCTATCTTTACAACATTAACAGTGCAAGTTTTTTGAAAGTCACTCTATTAAAATAAAGGGGATTATCTTCAGAAGCCTATTTCAGGATTAGGAAGGATTGTATTACCACTGATATTTTTTATGGATGAACTTTCTGTCCACGCAGCCTTTTAGAATCTGGACTCGTAAGCAAAGCTCTCAAGGTCTATTGCTCAGATCTGCCTTACACCTACGTAGATATGCGAAAAGATACTTTTAAGGACCATTAGAGGTCTCCATCACTAGTGTTGGAGTATCACTGACAGTTCTCATGAACCTGTTGAAGCAGACAGCCTGGAGGCAAATACGAAGAGGATATTAAGACCATCCAGTCTTAACCATTATAGGACTTACACTCCTAAAAGTTAAAATGGGTGGTATGCCGCTTGTTCCCGAAACAAAGATGGCGGACGCACATAAACAATCAGTCTAGGGAAACCATTGGCCAAGAGAACCATGTGGTCAGTGTTTAAAATTATGTCCTCATTTGAATTTTGTCCCGTGTTTTTGGAGCCGACTCTAAGA